>ONZH01029917.1:0-39651 GCA_900303285.1 Rhinella marina | reverse complement strand
AAAAATAATATTACTTGCGAATCTATATTGCCCAACATTGGATACGGTAGCAATTAGAAGACCAAACATATGCTGCTCACAGGGTTCCGCAAATTCCTGGTCCACCCGCAAATTCCTTGTCCACAATGTCAAGGAGGTCGTGGTTCTGTTGATGAGCAACAAGTCCTTCTGTACTGAAATCGCCGACAAAGTCTCCATCTAAGAACCTACAGACCATTGTGGAGAGAGCGGCACAGCTCGCCATCAAAGTGACGAACCCTTAAGCCAGACTGCGCAGAGAAGATAACGAATAAATATCTCTGTGGTTATTTTTGCTAAATAAAAGTTAAATAAACCCCCCCAAAAATTCATCTGTTCCTGTGCCTGATCCACCCAAGTTGAATCTGTCCCATCCTGAAAAATTCCCCCCCAAGGAGTCCCCACTGTAACTTGCTTCCCATACAACTACTTCACCCCCCGACACCTGTGTCTCGCCATTGTCCACCACCTCCTCAGACAACACTGGTAAATCCCCACTGTCAGCACACGGAAACAGCAAAAGGTCTTGCGTATTGGGGCAGAGAATGTTCTGGGCTAGCACATCAGGGAAGGGGTGACTATGGGGTTCCAGGGAGTACGTGACCACATGCAATATCCATTTAAAAGTCATGCCACACTTGATGTAGCTCATAATTGACAATTGTACCGGTTGATGCTAAATTTTTAAGTTGGGGTCCTGCGTCGTCATTCTGACTACACCCGGCTGTTGTCACCCCCACACACGCTAGCCCAGGGGGCACTCCTCTGGCTCTTCCAGCGAAACCTCCTTGCCCCAGCCTGCCACCCACCTACAGGCCCACTCTACAAACAATTTACCCGGATAGGGGACGTATACGGTATTAAACTGAGAAGAATTGATACCATACGGATTAAAGCAACAGTTTTCCCAAATCCATCTGGCTGTTGTCACCACCACACACGCTAGCCCAGGGGGCACTCCTCTGGCTCTTCAAGCGAAACCTCCTTGCCCCAGCCTGCCCCCCCCCACCTACAGGCCCACTCTACAGACAATTTAGCCAGATAGGGGACGTATCCGAAGTTCTACTCATGTTTGTTTTTGTTCTTCTTTTATCTGCCTCCTGACCTGTGATAGGCAGAGCATGGACACGTCCCCTTAGCTGCAGTGGGAAAGACACTTCCCTGGCCAGAGCAAGCTCTTTTTCCGTTTTCCGTGTTCGAAAAATCCATTAAATATAGGGTCCCAAGATAGGGGACGTATATGGTATTAAACTGAGAAGAATTGATACCATACGGGTTAAAGCAACAGTTTTCCCAAATCCATCTGGCTGTTGTCACCACCACACACGCTAGCCCAGGGGGCACTCCTCTGGCTCTTCCAGCAAAACCTCCTTTCCCCCCACCTACATGCCCTCTCTCCAAACAATTTTCCCGGGTAGGGGGACGTATTAGATATTGTACTGATTCTGAATTGCCTCCTGCAATAGACGGGAATCGAACCCAGATCAACTGCTTGGGAAGCAGCTATGCTCACCACTATACCACCAGCAGGCACAGCAACAGATACTAAACTTGATTTTAGCTGCAGTGCCAGCATGAGCAGTGGTGTCACCTGCAGGCGGTGATGGACCTTCGTTGCACCTAGTTGGGTGCTTCCCTAACATGTGATGGGTATTTGCCTCGCCTTTCTTGGTCTGGGTGAGCACAATTGCCATGAGGGTAACCACCAGGCTGTTGCCTGAGGATTTGGGGTAATGGTGGGATTAAGCAGCCTCAGAGGCATCCATGCATGCTGCCCCTGCTGTTTCCTGTCCATTTCCGTGGTGTTTCCATCATTTTCTGAGGTTTCCAGGTTTTCACCCCGCCTTCCCTAGGCAGAGCCTTGGTCCCCCGCAAAAATGCTTGAGTCTCCCATTGACTTCAATGGGGTTCGTTATTCGAAACGAGCACTCGAGCATCGGGAAAAGTTCGACTAACGAGCACCCGAGCATTTTAGTGCTCGCTCATCTCTAGTCAAGAAACATATACTCTAAAGGAGGCTGCCTGCCAGGTATGCACTGTTGAGATTGTGCCACAGCTTGGAAAAGCTCTCCATAATTGACTATAGCATCAGTGAATGGCCAATCCTTCAGGCCCTAATACCTATAGGCTCCTTACTGTATATAATGCTTGGAGTGGCTCATTTCACTTTGCCTAACTGCTATAAATAGTATTCTCTAGTACAAGCATATTGTAAATCAAGCATTAAACATCTTGTGTGGGGCTGGAAAAATCCAAAATACTCAAGTAATGTCTGGAGAACTTTACATCACTACGGGGTTTGTTAGCTTATGTGCCAGGTAAGAGTTCCCTTAAAGGGGTTGTCCCACGAAAAATATTCTACAGTTTTCAAACCAGCACCTGGATCTGAATACTTTTGTAATTGCATGTAATTAAAAATTTTGTACAGCTATTGAGTTATTCAGTAAAATGTATCTGTATAGTGCCAGTTAATTTCTTATTTCTTTGACCTATTCACTGAGCAGGCCGCACATGCTCAGTTTCAACTTTTAACTGTCTCCTGAGCTGTGATAGGGAGAACATGGACACGCCCCCTGAGCTGCAGCAGAAAAGACACTCCCCTTGAGCTGTCAGCTTGATATGAATCTAGCAGAGCAATGAATGGGGAGATCTCTGGATCCATGTGAGGTACAGGGCTGGTTCTAGCTTTGTTAAAAAGAGCTTGTCATAGACTATATGATGTCTGATTTTCATTTTTTACATTATTCGTGGGCTAACCCCTTTAAGTCTAATATAGTAAACTTGAATACTAAAAGTTCTTGTATTACACTTATTCCTAAATCATAGTGCTCAGTGTCTGTCTTTGAAAACTACTAGTTCTTTCTTTCTTTCTTTCTTTCTTTCTTTCTTTCTTTCTTTCTTTCTTTCTTTCTTTCTTTCTTTCTTTCTTTCATTTTGAAATGTGTGTATGCTTAATTATTTTAGAATATTTCACTTTCAAAATGCCTAAATTGAACTTAATGATTAACACATTAATGCTGGCAAGCACAATACATAAAATTCTAAAATACTACACTAAGAATCATTTACTACTGAGCTTGACAGCCTGGGAAATGAGCCGAGAACAGTCATGGGATACCTTTGCCCATTCTCAGAACATTAAACCTAGCAGTGCTAAGCATGAGCACAGAACTGTGTCTAACATTCATAAGCATCTTGTAACATCTGCCAAGGTTTCCAAGGCCAAATGTATTGTCAATTTATATTGATATTAACACGCTATGTTCTGATGTATCCGACAATTATTCATTAAGTTTTAAGTGAACATAATAATTGACTCATCTTCTATAGCATATTTTCTTGAAGCATTTAACTCTTTATAAAACATACTTTCATTTATGATAAATATAATTTTTTTTAAATAGATTTGTTTAAATCAATTTTGTGAGATTATTCTAAGGCTAAAATGCAGCCAATTAAATTATATATATTTATTCCTCTTTTTATTGTACTTTTATTCTTCAGTGGTATACACTGTGAAAATATTCCACAATAGTCAGACACCATGAACCGCAGCCTTGATAGGATTGTTAAGAAAAGGTCTTACCTAAATTTGGAGGAAATTCACAAGGAGTGGACTGCTGCTGGAGTCAGTTCTTCAAGAGCCACCACACACAGATGTATCCAGCACATGGGCTACAAGTGTCACATTCCATGTGTCAAGCCACTCATGACCAATAGACAACGCCAGAAGAGTTTTACCTGGGACAAGGAGAAGTGCAGCCGTCTACCAGGAAATTTTAGAGCACTTTATGCTTCCCTCTGCCAACAAGCTTTTTGGAGATGGAACTTTTATTTTCCAGCAGGACTTGGCACCTGTTCACACTGCCAAAAGTACCAATACCTGGTTTAATAACCAAAGTATCACTGTGCTTGTTTGGCCAGCAAACTCGCCTGACCTTAACCCCATAGAGAATCTATGAGGTATTGTCAAGAGGAAGATGAGACACCAGACCCAACAATGCAGATGAGCTGAAGAATTTTATGTATTTTATGCTGATAAATTTTATGTATTGTGCTTGCCAGCATTAATGTGTTAATCATTAAGTTCAATTTAGGCATTGTGAAAGTGAAATATTCTATATAAAATAATATTCTAAAATAATTAAGCATACACACATTTCAAAATGATGAAAGAAAGAAAGAAAGAAAGAAAGAAAGAAAGAAAGAAAGAAAGAAAGAAAGAAAGAAAGAAAGCTGCTATCAAAGCAACCTGGGCTTCCATAACACCTCTGCATTGCCAAAGGCTCATCGCCTCCATGCCATGCCGCGTTTACTGTACATACTTTTCATTTGGCCAACATTTTTGTGTTTAAAAAAAAAAAATTACAGTTGGTCTAATATAATATTCTAATTTTCTGAGGTAATGACTTTTGGGTTTTCCTTGGCTGTAAGCCATAATCATCAACATAAATAAACACTTGAAAAAGTTCACTCTGTTTGTAATGACTCTATATAATATATGTTTCACTTTTTAAAATGAATTAATGAAAAAAAAACTTTTTGATGATATTCTAATTTATTGAGATACACTTTATTTATAGCTATTAGGCTGGCTTAGCTGTTTTGCTATTTAATTATCTTTAACTCCTTCCTGATTTCCACAATGCATCTGGGAGGTAAAAGAACAGGAGCATCCCTGGTGAGAATTGGGGGAGCCAGATGTAGTGTGCTTTAGCCTCCATACTCAGGAGAGGTATGAGGTTAAAATATTATCATGGGCATCACCACATGTGAAAACGTTCAAACTATTAAAATACAAAAAAATTATCCCGTATGGAAATGAACAAAAAAGTCAAAATGGACAATTTGCCATTTGTGGTTGCTTCACCTCCCACAAAAAAGTTAATAAAAAGTGATCAAAATGTTATATACATCCCAATATCAATGAAAAGTACAGATTGTCCCGCAAAAAATTAGCCCCCATACAGCGCTTTACACATTAAAATAAAAGAGTCAGAACATAGCAGTGCAAAAAAAAATAGTTTGTATTCCAAAGTTTTCACATTTTTTCAGTATTAAAACAAAAGAAAAGCTAAACATAGGTGGAATCCTTGTAATCATACTGACCTGGAGAATAAAAGTAACATGTCAATTTTACTGTATAAGAAACAATGTAAAAAATAAAACATAAAACCGTGGCAGAATTATATATTTTTTATAATTCCACCCCATTTGGAATTTTTTTCCTGCTTCCCACCACATTGTATGCAACCATAAATTGTGCCATTAGAAATTGCATCTTGTCCCACAAAAAACAAACCCTCATACAGCTGTGTGAATGAAAAAATGTAAAAAAAAAAGTTATGGCTTTGGTAGGGCTGGGAGTGAAAAACAAAAACAGAAAATCACCCTGTCTTGAAAGGGTTAAAAGGCTGAGCAATGACTGGAAGCTTATACTATAGTTATGCAACACTTTTTTTCAATCTTTTGTAAAGAAAGATAAACTATACACCTTTCACATGCATATGTTGTTTTATCTCTTAATAATATAAAAATGAATTTCTGTCTGTCTGTCTGTCTGTTCTCTATGCGCGACCAAACTACTGGACCGATTTTCACCAAATTCGGCACACAGGTACATCAGGTGTCCAGGAAGGTTTTAGACCAGGTCTCATCTCTCTAGGACGTACCGTTCCCGAGATATTTCCAAAATATGATCTCCATTAGCCAACATTACAACTGGGAGCTTTGGTTTTAAACTCCAACTGCCATTCTCTGCAAAGCCACACAGGGAGGGCAGGTTTCCATAACAACCAGGTAATTATCAGCAGCTGAGGATCTCATCCATTTCTATTTACTGACACTGTTAAAGGTATTCCGGTTACCATAAATATAACTTATGTTTTTTTCTATTACTACAGTTCAGTAGTAATAAAAGATGTTTTCCTCCACTGCTGCCTATTGCGTGGGCTCATAAATAAGCATGGTATTGACCTTTAATTCAGGTCACCCTAAAAGAAGTACTTAAAACCCCCGCCCCAGGTCTCACTAAGCCACACCCCCAACTCTGTCAGGCCACACCCCCTTTCACTCCGCAGCCAACAGAGATTGAAAAAATAAAGGTAAAAATCAACTTCTGTCAGCTGCAGGGATGGGTGGGAGGTTGACTTTCTTTCTGCAACAACACACACAAACATTAAATAAAATAGATTAAATCCACCCATGCGAAGCGTCTTGCTAATCCACGCCCCCGACTCTGTCAGGTCACGCCCCCTCCCACTCCGCAGCCAACGGGAATTGAAAAAATGAAGGTAAAAATAAACTTCTGTTTGCTGCAGGGGTGGGAGGGTGAATTTCTCTCTGCAACGACACACAAAAATTTTAGATGAAATAGACTAATTATAGACTACAACCGTTCGAAGCCTTTTGCTAAGCCACGCCCCGTCTCTGTCAGGCCACGCCCCCTCTCACTCCGCAGCCATTCTGCAACGACACACAGAAACATTAAATGAAATAGATTAAATGCACCTATGCGAAGCGCTTTGCTAAGCCACGCCCCCACTCTGTAAGGCCACGCCCCCTCCCACTCCGCAGCCAACAGGGATTGAAAAAATAAAGGTAAAAATCAACTTCTGTCAGCTGCAGGGATGGGTGGGAGGTTGACTTTCTTTCTGCAACGACACACAGAAACATTAAATGAAATAGATTAAATACACCCATGTGAAGCGTCTTGCTAATCCACGCCCCCGACTCTGTCAGGTTACGCCCCCTCGCACTCCGCAGCCAATGGGGATTGAAAAAATAAAGGTAAAAATAAACTTCTGTTTGCTGCAGGGGTGGGAGGGTGAGTTTCTCTCTGCAACGACACACAAAAATTTTAGATAAAATAGACTAATTATAGACTACAACTGTTCGAATCGTCTTGCTAAGTCACGCCCCCAACTCTGTCAGACCACGCCCCCTCTCACTCTGCAGCCATTCTGCAACGACACACAGAAACATTAAATGAAATAGATTAAATCACCTATGCGAAGCGCTTTGTTAAGCCACGCCCCCAACTGTGTCAGGTCATGCCCCCTCCTACTCCGCAGCCAACAGGGATTGAAAAAATGAAGGGAAAAATAAACTTCTGTCAGCTGCAGGGGTGGGAGGGTGAATTTCTCTCTGCAAAGATAAACACAAAATTTTAGATGAAATAGACTAATTTCAGACTACAACCGTTCGAAGCATCTTGATAATCCACACCCCCAACTCTGCCAGGCCATGCCCCCTCCCATTCCGTAGGCAACGGGGATTTAAAAAAATCAGCTGCAGGGGTGGGAGGGTGAATTTCTCTCTGCAATGACACACAAAAATCGTAGATGAAATTGACTAATTTTAGACTACGACCATTCAGTACTAATAAAAGATGTTTTTTTCCACTGCTAACCATTGCAGGTCCCCATAAATTACCATGTCATCGACCTGTAATTCATGCCACTCTGACCCCCGCCCCAGATCTCGCGAAACCACGCTCCGACTCTGTCAGGCCACGCCCCCTCCCACTCCGCAGCCAACGGGGATTGAAAAAATGAAGGTAAAAATCAACTTCTGTCAGCTGCAGGGGCGGGAGGGAGGTTGGATTTCTTTCTGCAACAACATACAGAAACATTAACCCCTTCAGCCCCGGGCCTGTTTTCACCTTCCTGCCCAGGCCATTTTTTGCAAATCTGACATGTGTCACTTTATGTGGTAATAACTTTGGAACACTTTTACTTATCCAGGCCATTCTGAGATTGTTTTCTCGTGACATATTGTACTTCATGACAGTCATAAATTTGAGTCAATATATTTCACCCTTATTTATGAAAAAATACCAAATTTACCAAAAATTTGGAAAAATTTGCAAATTTCCAAATTTAAATTTCTCTACTTTCAAAATACACAGTAATACCTCCAAAAATAGTTATTATTTTACATTCCCCATATGTCTACTTTATGTTGGCATCATTTTGTAAATGTCATTTTACTTTTTTAGGACGTTATAAGGCTTCAAAGATTTGAATCAAATCTTAAATTTTTTATAAGATTTCCAAAACCCATTTTTTTTAATGACCAGTTTAGATATAAGGTTACTTTGTGGGGCTTATATAGTGGAAACTCCCCATAAATCACCCCATTTTAGAAACTACACCCCTCAAGCTATTCAAAACTGATTTTACTAACTTTGTTAACCCTTTATGTGTTCCATGAGAATTGACCGAATATTGGAATGAAATTTCAAAATTCCATTTTTTTTAGCAGATTTTAAGTTTTAATCCAATTTCCATGAAACACATCAAGGGTTAACAACAAAAAAAACCACAAACTCTATTACCCAAATTCTGTAGTTTACAGAAACACCCCATATGTGCTCGTAGCCCAATGTACTGGCACACAGCAGGCTTCACAGTGGAAGGAGCACCATATGGCTTTTGGAGAGCAAAATTAGCTGGAATAATAATTGGGAGCTATGTCGCACATGAAGACCCCCTGAGCTGGCCCTACAGTGGAAACCCCCCAAAAGTGACCCCATTTTGGAAAGAGCACCCCTTAAGGAATCTTCCAAGGGGTGTGGTGAGCCCTTTGAGCTCAATGGGTTTTCCCAGAATTAGGATTCACGCGGAAGTGAAAATGAAAAATTGCAATTTTTTGACAAAAAAGTTGCTATACACCCACATTTTTCACATTCACAAAGGGTAACGGGACAAAATGCACCCCACATTTTGATCACCATTTCCCCCTGAACACGGCAGCACCCCATATGTGCTCGTAGCCCAATGTACTGGCGCACAGCAGGCTTCACAGTGGAAGGAGCACCATATGGCTTTTGGAGAGCAAAATTAGCTGGAATAATAATTGGGAGCTATGTCGCACATGAAGACCCCCTGAGCTGGCCATACAGTGGAAACCCCCAAAAGTGACCCCATTTTGGAAAGAGCACCCCTTAAGGAATCTTTCAAGGGGTGTGGTGAGCCCTTTGAGCTCAATGGGTTTTCCCAGAATTAGGATTCACGCGGAAGTGAAAATGAAAAATTGCAATTTTTTGACAAAAAAGTTGCTATACACCCACATTTTTCACATTCACAAAGGGTAACGGGACAAAATACACCCCACATTTTGATCACCATTTCCCCCCGAACAGGGCAACACCCCATATGTGCTCGTAGCCCAATGTACTGGCGCACAGCAGGCTTCACAGTGGAAGGAGCACCATATGGCTTTTGGAGAGCAAAATTAGCTGGAATAATAATTAGCTGGAATAATAATTGGGAGCTATGTCGCACATGAAGACCCCCTGAGCTGGCCCTACAGTGGAAACCCCCCAAAAGTGACCCCATTTTGGAAAGAGCACCCCCGTACAAACATTTTAAGTGGTAGAAAGGGTACTTTTTAGCAAACTGGGGTCTCACAGAAGGCAGAAATGCAAGTAACAGCATTTCAAAGCACAGATTTGTGAAAATGAAAAATTACAAGCAGACCCCAATTTTTCACATTCACAAGGGGTTAAAGGAGAAAATGCACCTCAATACATGTTCCCCATTTTTCCCCCATTAAAACAACACCCCATTTGTGCTGGTAACCCGCTGTATGGGCGCACAGCAGGCCCCTAGAGGCAAACAGCAAAATATGTATTTTGCAGATCAGAATTAACAGACATGGTTTTTTTAGGTCCATGTCTCATTTAAAAATTTCCTGAGGTCCCCAGAAATTAAAAACCCCAAGAAATGACCCCATTTTGGAAAGAGCACCCCCGTACGAACATTTTAAGTGGTAGAAAGGGTACTTTTTAGCAAACTGGAGTCTCACAGAAGGCAGAAATGCAAGTAACAGCATTTCAAAGCACAGATTTGTGAAAATGAAAAATTACAAGCAGACCCCAATTTTTCACATTCACAAGGGGTTAAAGGAGAAAATACACCCATTGCATGTTCCCCAATTTTCCCCCATTAAAACAACACCCCATTTGTGCTGGTAACCCGCTGTATGGGCGCACAGCAGGCCCCTAGAGGCAAACAGCAAAATATGTATTTTGCAGATCAGAATTAACAGACATGGTTTTTTTAGGGCCATGTCTCATTTAAAAATTTCCTGAGGTCCCCAGAAATTAAAAACCCCAAGAAATGACCCCATTTTGGAAAGAGCACCCCCGTACGAACATTTTAAGTGGTAGAAAGGGTACTTTTTAGCAAGCTGGAGTCTCACAGAAGGCAGAAATGCAAGTAACAGCATTTCAAAGCACAGATTTGTTAAAATGAAAAATTACAAGCAGACCCCAATTTTTCACATTCACAAGGGGTTAAAGGAGAAAATGCACCCCAATACATGTTCCCCATTTTTCCCCCATTAAAACAACACCCCATTTGTGCTGGTAACCCGCTGTATGGGCGCACAGCAGGCCCCTAGAGAAAAACAGCAAAATATGTATTTTGCAGATCAGAATTAACAGACATGGTTTTTTTAGGGCCATGTCTCATTTAAAAATTTCCTGAGGTCCCCAGAAATTAAAAACCCCAAGAAATGACCCCATTTTGGAAAGAGCACCCACGTACGAACATTTTAAGTGGTAGAAAGGGTACTTTTTAGCAAGCTGGAGTCTCACAGAAGGCAGAAATGCAAGTAACAGCATTTCAAAGCACAGATTTGTGAAAATGAAAAATTACAAGCAGACCCCAATTTTTCACATTCACAAGGGGTTAAAGGAGAAAATACACCCATTGCATGTTCCCCAATTTTCCCCCATTAAAACAACACCCCACTTGTGCTGGTAACCCGCTGTATGGGCGCACAGCAGGCCCCTAGAGGCAAACAGCAAAATATGTATTTTGCAGATCAGAATTAACAGACATGGTTTTTTTAGGGCCATGTCTCATTTAAAAATTTCCTGAGGTCCCCAGAAATTAAAAACCCCAAGAAATGACCCCTTTTTGGAAAGAGCACCCCCGTACGAACATTTTAAATGGTAGAAAGGGTACTTTTTAGCAAGCTGGAGTCTCACAGAAGGCAGAAATGCAAGTAACAGCATTTCAAAGCACAGATTTGTGAAAATGAAAAATTACAAGCAGACCCCAATTTTTCACATTCACAAGGGGTTAAAGGAGAAAATGCACCCCAATACATGTTCCCCTTTTTTTCCCACTAAAACAACACCCCATTTGTGCTGGTAGCCGCTGTATGGGCGCACAGCAGGCCATCAGAGGCAAACAGCAATATATAGTTTTTTTAGGCCAGAATTAACAGACATGTCTCATTTAAATCACTCCTGAGGTCCCCAGAAATTTAAAAAACCCACAAGTGACCCCACTTTGGAAACAGCACCCCTGTACGGACATTTTAAGTGGTAGAAAGGGTACTTTTTCACAAACTGGAGTCTCACAGAAGGCAGAAATGCAAGTAACAGCATTTCAAAGCACAGATTTGTGAAAATGAAAAATTACAAGAAGACCCCAATTTTTCACATTCACAAGGGGTTAAAGGAGAAAATACACCCATTGCATGTTCCCCAATTTTCCCCTATTAAAACAACACCCCATTTGTGCTGGTAGCCCGCTGTATTGGCACACAGCAGGCCACCAGAGGCAAACTGCAAAATGTGGTTTTTGCAGGCTGAATTTAACAGACATGGTTTTTTTAGGGCCATGTCTCATTTAAAAATTTCCTGAGGTCCCCAACAACCAAAAACCCCAAGAAGTGACCCCATTTTGGAAACAGCACCCCTGTACGGACATTTTAAGTGGTAGAAAGGGTACTTTTTCACAAACTGGGGTCTAATAGAAAAGAATATTTAGGGATGGTGAAAAGTGGATATGCAAGATACAGAGACTAAATGTGAGGTGTAAAGTGAAAAAAATTTAGGGTGCATCAGGGATGAAACTAATCCATGGATTGGTGGTAGATTCTGAAACAATCCTTGATGCACAGACCAGGTTTCTCTGGGCAGGTTTCGCAGTGGTGTATAGTGTCCTTCCTAATCCCCCTTTTAGAACACACCCTGCATCGCTTTTGGGTTCTTCCCTTTCTCGCTGTCTGGGGAACTTCACCAGGGAAATGTTGTCCTGGTACAACTCGGGCACCGTAACCTGAAGAAGTACTGGGGGCCTCTTCTGCTTGGTTGGGAAAAATTATGGCCTTGATCACTACTTCTTGAAAGTGAAGGAAAGTTCCCGTGTGCCCTGCAGATTTATAGAGCACGTACGCATTGTACATTGCCGTCTGTACAAGGTGTACGGCTAGTTTTTTGTACCACACTTTGGTTTTTCGTGTGGCATTGTAGGGCTTCAGAACTTGATCTGAAAGATCAACTCCTCCCATGTGCTTGTTATAGGCCAGGATGCAGTCCGGTTTGAGAACAGTGGTACTGGTACCACGTACTGCGGCAGGGGAGCTGCTGTTGGGGTGAATGCTGGTCAGTACAAGGACGTCCCTCTTGTCCTTGTACTTAACCACCATCATGTTTTCGTGGAGAAGAGCCCTACTTTCTCCCTTCCTAAGCGGTTGCCCTACCAGTGATCTAGGGAGCCATCTCTGATTTTTGCGTACTGTGCCGCAAGCCACAGTACGCCTGGCACTTAGGGACATGAACAGGGGCAAGCTGGTATAATAGTTATCTACGTAGAGGTGATAACCCTTATCCAGCAGTGGGTGCAGCAAGTCCCACACTAGTTTCCCACTAACTGATAGGCCAGGGGGGCATTCTGGGGGTTCTATCCGTGAATCTTTGCCTTCATAAACCCGGAACCTATAGGTGTACCCAGACCTACTCTCACAGAGCTTGTACATTTTTATGCCATACCTTGCCCGCTTGTTAGGCAGGTACTGGCGGAATTTTACCCTCCCCTTGAAATGCAACAGGGACTCATCTATAGAGATGTTTTCTTCTGGGGTGTACACTTCAGAAAACTTGGCGCTGAAGTGATCAAGGAGGGGTCTAATTTTGAAAAGCCTATCAAAATTTGGGTCATTTTGGGGAGGACACTGTGCATTATCGTTGTAATGCAAAAGTTTTAGAATAGAATCGAATCGATTCCGGACCATGGCGGCACTGAATACTGGAGTGTGGTACAAGACATCCACACTCCAATACTGTCTCATTTCTGGTTTTTTAATAAGCCCCATGTGCAGCACAAGCCCCCAGAAAATTTTCATTTCTGCTGCTGTTACTGGGGTCCAACCAAGGGGTCTTGCAAATGGTGACGTGGGGTTCTGGGTAATGAACTGCTGGGCATATAGATTAGTTTGGGCCACGATGAGATTTACTAAATCGTCACTGAAAAAGATTTTGAAAAAATCAATTTCGGTGAAGCCCGTGCAGTCAATTAGAATTCCAGAGTTTCCCACAAACTCTGGAATTTGGGGCTCATAAGCGTCAGGGGGTGGGGTCCATGTGGGGTCACTCTGGGGGGCTGCCTCAGCGGTCGTTCTGGGGCGCCTCCTAGAGGGTCCCTCATCAGCGGATGATGATGATGATGGGGGGGGGGTGGAGGAGTAGAGGAAAGTGGCGTCCTCTTCTCCTTCAGTGGCCGACTCGGTATCAGAGGCAAGGATGGCGTATGCCTCTTCTGCCGAGTAAGTGCGTTGGGATGAATGGGCCATTTCTATTTTTTTGGGGTGTGTTGGGTGAAACGTGTAAACCTTTAATTAGTGTGAGGGGTGTGTGTAGTGGTTTTACACGTGAAAATGTTTTTTACAGTATTGACTTTGAATTTAAAAAAAAGGGGGGGAGGGGAATAAAAAAAAAGTTCTTGGGAGTAATAAAAGTCTTGAAATAAAAAAAAAAGAAAAAGAAAAAAAAAGAAAGTTTTTGCTGCAGGAAAAGAAAAAAAAAAGAGCAGACGCGATCAGTAATGGACTACTGATCGGTGCTCAGTTCTTGCAAAATGCACGTACGCAGAACACGTGCAAAAACCAAAACTGCCACTAACTGAAATTTATCTAACTACCACTAACTGTGTTTTTTTTTTTCACAGAAGTAAAAAAAAAAAAAAATATGCAGATGCTGCTTTCACAGCACGCACGCACACAGACGGTGTGTGAGTGCAGAAACTGCAGTGAATAAATTCACTGCAGTCCTCTGCAAACAGCACGTACGCAGTTACTATGCGTACGTGCAAAAACCTACACTGACACTAACTGAAATTTATCTAACTAGCACTAACTGTGATTTTTTTTTCACTCAAGTAAAAAAAAAATGCAGATGCTGCTTTCACAGCACGCACGCACACAGACGGTGTGTGAGTGCAGAAACTGCAGTCAATAGATTCACTGCAGTCCTCTGCAAACAGCACGTACGCAGATACTATGCGTACGTGCAAAAACCTACACTGACACTAACTGAAATTTATATATATATATATATATATATAGATTTTTATATATATATATGATATATAACTAACTGACACTAGCTAAAGTTTCAAAAAATGTGCTTACGCAGCACGCACGCACACAAAACGTGTGTGCGTGCAAATACTGTAGATAAAAAATTCGCTACAGTATAAAAAAACTGAACACTAGCTAAAAATTTAACTTACATCTCTATATATAGAGATATGGAGCTCTATATATATTTATATAAAACCCTAACTATACTTTCTTCTTTTTTCACCAAAAAAATAAAAAAAAGCACAAAAAATGACCCCCAGGTGCTGATCAGGCAGGTATGCACTGAAAAGCACTGGGCGGTCACAGCTTGCACACAGAAAAAGCGGTGCGGAGCTGAAAAATTGTTAAAAAGTAAAAAAAAAAATACAAAAAACACACGGACCAAGCGGCGTCCGTAAAAAAAGGACGGGAGGGGTAGGGGAAGGGAGGGGGGACGGGGGGACAGGAGGGGACAGGGACAGAGGGTGGGTTAGGGATCTGTAACTTCTTCTTTTCTTCTGTTCTTCTTCTGTTCTACTTCTTTTCTTCTTCTTTTCTTCTTCTTTTCTTCTTCTTTTCAGCAGAAAAAGGGGCAGATAGCAGTGGTGGTGGTGCACCACAAGTCCCAGCAAGCCAACAGCACACAGAAAGGCACAGAACCTTCCAGCACGCAGTATCCAGCCAGAATGACTGCGTGCAGGAAGGATCTGCCTCTTCCTGTGCAACTGTAGCGCTACCATTGGCTGGAGCGTTGCTCCAGCCAATGGCAGCGCTGGCAGGGGACCCAAAACATCGGAGTCCCCTGCCTGACCCCTGGGTGGACAGGTGCTGACTAATTCAGCACCCGTCACCTTCAGATGACCATCCCCTTCTTCCTCTGCAGCTCCGGTGGCTTCCGGGAGCTGCGAGAGGCCGGTCTATGGAATCCGGCCAATCGCAGCCACAGGAGCTGCAGGGGGACCGACACACCCCCTTCTACCCTTACCCAGCATGGCTGCCTGCCGGGCAGTGCAGCCATGATACCCCGATTTTGCCCGGGGACCGGGTGTATGCCGCGCCGTACATGTACGGCGCTGGGCGGTAAGTCACGTCCCGCTGCGCCGTACATGTACGGCGCTGGGCGGGAAGGGGTTAAATGAAATAGATTAAATATACCCGTGCAAAGCAATGTTTTCTTCCACTGTTACCCATGGCGTGTCCTCATAAATTACCATGGCATCGACCTGTAACTCTGGCCACCATCAAAAGAAGGACTTAAAACCCTGCCCTAGGTCTTTCAATGTCACGCCCCCGACTCAGTCAGGCCATGACCCCTTCCACTCCGCAGCCAATGGAGATTGAACAATTGAAGGTAAAAATCAACATCTGTCAGCTGCAGGGATGGGAGGGAGGATGACTTTCTCTCTGCAACGACACACAGAAACATTAAATGAAATAGATGAAATATACCCAGGCGAAGCCGGGTCTTTCTGCTAGTTTGAAATAAATTGCAAAATATTTGGACTTGTTAGAATTCAGAACAAACAAATCCATTTAACCATGTTGGGATTAATTTCAGATTAACCAGAGAGAAACCCCCAAAGTAATATTCAACTGTACGTAAGACAAGAGAACTAGAATACCCCTCCCAGAATTATACTTCTTTCAATAAGAGATGCAAGTTAGCCTTTTCTAGTAGGACAAGAGAAACTAAATAACTGAAGAGAAAAGTGCCTTGATTGAATGACTGGCCTGGGAGGTATGGTCAGATGGAAGTTCAGATGGCACATAAGAAATTATTTTATCGGGCCTCAAATTAACTGTCAGGAGGAGTAGTGCACTGAACCAAGGCTCAAAGGCATGGCGTTTGATTCAGGCAACATCAACATAATCCTGATGTCATTTTGTGTGATTTGTGCAGAATAAATCTCAAAAATTTTGGATTAATTGGGAACTTTAAAACATATTTGATTTTTTTTTAGAAATAATTCTCTCATCTCTAATGACTATATTTACAATGGAATGAAGAGTCAAATAGTTTGATTAATGGTAGACTTGGTGTTTGGGGATGGAGCAAATGGAGATGTATGCAATGCTATCTGCTCTAAAGTTTGTGTGCTCATTGATTCCATCACTGTAGTGTGATCAAAAGGAGTCCAAACATATATGTGTTCTGTTGTATCTTGCAATCAGTAATGATCCTGGCATACAAGTGCTTAAATGGTGGAGATATACTATAGCCATTATCCGTTTTCGATCAGTGTGCCTGTGTAATCAGCATAATGAGTTAGCAAATTATAATACAGTTACCACTGCTTATCATATCTCCATCAGCAAGTTAATGAAGTGCTTAGCCAAATCAAGAAATAATGATATATAAATTCATGTCTTTGTTTTCAAAAATATACACGTGAATGTTCAGCACCTGTTGCAGCATTCTTCTTCTTCCCCTGTATTCACAGGTATAATACTAAAAGAGCGTAATTAACATGTGAGTACATATATTTTAGATACAAATACAGTATGTTCTCTCTAGTAGACATTTATCTTTGGCACTGCTTACAGGCATGTGCCCACAGTGTCTTTTGCTAAAATAAGCCCTGAATGTGGTAATCCTCATGGATTCACCCTACTCTTAAAGGGACACTATGAGAGATAAGTGAATCTATTCTAAATGAATCAAGTTCATTGTTTCTTAGCCACAGCTATGGAGTTGATTACTTTGTAGGTGTTATCTTTACTTTCTGTCCTTAAAATTAAAACCATTTGGTCTGGCTGTATTAGTGTAGGCAAAAGAGGTTTTAATCTTGATGCCAAATTTTTGGCATTAATCTTCATGTCTAGGTTCAATAGGGAGTTTGGGCGATAATTAGAATATAAGGTTGGGTCCATGGTTTATGTATTAAAAATTAATGTGTGATTGGAAAATTACATTATTTAAATCATGTTTTTAAGTTTAACATATTTTTAAAGGATTTTTGATAATGTTATTTTTAATTTTCCAGGTAAACATCTACATTTAAACAAAAACCTTAAACTCCTGCAGTTTTCACTCTGGCCACTAAGCCTAATAATAGGTGCCACTTCTTGGTCTTTACAAATCACGTTACTGCAGTTACATAGTATACTAAAACTGCCTGTTAGAATAAGGAGATTTCCCCTTTGTGTATAGATAAGACAGGATCAACCATTCACAATAGGTGATTGTCAAAGCTATTCTTTCCTTGTACAATGACCTCTGAACAGGTTACAGGGCATGCCTAGAAAACTTTCCCATAGTAGTCAATGAGGTCCCTTCCTGACCATTGATTCTATGGACCATGGGGCTGCTGTAAAGCAATTTTTAATGCTTTGTAAATACTATTACAAACAGCTCAAGTACCCTTCAGATTGGAGTTAAAGGTCTCTAAAAGAAAAGGTGAAAGAATCTCAGAAAATGTATTGTAATAGTGATGTGGCTCTCCCTATCACCATAGATTTCAGGGAAATTTCTAATTCCTTATCAGAGATGGGGTTGTACAAGTGTAAAGTCTAATCTGGGGAAATTGAGGGGAGACGTATGTCCTTTAGGAAAGTTTTAGTAAAATCATCTTTATGTAATTTAATCACCTCTGAATCCTGATCATTTATATTATAAAGTGCTGAATAGTGTTTATGAAAATACTGGTATCATCTGTCACCAGGGAATTGTCATCTTGTTTAATTGTGGAAATCCTTGATTTCTGTTTACGCTGTTTGATCATGGCTAGCATAAACTTTGTAGGTTTATTGCATAGGACAAAGAATTTTTGTCGGACTAACATGTAGAGTTTTGCAGAGGAGGCATTTAATATCTATTAAAGTTCGTCTCTAAGAGTGGTCAATTAGTTCTAAAATAGATTTCTTGTGAAAGCTCTCCATTTTCTTTATTTTATTAGAAAGTTTTGTAACCCGCTTTTATCTTAGTTTATTATGATGAGGCTATTGAGACAAATTCACTCCAAATTACCAACTTATGAGATTCCCATAGCATTTGAGAGGTGATCACTTAGCCTTTCTTCTACTTACCTTTTAACATCTTGCTTGTTTAAGAGGGTTTTATTTAGTCTCCACTGGACCAACTTATGGCATTGGCGAAGTGTGTTGAAAGAAATAAAAATCGCTGAATGATCTGAGTGTATCATAGAGCCAATTGAGGCTTCAGTGCATAGTTGTAGGAGAGTTCTGAGAGTTTCAAAAATTGACAAATATCTGATAAGGAGCTGTTTCTCATCAGCTTTTTAATAGCTGAAAATGCTTTATAAGGGACTGAGGTTTTCCAGTAGTGGAATCCAAAGATGGTTCTAGGGAGACATTAAAGTCTCCTGCTACTATCGTAAGACCCCTCTAAATTCATCCAACAGTTGGAGGATGGTAGACAACCACTGCCACTGCTGACACAGAGACATAAATAATCTAGACTTCAGTTTGCCAGAATGTACGTGAGTAAGCCAAAATCCTTCCAGGAAAACATCTTGTGGACAGATGAGACTAAGATAGAGCTTTTTGGTAAAGCACATGATTCTTCTGTTTACTGAAAACAAAATGAGGCCTACAAAGAAAAGACTGTAGGTAGAAGTACCTACAGTCAAATATGGTGGAGATTCAAAGATGTTTTTGGGTTGTTTAGCTACCTCTGGCATTGAATGTGTGCAAGGCATCATGAAATCGGAAGATTACTAAAGAATTTTGGGTCGCAATGTAGGACTCAGAAAGCTGGGTTTGCATTCTAGGTCATGGGTCTTCCAGCAGGACAATGACCCCCCAAGCAATGAGGCTGGGTCGAAATCCAATTGAACACCTGTGGAGAGATGTTAAAATTGCTGTTAGGAGAAGACAACCTTCAAATATGAGAGACCTGGAGCAGTTTACAAAAGAAAAGTGGTCCAAGATTCCAGATGAGAGGTGTAAGAAGCTTGTTGATGGTTATAGTAAGTGATTGATTTCAGTTATTTTTTCCAAAGTCTGTGCATCAGAAATAATTGTTAAGGTAAGTTGAGGTACCAGTAAATTTGTCCGCCCCATTTTTGGAGTTTTGCATAAAACTATATCCTTTTTGTCTTTTTTTCTCAGTGTTTTGTGTTGTTCCGATACACATAAAGAAAATAAACATGTGTATAACAAAACATGTGTAATTGCAATCATACATTCATTCATCCTTGATTCTGGGGTGCAATTGTGGCCTAATACCACAGATTTTAGGGTGTTTACGTTCTTTTATACATAATTCAATCCTTTAATTCTTAATTTTGTAATTGCGGTGAAATTGCAGACAGATACTACAGATTTTTTTGGGGGGTTCACTTTCTTTTATGCATAAGTGAATCAATTCATCCTTGTTTCTGGGGTGAAATTACACCCTGGCATTACTGTTATTTTACACTTACAGTTACTATTACAGTACAGTATGTCTGACAGACAAGTAAAAGGCCCTTCTAAGGGAACATGAAGTGGCAAAAACGTTTCTGGAGCTTGCAGAAGTAACAGCAGAAGAAGATGGGGGAGGTAGCAGCTGTCACAGCGACAGGCCTGAGCTGCCAGCTTCATACAGTGGTCGTGTTTTGACCAGCAACCCAGCTGTCCTTGAATGGTTGTCTTGGTCTTTAACATCAACTCAAGTGATGTCAGACACCCCCGGCCAGGAGTTGGTGGGTTCCTCTGACACCACACTTAGTTGGCATTGCCCAGGAAGAAGCTCTGTATCCCCACCTGTCCTGAACCTGCCTTTTTCATTTTCTGTACCTTCTGCTCGGGAAGTATTATATGCCACCAGCTCTGCTCCGCTTTTCAGAGAATACAAGCTTATTGAGGACAGTCAGCAGCTACTGGCCAGACAAGATGTGGAGGAGATATCCATTGCTTCCTCCGGTAGGTGGGCAAGTGACGACGATGAGTGGGAACAGGTGTTGTGAGCGGTCAGGCACGCGGCCCTGAGACTGGTGAGGATGACAGCAGGGAGAGGATGATGATGTAGTCAATTGCACATGGGAGCCAGTGAAGAGGGGTCTTTATCATCATCATTAGGGAATGAGGGTGGCAGCTTGCAAATGACGCAGCAGCAGAACCAGCAGGGTGGTAGCCTGGCTGTGACTGAGCAGGGTGGAAGCAGTGTGAGGTCTAGAGCCAAATGTGCCCGGTGTAGACCATCTGCTACTCAGGAGCCTACCTATCTGGAAAGATCTAGCGGTGCGTGGGTTCCTGGAGGCAATTTTTCATCAAGTCGCCGGAGGACGTCAGTGTGGCCATTTGTAGAATATGTGGGCAGAAGGTGAAGCATGACCAGTGTGCCAATGTTGGCACCATGGCCCTGGCACACCAAAAAATGCGCTTCCACAACTAGATTAATAATCAAATATATATTTATTAATGTATCATGAAGTAAGGATAAAAGACATAAAAAGACATATAGCAGTGGAAAATGTGTCTCAATGCAGAGATACTAAGGGGATCGCGGTGGAAGACACCCTAGACCAAATGAATAATAACTCCTGAGGTGCATACCATCCCATGCTTACTCGCACCTATAAGAAGAATATCCGTGGTTGGTGGGAGATTCAGACCCTTGACACATATTTATGTAATAAGATTGTGCCAAGGGCTCTTAAAATCCCGATCTGCCCTGCAGCACATCTCAGATCAGCCAAGTTCATTGAGAAGTGGGAGGCAGAATTAATACAGTCCTCTTTATGTCTGATTAACTTGATGTTCGAGGAGGAAAAACTGCTTTTCAAAAAAAGCTCTGTGGCTCTCCAAGAGCAGATTGAATTGATCAAAAAGTTTTCCTCACAACCTGACTTTGTTCGTAAAGAATCAGCTCTGGAACAATCCATTCAAAAATATACGAGTCAATTGAAGGAGAAAAAACACTCCTTATATCTAAGGGACACTACTGATTTTAAAGAGGGGCATCTGTTTAATTATCAGGATAAATCAGTGAAAGCGCTTGAGATTGATACAGAGCCATCCTCTTCAGAAGGGGAGTCGGAGGTGGAAATATCACATAATCCTCAACCACCTAAACCTTTGTCATTTCGTGGCAACTCATATAGGGGTAGGCAACGCGGAGGCAGAGGTTTAAAACATTTTTAGGACAGGGCCCCATTTCAAACTATATGTTGAGGGAGAGAAAAAATTCCTAAATATGGGTTTCCTATATTCCCCTCCTGTTGATGATGAATTACAAATAATCAATTTATCAGCGAGAACCCTGAGGCAATCTGAATTAAATATCTTAAAAAAGGTCTCTCATATGTGCCTACCCACTCTTTTGATCTGTTTTGCTGGATAAAGGACGTTCATTTATTGGCAAGGAAATTAAAATGGAAAAAATTCTTTGTCCATCATGATCAACGGCAATGCCTTGAGTTGGGCATTGATTTCTCTTATCTGTTTAACGTGCATAATCTGGTAGAACTGCTCAACGAAAGTGAGAGGGAGCCAGGTTTCGGTACTTATACTACCATGAGACCACGTTCCAGTACCAATCCTCCCGTGAGTGACATTACCCCCATCGACATCTTTGTAAAAGTGGTGACTGAAGAATTGTTACAACTACAGGATCTTTCAACAGGCAATAATAACTTCACTAAGGACAAATTAGATGGGCTAATGTCACTAGAAAGGGATACCTATATTGTGATTAAAATGGTGGACAAAGGGGACAATATTGTCATCATGGGCCAGGAGCAATATCGTGACATGTGCCTTAATATTTTGAAGGACAGTTCCTGTTATGGTAGGCTTTCGAATAATCCCAATGAAAGCTTTAGGAGTGAATTGGGAAATATTTTGGATCTTGCCTTCAGCTCCAAACTGATTAGCAAGGCAGAACACAAGGTTCTCCTGCCCAGGTACCCCCAATTGGAATGCTTTCACTGTTTGCCTAAAATTCACAAGGGGTTAAACTCTCTTAGAGGGAGACCCATTGTCTCTGGTACAAACTGTCTCACTCATAAGATCAGTGAATATGTTGATATCATTCTTCAACCGTTTGTAGTGGCCCTTCCCTCATATGTACAGGATTCAATGGAGATTGTCAATAAGCTTAATGGCCTCTATGTCGAGGAAAATACCCTTTTAGCAAGCCTCGGCGTAGAGCTCCATTCCTCATGGCGAGGGCCTGGAGGCTGTACGGTACTTTCTTCAGGAACGTGGGACTGCTTATTCCCCCATAATGATTTTGTCATCAATCTCTTGGACTTTATTCTCCATCATAACGTTTTCATCTTTGACTGCCACTTCTACCACCAGCTCAGGGCCATCGCAATGGGGAGTCCTTGCGCACCATCTTACACCAATCTGTACCTGGGCTGGTGGGAGAAGGAGGTGGCATTTGGAGAAGATTTGTCAGCATGGTCGTCTCACGTGTCGGCGTGGCTTAGGTACATCGACGATGTCCTGATTTCTGGACTGGTTCGGTGGAGGACTTCCATCAATTTGTAGAGGTTCTGAACAGCAACACCTGTAACACCTGGAGCAGTAGCAATCTCCTTTCAGATACAGGCAATTGGGTATCCGATCTCCTGTGTCACTAACAGACACTGGCGTTCGGTTACCTTATCCTCACACAGGACGCACTGAATTGCAACAGTAATCTCAGCATGGGCTGTACGCCATGTGTGTTGGATGCAAAGAGCATAATTTCACTCCTTGTGTGCTGAATCTGCTACCAGGTGCAGGCAGACAGGAGCACTCCCCTGTGTAACATTGATGTTAGCCAGTGGTATCTGCCGTTTGCTTAGGCCCTTTGAGGAGGCTACTGTCAGTTGACAGGACTATGGGATGAACAATGTCATTACACACCTTCATGTCCTGGAGCAGATGCTGATAAATCTGGCTGGACAGGGGACAAGAGACATAGTGCCTACATCTCATGAAGGAAAAAAACACAATGCAGCAGCACTCTGCAAACACAAATAATGTACAATAATGCTATAGTCATAGAAAACATTCTGGAGCTAGTGCTACGCTTATTTTGCAAAATTAAGATTTTTGGCAAATCATTTTGTACAAAATTATTTGGGCCCATCTGCCAAGCGTCAAGGCGATCTCTTTAAGATGGGAACCTTAGACTAATTCCTACCTGTTATGTGCCATAATGGCCACCATAAAATTCAAGGAGTGTTGGTTCCACATGCATTCTGGGTCCACTCTGCCTTTGCCATTTTTGGTGCCTTAAAGGCCTCCCTTAAATCCAGGGATGCAGGTACCAACATGCGTGCTGAGCCCACTCCATACCTCTCCTGGTGCCTCACAGCTTCCAATACATATACTGAGAGCAGGCTACAGCTTTATACTTACTCTGATTAAAATCAGCCTATGGGGCAGACAGGCTTATCAGGAGTGCAAGACTGGCTGGATTAGCCACACCTCCAGTATCAGTAACTGCAAAAAAAGGGGGTCAGTCAGCACATCCAATGTGCAGGTGCACGCTGCCATGGCTAGAAAAACAAAAGAACCAAAAATGGCAAAGCCAGAGTGGACCCAGCCAGCATGTGGAAACAATTCTCCCTGAATTTTATGGTGGCCATTATAGCACATAACAGGTAGGTATTAGTGTTAGGTTCCCGTCTCAAAGAGATCGCTTTGACGCTTGGCAGACGGGCCCAAATAATTTTGTACAAAATGATTTGCCAAGAATCTTAATTTTGCAAAATAAGCATAGCACTAGCACCAGAATGTTTTCTGTGACTATGGCATTATTGTACATTATTTGTGTTTGCAGAGTGCTGCTGCATTGTGTTTTTTTCCTTTGTGTTCCTTTGTGACTATTTCCCCCCTGTATCTGGTTGTCAAAATTTGATGTATTTTTCTAAATTTACCACTAGTGACCCCTGATTCACTCACTCTGAACTATTATGTTGCATTTCATACCTCACCACTGGAGGCTGCTGTGTTTGTCTTAGGATTTGCCCTTAACAAAGATGGGTGATGTGTGCTGATTGGGTGTGCTGATTGGAAGCCATCTTGTTTCCTGTTTGGGCCTACTTACACCCATGAGGCAATTTAAACATTGCTCGAGTATTGTGACTTGTTCCAGTCTCCCACTCCTCAGAACCGTCTTTCCCAGACCGTTCCTATTCTTTACTGAATCATTCACCTTGCGATCTTCACTTCAAGCCACTCTACGGACTACAACTCTACAGTTCTAAACTGCGCCTGGCTTATTCCATCTGGCCACCGGATTCCAGCCGTGTCTACCAGTATCGTAACACTGGTCTTCCATTGATTAGGCCATGTGTAGCCCCCTCCCCTCTTGTTCACACCTGACTGAACACCGAGTGGTTCAGACCTTGGTCTTTTCAATGCAACATTTTTCAAGTGCAACTCTTTAAGTGCGCATACAGAATTATACCAAAATGTAATATTATGAATATGGAATCCACTTTGTCATCACTGCCTACTGATCATCACCCAATTCTCTCCTCTCCAGGTATGTCTGCATTGAACCTAACTGCTGCATCCAACGTTTCCAGAGTCTGATATTGTCCACACCCCTAATCTTTCCTTCTCATCCCCTGGTATGTCTGCATTGAACCTAAATGATGCATCCGACTTTTCCAGAGCCTGATATTGTCCACACCCATCTTTCCTTCTCATCCCCGATCTGCATTGAACTTTAACACGTTGCCGACCTAGGACGAGAATGGTCATCCTAACTGGCCGATACTTAAGGCCCTAGGACGAACATTCTTGTCTTAAGGTTAACCGGCAGTGTGGCACATACTGCCGCTATCCGCAAGGGCCTGGCTGATACTGACAACCTCTGCTGTATCCGCCGGCATCGGTGATAATACAGATGCTGGCGGATTAACCCCCTGTATGCCGTGGTCAGGCTGACCGCGGCATACAGGGGATTTGCGGCAGCTTGAACAGCCCAATCGGGTCCCCGTGCGGCGGTGGAGGGTGGGGGGGGGGCGATGGTTGCTATGGTAGCCCCGATACCTTGCATAGGCATCGAGATTGCAAGCTACGGAAGCCCAGGAGATCCAGCCACAGCGCTGGGTCTCCTAGGCAACTGTCAGCGTCTTACACTGTAAGACAGTGTAAGACAGATGTATTGTGCTGTATTGAAACAGGGATCAGACCCTGAAATGTTGAAGTCCCATAGTGGGAGATAAGTCAAATGTAAAAAAAGTGAAAAAAAAAGTCTTTTAACAATAAAAAATGTAAGTTTCAATAAATAAAAAAAGCCCCTTCCCCATAAAAAGAGACATATAAAATTGTGAAAAAAAAATAGAAAAAAAATAAAGAATATACATATTAGGTATCGCCGCGTTCGTAACAACCTGCTCTATAAAAATATCACATGATCCACCCCGCCCCGGTCAACACTGTAAAAAATAAAAAATAAAAACTGTGGTATAAAAAAAGCAATTGTCACCTTTCATCACAAAAAACGTAATACCAAGCGATCAAAAAGTCATATGTACCCAAAAATAATACTAATTAAACTGTTATCTCACCCTGCAAAAAATGAGCCCCCTGAGACAATCACTCAAAAAATAAATAAAAAAATACAGCTCTCAGACTATGGAGACACTAAAACATGTTTTTTTTGTTTCTAAAATGATATTATTGTGTAAAACTTAAATAGATAAAAATAAGTATACATGTTAGGTATCACCGCGTCCGTAAAAACCTTCCCTACAAAAATATTACATGATCTAACCCCTCAGGTGAACACCGTGAAAAAAAATGAAAACGGTGTAAGAAAAGCCATTTTTTGTCACCTTATATTATTAAAAGTGCAACACCAAGCGATCAAAAAGACATATGCCCCCAAACACCAATGTAACCGTCACCTCATCCTACAAAAAACTATCCCCTAACTTAGAGAGTCACCCAAAAAATTAAAAAAAAATACAGCTCTCAGACTATGGAGACACTAAAACATGATTTTTTGTTTCAAAAATTATATTGAGTAAAACTTAAATAAATAAAAAAAAGTATACATGTTAGGTATTGCCACGTCCATAACAACCTGCTCTATAAAAATCTCACATGATCTAACCCGTCAGGTGAACACAGTAAAAAAAATAAAATAAAAACAGTGTCAAAAAAGCCATTTTTGTCACCTTATATCATTAAAGGGCAACACCAAGCAATCAAAAAGGCGTATGCCCCCAAAAATAGTACCAATCTAACCATCACCTCATCCCGCAAAAAATGAGCACCTACCTTAGACAGTTGACCAAAAAATAAAAAAACTACAGCTCTCAGACTATGAAGACACTAAAACATGATATTTTTTGTTTCAAAAATATTATTGTGTAAAACTTAAATAAATAAAAAAGTATACATATTAGATATTGCTGCGTCCGTAACAACCTGCTCTCTAAAAATATCACATGATCTAACCTGTCAGATGAATGTTGTAAATAACAAAAAATAAAAACAATACCAAAACAGCTATTTTATGTTACCTTGCCTCACAAAAAGTGTAATATAGAGCAACCAAAAATCGTATGTACCCTAAAATAGTACAAATAAAACTGCCAACTTATCCCGTAGTTTCCAAAATGGGGTCACTTTTTTGGAGTTTCTACTCTAGGGGTGCATCGGGGGTCTTCAAATGTGACATGACAACTTAAAATTTTTCCAGTGAAATCTGCTCTCCAAAAACCATATGGCATTCCTTTCCTTCTGCGTCCTGCCATGTGCCCGTACAGAAGTTTACGATCACGAATGGGGCGTTTCTGTAAACTGCAGTATCAGGGTAATAAATATTTAGTTTTGTTTGGCTGTTAACGCGTGTTTTGTTAATGGGAAAAATTGATTTATATGGAAAATCTGCCAAAAAAGTGAAATTCAGAAATTTCATCTACATTTTCCTTAAATTCTTGTGGAACACCTAAAGGGTTAAAAACGTTTGTAAAATCAGTTTTGAATACCTTGAGGGGTGTAGTTTCTAAAATGGGGTCAATTTTGGGTGGTTTCTATTATGCAAGCCTCACAAAGTGACTTCAGACCTGAACTGGTCCTTAAAAAGTGGGTTTTGGAAATTTTGTGAAAAATGTCAAGATTTGGTTCTAAACTTCTAAGCCTTCTAACGTCCCCAAAAAAAAAAAAAAATGTCATTTTCAAAATGATCCAAACCTGAAGTAGACATATGGGGAATGTAAAGTAATAACTATTTTTGGAGGTATTAGTATGTATTTAAAAAGTAGAGAAATTAAAATTTGGAAATTTGCAAAGTTACCACTGTCATTAAGTACAATATGTGACGAGAAAACAGTCTCAGAATGGCCTGGATAAGTAAAAGCATTTTAAAGTTATCACCACATAAAGTGAGACATGTCAGATTTGCTAAAAATGGCCTGGTCCTTAAGGTGAAAAATGGCAGGGTCCTTAAGGGGTTAATGTCTTTTTCCCTGCTGGGTTTATTTGTTTGGAGTATATGTTTACATTGACTATTTCACCCCTGTATCTGGTCTTCCCTTGATTAGGCCATGTGTAGCCCCGTCCCCTCTTGTTCACACCAGACTGAATACTAAGTGGTATAAGGCCCCTTTCACGCGAGCGGGAGACTTGGACGTCTCCCGCATCGTGTGTTGAACTGCCAACACTGAACGGGAGTTATATAGCATTATACTGAGTTATGATGCTATGTAACCCTTACAGTTCTGGAATGTGTTGGATAACACTGTCAGCATTATCCAACACATTCCAGAACTGTAAGAGTTACATAGCATCATAAATCAGTATAATGCTATGTAACTCCCGTTCAGTGCCGGGAGGTCTGTACACTGCACACGATTCGGGAGATGTCCTAGTCTCCCGCTCGTGTGAAAGGGGTCTTAATCTAAGTCTTTAGGTCTTTCAGACCTAGGTCTTTTCTATGTAACATCTTTCAAGTGCAACTCTTTAAGTGCACATACAGAATTATACCAGAATGTAACCAAAAGGGTACCAAAGGTAACTATAGAAATAGTTAATGCAAACAATGATTCAATTTTTCATCTTGCTTTTCCCACTTTGCCAAAACCTCCTGAAATACTACCACATCCATCCATTTACCCAGAAAGGAACTATTTATATCTCCCTCCATCTTACCTACTCATCTGACTGCTTGCACAAACCTGTTCATACAACACTTCCTTCTCAAACACACACAGCCACCTTATGCTCTCTTCTTATCCCACCTACTAACACTTTCTCTGCTTCTACTTATTGCTGGTGATATCTCTCCAAATCCAGGCTCCTCTGAGGAAATCCCCCTATCACCTCAACCTCTCACTTCAAACCTCCTTCTACAAATTTCTACAACCCCCTTAAACCTGAATGCTATTATTCAGTCCCCTGCTCCCTTGCATACTCTTATGGAACACACACTGTAACAAACTGTCCTACATCCATGACCTCTTCATCTCCCGAAAACTTTTCTTTCTGGGTCTCACAGAAACATGGTTGACACCCTCTGACACTTTCTCCCCTGCTGTGCTCTCTTATAGTGAATTTCATTTTACCCACACACCCCGCCCCGGCTGCAAACACGGTGGAGGAGTTGGTCTTCTCCTATAAGACAACTGCTCCAACAGCCCAACTCCACTGCCACCCTCCATTACGCTCACTTCATTTGAAGTGCCCTTTGTTTGCATCTACTCTCCCTCCAAATAGCTGTCTTTTACCACCCCCCAGGCCCAGAAAACATATTTCTTGACCACTTTAACACACACCCAAATTTTATGAAAAAAGATCAGTTTCTTCTGGCCACCTGCTTCAGCCACTATTCTGATGCTGTCACCTGCCTGATGTCACACACCAGCTGCCTCTGCTGCCTTCTTCTCCTACTGCCATCCACAATCTTGTGCTGTTTCTACCACTGCTATTGCCCCCCACTTCCCTACTTTGTGACTGGGCCACTGTGTTGACTCTTCATGCAGTTGCCACCCCCACCATTCTGTGACTGGTCTACTGTGTTGACTCCTTATGTAGTTGCAACCCTCACCACTCTGTGACTGGGCCACTGTGTTGACAGGGTTCAATGTTTTTGTGAGTGCTTGAGATAGGAAGAATATTAAAATCAGAAGATCACTGATAGTTTCCCCATCCTCTGGGTCACTTTGTCAGACTGCATGACAGTGATGCGACCTGGTCCCCTGTTAGGAGTGGAGGGGTGTACACCTGATGCTGACTGTGCCTTTTTCACTCTAAATCTATCAAGATCACTTTGTAAAAGCAATGAAGTGGACTACTATCTGCTAGGACCTGAAAATGTCTCTAGGTGATATGTCGGTGTCCAGAGATGATGTTGTAAGACATCTTTTCAGGTTCACTTAATCATATCTGTGGATTTTATGACATTAGCACATTAGACATTGTAACAGCTAGAGTTCTGCATCCACATGTCTAGCCTGATTTGCAGTTAGCTGGTTTCCATGTTGAAGGTATGACTTTCCCCCATAAAGACCACTTCTGGCAAGACATGTCCAAACGGTAGATCGGTTCACCTGGGTCCCACTGGTTTCTGCTGGTTCTCATCTTGTAGCACTGCTGCACATTTTAAAGGGAAGTAAGCATGATGAGTCTTTTGACTGCTGCACTGTTTTCTTAGCTGTCCACTTCTACAGTCCTCAATGCTGCTCATTTCTTTGTGCTGAGAAATACAGGCAGGTACTTATCCATCATGCAATAGCAACAGGGAGGAGCCCGATTGCCATATGTGAAAATATTGAAATATAAAACTATTTATCCCATAGGTCAAACATCAAAACGGAATAAAAACTGTTTTGGTTGCTTCCACTACCACAAAAAAATTAGATAAAAAGTGATCAAAAAGTCATACACACCCCAAAATGGTATCACTGAAAAGTAAAGATCGTCCTGCAAAAAAATGAGCCCTCACACCTCTGCACAAAAATCCATAAAACTTTTTGCAGAATTACTTTTTTCCCCAATTTCACCCCATTTGTTTTTTATTTATTCAGCTCCCACTACATAGCATTCAATATTAAATGGTAGAATTAGAAAGTGTAACTTGTCCCATAAAAACAAAGTCCTCATATGGTTATAAAGGAAAAATAAAATAGTTATAGCTAGAGATGAGCGAGCATGCTCGTCCGAGCTTGGTGCTCGTTCGAGTATTACGGTACTCGTAAGTGCTCGCTGCTCGGACGAGTATCTCACCATGCTCGAGGAAATGGCATCTCCCACATTTTGAATTTTTGCCGACTATAAACTCAGCCAATCAAAAGCCAGGAGACTCTGCGGTACACCCAGCATCACGTGGAGCCCTTACATGTCGATAGCAGGGGTTGGCTGGCCTGATCAGGTGACCCTGGAATATACTAGTGACTGCCCGCGGTGCTCGGCTCAGATGCTGTCTGGATGTCGTTAGGGACAGAGCTGCTGCATTTCAGGGAGAGTGTTAGGGCCTGGATTTAGTTCTCTGTTAGGCAGGAGTGATCTGAAAAGAACCCAACAGCCCTTCTAAGGGCTACAAGACATTTTTTTTGTCTCCTGGCTGGGCTGGCTGGCACTAGTAGTGCAGCTATCGCCATATATAACCCTTTTTTTATTGTTTCATCTCAGTGATACAAATCCATTTCATACAGCAGTGTGGAACCATTCTGTGTGTCACAGTTCAGCTGTCCACTCACCACAAACCACAATCCGTATTTTCTGTCCAGGTGACCCATACTGTACGTCACGTAATCAAATACGATCTTTTGCTTTCACTGATACAGCTACATTAGAAAAATCTCTGTGCGACATTTGTCTGGGTTGCAGTCAAAATAGCCACAGTCAGCATGGGCTGAGTTTGCTCTCTGAGTTTGATTTCTGCATGTCACGTTAAAAAAAAAAAAAAAAAATATATATATATATATATATATATATATATATATATAAATAGTTTTTTTGTTGTTTTATCTCAGTGATACAAATCCATTTCATACAGCTGTGTGGAACCATTGTGTGTGTCACAGTTCAGCTGTCCACTCACCACAAAGCACACTCCGTATTTTCTGTCCAGGTGACACATTCTGTACGTCATGTAATTAAAAAAGGTCTTTTGCTCTCACTGCTACAGCTACATTACAAAAATCTCTGTGCGACATTTGCCTGGGTTGCACTTAAGCAGACCAAGTCTGCCTAATCTAATAGTTTCATTGCAATTGCTCCATACTGCACGGTACGTAATAACATACGTAATTTTGCTTTAACTTATCCACCTATATACAAACCACAATCCGTATTTTCTGTTCAGGTGACACATTGTGTACGTCACATAATTAAAAAAGGTCTTTTGCTCTCACTGATACAGCTACATTACAAAAATCTCTGTGCGACATTTGTCTGGGTTGCAATTAAGCAGACCAAGTCTGCCTAATCTAATAGTTTCAGTGTAATTGCTCCATACTGCATGGTACGTAATAACATACGTAATTTAGCTCTAACTTATCCACCTATATACAAAACACAATCCGTATTTTCTGTCCAGGTAACACATTCTGTACGTCACTTAATTAAAAAAAGGTCTTTTGCTCTCACTGATAAAGCTACATTACAAAAATCTCTGTGCGACATTTGTCTGGGTTGCAGTCAAAATAGCCGCAGTCAGCAGGGGCTGAGTTTGCTCTCTGATTTCTGATTTCTGTTATGGATATGAAGACTGAAGATGTGAAGCCATTACAAGATGGCGCTGGCTCCGGGACCACTCCTGCTCTTATCTGTAGTTTACATTCTTTAGTAGAACTAGATGCGCAGAAGTGAAACTTTATTTTGCATTACTAACCAATTATATATTCACTAACCCTCAGGAGAGATTTCCCCCCCTCCTTGGGGTATATAACCTTTGTAACCCCCCTTAATAAACGAGAACCTCTTTGACCCTACAAGGTGTCAGTGTTGTTTCTTCCATGCATGTAAAATCCTAGGATTACTTTAATTTGGAGCAGAGAAACAAACTTTGTGGCTCCCTTTGTGAGCCATCCTTATCAGTTGGCGTCCCTTGGGTGGGCTCGAGAGAATGTAGCTTCGTAGCCGAAAGAACGGACTCCTACGTGTGGTGCACGGTCGCTTGAGGGAGGGGTACTGCAGACCCACAGATCAGGTGAGAAAATCTGTCATCTTACCTACCTCTTGTCGAGCCTGCACTGCATTGTGGTAGTCATTTCTGCTATATAGAAGTTACCAGCAGCAGCTTCGGCTGAAGTTGAAATCTCGAGCGAGTTTGTTTCTACTGTGGTTTGTGTTTCATGTGGTTTGTGTACTGAAAGGGGAGAGGAACACTGAGAGTGAGAAACTGACCAAGGATCGGACAGGGGGATCGCATAATCTCTGTGTACGCTTCTCGAGAGAGAGTGTGGGACAGAGGGAGCGATCCACTCGTAGGGAGGTGTTTTTTATCCCGTGCTAGGTAGTCACGGGGTGGTATCCTGACCGGGTCGTCCGGAGTAATTGATTTTTCTTCTGGATATGACGTGACCGGTCAGACGGGTTTCCTGCGCTTGGGTCCTCTGGATCTTTATCTGGAAGAGACGTGACCAAGCCAGAAGTGATTTGCTGCATTAGTAGTGTACTGTGAAGTACAGGGCAGTGTAATCAATCAGCCTCATAGTTAGTTGCCGTCCGTGGTGGTCTGCTGAAAAGTCTGCTTGAGACTATCCCCTCCCCTTGTCAGGCGTGCAGTTTGTCCGTGTCTTGTCTGCCAATTCCGTTCTGAGAAGTTGAAACATGGGTGGCAATGCACCTTCACTATTACCCGGAGAACGGACGGCTATGCAAGTGGTGGCAGATGAGGAAGGGAAGATAAATATAAAGAGCTGCAAAAAGTTAATGGAAATAGCAGCCTGTCACAAAGGAGGGAGGTTAGACTCTGATTTATGGAAGCAGGCGCTGAAGGATAAGAAAGGAATGTTAAAAGATAACGGACTGTTGAATGCTGCTCAAGCGTGGTATAATACCTCATGCCGCTGGAAGGCTGAGGGGGGGCAGAAAGGCTGGATGAAAGAGTTAATCGGTTCATGTACTCAAAAAAAAAAGAAAGGCGGCCACCGCCCTATAATGGCGCCGATCCCGGTGGATGGACATGTGCACATTGTGGTCAGCAAAACCCTGATCTCAGGGAGATGTGTCTTGCGTGTGGTGCCTCACGCCCCCACCTGGGGAAAAGTGACAGAGGGCCAACGTCATTGACTCCTAAGACAGCCCCCACTTTGCCTCCAGCACCACCTCCAGCACACGTCACCACATGTCCCACCCTGCCTCCAGCACCACCTCCAGCACACGTCATCATGAGTCCCACACCACCTCCAGTACACGTCACTGCGTGTCCCATCCTGCCTCCAGTACCATCCCCAGTGCAGCCTCCGACAGCAAGCACTATGAGTCCTACTCAGGCCCCAAGCACACAGGGGGAGGAGCCTCTCATTCAGTTTGAGGAGGAGGATGACCAGGCCCCGAAACTAGTGCCTGTGCCAGCAGTGACTCCGTTATACCCTGTGTTAAACACTGATGGCTCTTATTACGTACCTGTCCCAGCGACTGCACCCCCTCCGTCAGAAGATACTGGTCTGGTCCCTTTGTTTATGGCAGGGGGTAGGAATAAAGCAAACAAGCCCCCAGAGACAGGAGGCGAGGAAGGTGACGATCAACCTGTTGATCCAGACTCAGGAGGGGCAAGGGGGGGAGAGAGGAGTGGCGAAGAGGAGAGAGAGCGCAGGGAACAAGCAGATGCCGCCCTCCAGAAAATGGGTGAGCAGTTGCATGAAGTTCAGAGACAGCTACGTCAGGTCCGAGAGACCCAACAGGCCCCAGCACCCGTGCAAGCACCCCCTGTCCTCCCCCTTTGGGGGTGGAGGAGCGCAGAAAGTATGTGACCTTCTCACCCAATCAGGCCACTACTCTTGTCAACTCCCTCCCTGACCCAGAAACTCAGCCCATGCCCTTTTACAGAAAGATGGAACAAATCCGGAAAACACACTCTGCTACCTGGAGAGATTTAGCAGGGTTGACTAACATAAAAGCAGGGGATTCTTTTTGGCCGCTCATGGATAGAGCTATACGACCCCCTGCATATGGGTCAGAAGAGTGGCAGCAACAATATGATTCTGGTGAAGAGTTCTGCAGGAGATTGGGGGAGTGGGCCCGCCAGAGGCTAGCCAGTCAGTCTGTTCAGTTTCAGGATCTTAAGCAGGATAAACCAGAATCTGTGGAAAAATTTGCCCTGAGGATGGAACAAACATTCAAAGATCTGGGATTCACTAAACAAGATCCTGTGCAAAGTAGCATGTTGTCTAGTGCATTTACTGATGGGCTGAAACCCAGTATACAGAAGGCCTTAAAGATGGCCCGTCCAGAGTACCGTTCCTTGACTATTGAAGTCCTTACACTGGTAGCAAAAGGCATTGAGGCTGCAACAGGGACACAGAAGGCAGCTCTCATGGTCATGACAGGAGAGGGGGGGGGCAACAAGTCCCATCCTACTTATAAGTGTTATGGCTGCGGCAAAATAGGCCATTTCAAGAAGAATTGCCGCAGCAGGCACTTGTGGCAACAACACCAGAATCGCACAAACAGGTCCACAGAAGCCCGACAACAGCAGCCACAGGCACCAGTCTCCCAGGGAGGGCAGCCTGGAGATGGGTCAGCCTAGGACATAGGCAAGCCAGATCCGCATGTCGAAAACCTCGAACCTTTCATGGCGCTCTCTACCCCCTCCTCTTGTGGTCCTGCCCCCATGGTACAACTTAATGTGGGGGGTGAGCAGCGTACTTTTCTTGTGGATACTGGTGCAGCCCGAAGTGTTCTTCGACACACAGATATACCTGACCCTAATTCTGTGGATGATGCATCATCCGTTTCATGTGTGGGCATTGATGGTAGGTGTAGGTCATCACCCCTCACCAAACCACTCACTGTAGCCCTAGGACCACAGCCTTCCTCTTCCATGTTGTCCAGATTTGTAGTCTCTTCTACCTGTCCACTGAATCTGCTGGGAGCTGACCTACTACAGAAAATGGGGGCAATCATTCAGTTCCACCCTGATGGTACAGTGACACTGTCTACACCCCTGCAGCCTGAGGAAGCAGTTCTCATTGCTGCTTCCATTTCCCAAGAGCTCCCTACCCCGTCCTTCAGGGGAGTACCCCAGTCAGTGGAAGCACAGATTCCTCAGCACTTGTGGTCAAAAGGACCTCAGGACATTGGCCGGTTGCGTGTGCAACCCATCATGGTGCACCTGAAGCCTGGGGCAGTCTTGCCCCGGAAACCTCAGTATCCACTGTCCATAGCTCAGATGGATGCTGTCACTCAGCAGCTCTCGGAGTATCTTCGAGTGGGGGCCATTGTACCCACTACCTCCCCCTGCAACACTCCACTGTTCCCAATCAAGAAAAAAGGGAAGAAGGGGCAACCAGCTACCTACAGGATGGTCCATGACCTCAGGGCTGTCAACGAAGCCACCATCCTAGAGACTCCAGTGGTACCTAATCCACACACCCTCTTATCTCTGATTCCGGCTGATACTCGAAGGTACACTGTGATAGATCTGGCCAATGCCTTCTTTTCTGTTCCTTTACATCCAGACTGCCAGTATTTGTTTGCTTTCACTCACGCTGGTTCCCAGTACACATGGACAGTGATGCCTCAAGGAGCTCAAAACAGTCCCTCTCAGTTCAGCAAAGCTATGTCATCTATCCTGGATGAATGGAAACTGCAACACACAGATGTAGTCCTCCTGCAGTATGTGGATGATCTGTTGGTGTGCGCAAAATCTTGGGACTTGTGCCACCAGGCCTCTGTCTCTCTCTTGTTCTTTCTGGCTGATCAAGGATGCAAAGTGTCTAAGGACAAAGTCCAGTGGTGTGAACCTTAAGGTTACATTCCTCGGCCACTGTCTGAGCCCAGGAGCCAAGCACCTAACTGAGGACCGGAAAAAAGCCATCCTTGACATTGCAGAGCCTACCACTCCCCGCCAGCTTCAAACATTTTTGGGCCTAGTCTCGTACTGTAGGCCTTGGATCTTGGATGCCTCCATCTTGATGCAACCCTTGTATGACTATATCACGAACTCTCCGTTTCACCTCACCCAGGAGGCCAAAGAGTCATTTTCACAGCTCAAGACTGCAGTGTCCTCTTCGCCGGCCCTCGGTATTCCAAACTACGATCTCTCTTTTCGACTGTATGTGATGGAGAGAGAAGGCCATGCAACGGGAGTCCTCACCCAGAGTCACGGAGGCCGAAACAGACCTTTAGGTTATTACTCTGCCCGTTTGGATCCAGTAGCCAGAGGCTCTCCTTCATGCATCAGAGCCATACATGCTTGTCATCTGCTACTGGACAAGACCTCTGACATTCGTTTTGGGACATCCCCTGCAAGTCTTGGCACCTCACGATATCTCTGCCATTCTACAGCAAACACAGCCCAAGCATCTCTCAGCTGCCCGTCATCTTCGCATGCAGTGTTCACTACTGCTGCCTGACACAGTCACAATCTCCAGGTGTCATGTCCTCAACCCTGCATCACTTCTCCCCTTTCCTCAAGGGGGGATGGAAGAAGGAGCACATGAAGGTGCAGAAGAAGGATATGAAAATGAAGAAGACCCTGACGTGTCAGAAGATCATCATGACTGCTTGGAGCTCATCAAGCAAGAAACTGAACCACTGGCTAACATTTCGGAGACTCTTTTACCGGACCCCCAGCTCTCACTCTTTGTGGATGGGTCCAGGTTTGCTGATGATCAGGGAAGATATCACACTGGGTTTGCGGTGACCTCCTCACATGAGGTTATCAAGGCTCAAGCCTTACCACCAGATATGTCTGCACAGGAGGCAGAACTTATAGCCCTTACAGAGGCGTGCAAACTCTCCAAGGACACCACTGCAAACATCTACACGGACTCAAGATATGCCTTTGGAGTGGCCCATGATTTGGACCCATATGGAAAAGCAGGAACTTCATTACTGCGAATGGCACTCCTATCAAGAATGCATAATCAGTAGAGGAGCTAATGGAGGCTCTAGCCCTCCCCAAACAAGTTGCAATACTGAAGGTGAAAGCTCACACTAAGGCAGACACCCAAGAGTCAAAGGGTAACGCGCTGGCAGATGAAGCAGCAAAAAAGGCAGCAATGGAGGAAAGAGAAGAAGTGATGACTCTGGTGGTGCAAACCAGATCCAAAGCTGCAGAAGGTGAATCTGCAGCCTGCCTGTCCTCCATACCCAAGGAAAGACTCAAAGACATGCAAGAGAAAGCATCAGAGGAAGAAAAAAGAGTATGGAGTGAAAAAGGAGCAAACATGGGGAGTGACACAGGCTGGATATGGAAGAAAGGACATCTACTCTGTTTACCAAGAAGCCTGTATCCTGTGGTGGCGTCTTGGGCCCATGGGCCGACACATCAGAATAAGAATGCCATGAACAATCTGATATCCTCCATCTGGCTTGCGCCTGGCATATCCATGTTCATGGCCAGGCACGTCAGCAGCTGTCTAATCTGTGCCAGCTGCAATCCTGGGAAAATGGAAAAAGTTCCAGTAAAGTGTTCACCAAAACCTCTCTACCCTTTTCAAAGGATCCAGGTTGACCACATACAGCTGCCGCCTGCACAGGGGTTCCAGTATGCCCTAGTGGTCATAGACATGTTCTCTGGATGGCCTGAAGCCTACCCTGTTAAGAATCTGACTGCCAAGACTACTGCCAAAAAACTACTGAATGAAATAGTCTGCAGGAACAGCTTTCACTGCGGATGTGGCCCGAGAGACCTGGGAGGCCCTGGGGACCCAGCTAGCCTTCCATACGCCATACAGACCGCAAAGCTCAGGAAAAGTCGAAAGAATGAACGCAACACTAAAGCTGAAGATGCTGAAGATGGCCCAGGAAACTGGGAAGCCGTGGCCAGAAAGTCTGCCCATAGCTCTGTTCAGTGTGAGACACACCCCGAGGGGTAAAGAGAAACTGTCCCCCTTTGAAATACTGTTTGGTTGTGCCCCTAAACTAGGCCAGTATTTCCCCGGACAGTTAGCCTTGCAACATGATTGCTTGTCTTCTTATGTTTCTGCTTTGTGTACACATCTCACTGATCTACATTCTCGAGTTTTCTCTTCCCTTCCAGACCCAGAGAGTATCCCTGGCACACACAACCTGCAACCAGGAGACTGGGTGATGGTGAAGAAACACGTCAGAAAAGCTCTAGAACCTCGATTTGAAGGTCCATTCCAGGTTCTGCTGACGTCTCCCACCTCTGTGAAACTCGAGACAAAGAAAACGTGGATCCACGCCTCCCACTGCAAGCGAGTGAAGTTCCCCCTGGTAGAAGAGAGACCAGAGGTGGACCCATCACAATGATATCCTTTCTTGTGATCTTAGCAGTAGGGGGGGCACTAGAGGAAAAATGTGGAGAGACAATATTTACTCTTTGGTTTAATGCTACAGCATCAATGCAGATATTTGAATTTGATTATTGCAGTGTAGGTTGTTGTCCCTCCTGGAGTACACCTCAGGAAGATACACAGTACTACTTGTGTGTCACAAGATCAGGGAATGAATGGTGCCACAGCTGGCATGATGTGTTGGTAAACACAGGGCCTGACTGGGGATACTGTCCCAAAGAAGCACAGGAACGGGTAGACAGGCAGGGCCTTTCCCTTTCCAGCAGAATAACATTGGCAGTAAAAGGAAACTGTCTCCCAACTCAGTTCACAAAAAGCAGGTGTCAAACTCTCATACTGACCGTGACAAACCCCCAACCTACTGACATGGGTTTATATGTTTTGGGAAGGTATACCCCACATGGGTCCCAAATGCCTCTTTTCCAACTGTACTGGAAAAGTTTTGAAAACAAGCCTAAACCATTTGTGACCACTCCTTCCCCTGATGGCATTAACCCTTTGTTACCTTCACAGTATGACCTGATGGCTAGGGCTCCTTATACCATGCAGGAGACACTGGCTGTGGAGACAGGATTTTCAGATCACAACTTGTGGTTGGAATGGGCCAGATATACAGCTTCCCAGATGAACCGCACTGGATGCATTACTTGTGTCCCTGCCAGGCCACATTTGGGGACCGTGCCCCTTCCTTTAGGTCCTGATCATTTCTCCTGTTTCCTGAGTATATATGTCAATCAAACGGTCAATGACACTGCCTGTCAAACCTGGAAGGGCCTCTACCCGTTGCTAGAGAAAGCCCCTGGCCCTGGAGAGGGGATCACCATTTACAAAGGAAGCTACACATGTTTTCAGGTAGAGACAAAGGGGGGAAAGGACATGGGAAAGTTCCCTGAAGGATACTGTGGTAAGGTCATAAATACCACAGGGACAGATTATCAGA
>ONZH01029916.1:0-295310 GCA_900303285.1 Rhinella marina | reverse complement strand
TATTTTTTGTCCCGTACCTATTGGTGGCCATCCTGGCAACGTGATGTTAAGGCGTTTGTTAAGGCTTGTGAGACCTGTGCTAGGGCAAAGGTTCCTCGACAACTCCCAGAAGGGCTATTACATCCGCTCCCTTTGCCCAACAGGGCCTGGTCTCACATTTCCATGGATTTTATTACTGATCTTCCTCTCTCCAAAGGTAGGTCAGTAATCTGGGTTGTGGTGGATCGTTTTTCTAAAATGTGCCATCTGGTCTCGTTGAAAAAATTGCCTACAGCTAGAGTCCTTGCAGGGTTGTTTATCCGCCATATTTTACGCCTTAATGGAATTCCGTCTAACATAGTGTCTGACAGGGGGGTTCAGTTCGTGTCGAGGTTCTGGAGAGAGTTTTGCAGTAGGTTGGGTATCTCGCTGTCCTTCTCCTCCGCCTTTCACCCCGAGCCAAATGGGCAGACTGAAAGACTTAATCAGTCACTTGAGCAATATCTTAGGTGTTTTGTTTCTGAATGTCAGGAAAAGTGGAATGAGTACCTGCCCATGGCCAAGTTCGCTCTAAATAATCATGAAAGTTCCTCGACACGACTGTCCCCATTTTACTGCAACTATGGTTTTCACCCCAGATATTCCGCCGTAACTGGTAACAAATCTAGATTCTCCTCGGTTAAGGACATTGCTAATCGACTGTGCACAGTCTGGGCAAAGAGTCTTAAAGAGACTCTAAAAAATGCCCAACTCAAGCAGATCAAATATGCGAATAAGAAACGCCGCCCCGGTCCTGAATACGTAGTTGGTGACAAAGTGTGGCTCTCAACTAAAAATCTCCGTCTTCGAGTACCATCAGCAAAGTTTGTTCCACGCTTTATTGGTCCCTACATCATCACAGAAATTATAAATCCTGTATCGTTCAGATTGCGACTTCCTGGTTCTCTTCGTGTACATCCGGTTTTTCATAAGTCTTTGTTGAAAAAATATATTCCTGCTTTGGTCGCTCCTTCTCCACCTCTACCTGTGGTTGTTCAGGGAGAGTTGGAGTTCGAAATTGAACGAATTATTGACTCTCGCAAAGTACAGAATTCTCTCCAGTACCTTGTACATTGGAAAGGGTATGGTCCTGAGGAGCGTGTCTGGGTGGCTGCCAGAGATCTTCACGCTCCCAGACTCGTTAGAAAATTCCACCAATCTTACCCTTCCAAGCCTGGAGGTCCTGTTGAGGGTCCGGAGGCCCTTCCTCGGGGGGGGTCCTGTCAGGATTCGGGGGTGCTGCGGCCCTCCAGCAGATGTTGGGCGGGTGCGGGCGTTCCCGTGTCCTGACGCTATGCGGTGCTCATCCCGAGTGCAAGCCAGAAAATCCTCTTGTAACACTTAGGTTCCTATAGGGTTAAAGGTTTGGCTAGTTTTGCTAGTTTTACTGGCAGGCGTCCCTGCCAGTAATTTTGGTCCATTCTAGGGTGTGGCTGGGATCCCTGCTCCTATCACGCCTTGGGGCTGGGACTCTAGCCAGTATTTAGATTCACACTCGCCATTCATCTGTGCCTGCTATAAAGCCTTGAGCCTAAGCTAGCTACTCTGTGTTTATCCGGTATTCCAGTGACTCTGTACCTTTTTCCCTGGTTTCTGTTACTGTTACCTACCTTTTGTGTTATCCTCTGTTTATTCCTTGCTTGGTTCCGTTACTTTTTACCCCTTCAGTTCCTGACCTGTTTAGGGTTGTTCCTGCTGGTGTTTTCTTTTGGTTGTTTGTCTCGTGTTCCACTTTCTTCAGTATAATTGCAGTCTTCGGTTGGGGCCAGTCTGTTAAGGAGCCGGGTTCCCCAAAAGGCAGGGACAGTGGTTTGGGAGGAGTGTCAGGGCCTGACTTTGTCTGTGTCATTTGTGTCCCCCTGACCCACTCCTCACACAGTGATTGGTATTGCACACCCCCCCTTTCATTTGATTGGGGCTGAGCTGCGCCTAGGCCAAGTGATGCAGGAACATGTTATCACTCAGCCTAGGAAAAGCTTTGAGAACGTTGCGACACTCACAGGAGCGCCGGTACCTTCTCAAACAGCTGATCGGCAGGGCTTCCGGTCGGACCTCCACCAATCAGATACTCAATACCACCTTTCATTTTTAATTAAAAGTTTGCAAAGTTTTTTTTCTGTATTGGAACAATAAAATAAGTAGTTGCAATTGTGTGTATGAAGGCTTGTTTTTGTGGCTTAAGTTGTATTTTTTCTTAAAGTTTATTAAAGTTTTAGGTTTTAACAAGGGAACACAACATCACGTATAACATAGTAATAGAATAGGGAGTACGAGATAAAGCAAATACAAAAAGAAAACATAGGAACAACTGGAACATTGTAGCAGTCATGGGGGATGGTATAGACCAGATATAAATTACCTAAATTCAAAACTAAGCAAATATAGAGGGTTATGCAGTTTACCCAGTAATCAATATATTTCAGTGGAAACTCTGAAGAAGTTTCTGGTGAAATTTGTGGTTAGACTGAGATTTCCAATAAATAAATTCCTCCATGAGGAAGATGTGATCACTCTTTTAAAGTCATTGAGCAATGGGAAATTGTGAAATTGTCTTTTCCTAGCTTTAGCTTAACTTATGATGTCTGACAATAGAGGCATATTATATAGACAATACCACCACCTTCACCATTTGTTTGAATTTAATGTCTTCAGCTTTGGGCACCAGTGGACAGATAGTGGAATTTGAGCAGGTTCAAAGGTGGGAAACAAAAATAATAAATAGAATGGGTATGTAAGGTGTAGCCAGAGTCAGCTACCAAGGAGGTCAGAGGCGTCCTACTGTTCCAGAGGGAAATGCCTGGACTGGGGCCTTAAATTGGACTAATTACTGAGCACTGCCAAGAGTAAATGAAGTGTTAACCATTATATCACTGAAATTAATTATCTGCAATCTATCTTTGGTTCATAAAATAGCTTTAAATATAGAGTAATAGTATTAGAGAATTTCCTCTGTATTTTGATCTGTTTTTCTAGCAGTTTTCTGTTCCTGTTTAGTTCTCTTCTAACAAGCCTGAACCATTACTGATATGATAGATGCTGATTAAATTCCACTTTTTTTTTTTTATAAATCTCTTTTTATTAACAAGAAAACCAAAATACATGGTACAGTAAAGGACAAATAATTGTCGCATGCAGGCGATCAAAAAACTTGAAACCATACATGATATGACATAAGAAATCCTAAGCTATAAAGAAAGTCCTCTTTGTATGACATACTGCCCAATGAGAGGTATGACTACTGATTATAAAAAGGACATGTGATACAATAACATATAATGTCATTTTTATACATACAAAAATGGTTCTCAATCACCAGGGTGAGACACAGAAACAGCGAGTGTTTTGTAAGAAATAAAACAAAACAAATGGCACATATAAACATCCATGGAGGACCCCCAGGCAGCTAACAACATCGAGATCCGAGGTCAATTCTGACATATGAAGTCAAATAGACAAAGATGGCTGCGATAATGATATCAACACAATGAATACCTTTAGGGTAGAAAAATGTAAAAGGGGACAGAAAGGGAAAAAACACAGAGCAACATTATACAGACCAGAAGGTTTTCCAAGGAAGCCATATCCGCAGAAATTTCTCATGCCTACGCTCAATCCAGGAGGTAAGCTCCTCTAATTTGCATATTTGGTCGACCTTACATAACCACTCCTGTAAAGTCGGTGGTGTTGTACTTAGCCAGTGGTGAGGAATCAGCAATTTTGCTCCTCTAATTTGCATATTTGGTCGACCTTACATAACCACTCCTGTAAAGTCGGTGGTGTTGTACTTAGCCAGTGGTGAGGAATCAGCAATTTTGCAGCTAGTATGAGATATGTAACAAGCGTATCTTTGGCTGGTTGAAAATAGGGGGTATCTAGCAATAGCAATATCAGTTCTGTTGAAATTGATATCTCGGTAGAACAGAACTTATTGATGATCAACTCTACTTCTCTCCGGAACATAGTGATTTCTCTACATGAACTCCAGATGTGTGAAATAGTTCCAGAGGTTGACCCACATCTCCAGCATAAGTCATGATCCATCACTCCCCTCTGATATAGAAAGGCAGGGGTTTTATACCATCTGGATAAGGTTTTATAAGAGTTCTCCTGTAAGCGTACACATTTGGAGAAGCAATGTGACCTTCCCAGGATCTGACATATTTCAGTTTCGGAGAAGGAAACATTCAGTTCCTTCTCCCATTCAGAAATAAACACCGGATTGGTGTCTGACTGTAGGGAGAGAAGCAATTTATACAATCTAGACATGAGTTTCGGAGGGGGTACTGGAGAGAATAAGAGCCGCTCATATTCTGTAGTCACTCTCATATTGGGGGTATGAGTGTAAGTAGCTTTGACAAACATGTCTGAAGTGAGAGTATTGTATGAAGTATATTTGGGACCCCTCTAGCTTCTGAGATAGAGATTTGTGAGAAGGGATATTCCCACCATGTAACAACACAGAAATTGGACATTCACACAATTTCACCCATAGTTGATTAGCATGTGAAGGGGGGGCACTTCCCCAGACAAAAAAGGCAAACATCCAGCTGGAGTTTGGGGAGATGGAAAAGGCGAAATAGAGTTATGACTGCGTACTTCATGCCAGACCTTAAGAAGACCCCTCGTTAGTATATTGGGAACCCCATAAAAAGTCTGAGCTGTCGGTGCCACCCAGAAAAGAGACCTCTGTGCAAGTGTGACTCCCTCTCTCTCTAATATAGCCGACAATGAGTTCCCCGCATGTTTATTTATGTCTAGCCATCTTTGAAGTTCAATTGCTGAGTAATATAATTGAAGGTCAGGGAGGCCAATTCCGCCCTTCTGCTTAGGTTAGGAGAGCAATCTGTAACTCAATCGTGGGCGTGATCTCTTCCAAAGAAACCTGGTGAACATTCTCCTCATGTTATGGAAGAAAGATTGAGGCAGATATATTGGAGCCAGTGGCGTAGCTACCAGGGAAGCAGGGGAAGCAGCTGCTTCGGGGCCCGAGCTCAGAAGGGGCCCGGGAGTAGTGACTGTACTTGGTCAGACTGGGCCCCTGTCAGAGCAGCTGACTTCCCCTGCGCCAGATCCAGAGTCCTGAACTTTCACCACTGACCTGACATCAGTGACATAGCCCCGCCCCCTTCATACACACGATTCTTGCAGCCTGACCTTCCATGCCACATGCTGGACATCAGTAGGATTTCCACAACCTCCCAGTGATGTGAGTGTCAGGGGAACTGGGGTTGTATTCAGCTTTACCAGACTGTCCTCATGTCTCTGCCAGTAGTGTAGTAGGAAAGCTGGGTGACATTACATCATGAGATGTCATCCAGCTTCCCTGCTATCCTGCATGGCACAAGTGCAGAGGCATTAGAGTATGGGGAGAGGCACAGCAGGAAAGCTGGATGTCCATATATGTGTATTGTATATGTGTGCGTCCATGTATGTGGTGACTGTGTGTATGAGTGTGTCCATGTAGTGCTTGTGTGAGTGTGTCTATGTATATGGTGAGCGCATGTATGTGGAGAGTGCGTGTATGAGTGTGTCTATGTATGTACAGAGGGCGTATATGACTGCGTCTATGTATGTGGAGAGTGCGTGTATATAGAGAGTGCGTGTATAAGTGCGTCTATGTATATAGTGAGTGCATTTATGTGGAGAGTGCGTCCATGTATGTGGAGAGTGCGTGTATAAGTGCGTCTATGTATATGGTGAGCGCATGTATGTGGAGAGTGCATCCATGTATGTGCAGAGTGCGTGTATGAGTGCGTCTATGTATGTAGAGAGTGAGCATATGAGTGTGTCTATGTATGTGGAGAGTGCATGTATGTGGAGAGCGCGTGTATAAGTGTGTCTATGTATATAGTGAGTGCATGTATGTAGAGAGTGCGTGTATAAGTGCGTCTATGTATATGGTGAGCGCATTTTTGTGGAGAGTGCGTCTATGTATATGGAAAGTGCATGTATGAGGGCAGCTATGTATATGCTGAGCGTGGGGGGGGGGGCGTACAAAAATTTGCTGTGGGGCCCAGTCAGTTCTAGCTATGCCTCTGATTGGAGCTATTTGCATTAAATACTAAAATCTGGGGAGAATGTAAGTGGTGAGATGATGCTTCCTGCCAATCCAGGAAAGAAAGGGAATTGGATCTTTAGTCAATTGAGAGCTAACTTGGCTAAGCAGAGGTCGGTAATTAAGCGCAAATACTAGGGAGAGATCAGAGGGAACTTTCATTCCCAGGTAGGTCAAGGCCGTAGGTTGGCAGGTGAATGGAGTGGTGGCTTTCAAAGCGGTTACTTCTGCAGAGTCCAGAGAGATGTTAAGAACTTCTGATTTCCCTAAATTTATTTTAAAGTTGGAAAGATAGCCAAAGTCACTCAATAGCGATAAAACATGTAGGAAAGCTTCTGAGGGATTGGTAATGAATAACAACAAATCATCATCGTAAGCAGCTGCTGTGTGAGTGTGAGATGGAGTTTGGAGATCATTGATATTAGGATGTTGTCTCACTGCTTGAACCAAGGTTTCCATGCATAAAACAAACAAGCTAGGGGAGAGAGGACAACCCTGCCATGTGCCATTGGATATAATAAAAGAAGGAGAAAGAGTATTATTAACCTTGACTTTGGCCGATGGAAAAGTATATAGAGAAAGAATCGCCGCAATGAATCCTGAAGGAAGACCATATCTCTTCAATGTCTCCTGCATGAAGAGCCAATCAATTTTGTCAAATGTCTTCTCAGCATCTGTGCTGAGAAGCACCATGGGGACCTTAAAAGTTCTGGCATAATGAATAGCATTCAGAACCCTATTCACATTATCTTTCCCTTCCCTGGAAGGAACAAAACCAGTTTTCTCCCTTGGAATAAGACGTGGGAGGAAAGGTTGCAAACGACGAGCCAATACCTTAGCCCAAAGTTTGACATCACAATTGAGTAGAGATATGGGGCGGTAACTACTGCATAATTGCAGGTCCTTCCCTTCCTTGGGTAGAATAGCAATATTAGCTTCCAGTGCCTGTCTAGGGAAGGTCCCCCCCTCCATCAATGCCTGAAACAAAGAAAGACAGTGTGGACGCAGCATATGCTGAAACTTCTTGTAATACATCATCGGGAGACCATCTGGGCCTGGACTTTTACTTATTGGTGTTGTAGAGATCGCTTTTTGGATTTCCTGCAATGTGATTGGTTGCAACAAAGAGGATGCATCTTCATGGGAAATCGATTTTAGTTGCAGAGAATCCAAAAACCCCTTCAACTTCTCCAATCTAATCTTCTGCTCATTGTCACCTTCCGTAACATTAAAGAAGAACTCCCGAAAAAAATGTTATTCTCTGACCTGTTAGAAAGGTGCATGATATAATCTGTAGTGAATGTCATTTTCTTATCAGTGACTGTTTCTGTGAGTAAAAACCTCTCTTCTTATTGTAGCTGGGTCATGTGACCAACTCCCTGACCTCCAACTGACCCAGGACAGAAAGCCAGTAACTGCTCTATTCATTCCTATGGGAGCCTCACTTTCAGTCTCATAGGAATACATAGAGAATTAGACTTCCTGTCCACACATAAGTCTATGTGTGAGTTGGTGGGTCTAATGCTGGTCACATGACACAGATAAGAAACTTCAGGATGATATAAGTAAAAATTCAGACACTGGTAAGAAAATGACATTCACTACAGATTATATCATGTACATTTCTAGCAGGACATGGAATAAAATTTTTGTCAGGAGTTCTTCTTTAAGGTTGTACAATTGCCTATAGAAATCTGCAAATTGGGTTGCTATCTCGTCAGTTTGATATAATAAAGTGTTAGACTGAGAGCGAATGGCAGAAATGTGTGTACAGGGGCTATACCCTTTCAGCAAAGCAGACATCAGTTTCCCCCCTTTGTCGCCAAGCGCATATATACGCTGTTTAGAATAAAGCATAGATTTAGCTAACTTAACACTCAAAAGGTCTTTAAGCTGGTTCCTCAAATCAGTAAGTTCAGTTAGCTGAGATAAAGCTAGTGAACATTTATGAGTTCTCTCCAGAGGCGTAGCTACCGGGGGGCAGCGGGGGCGACGGCTCCGGGCCAAGTGCCTTTGGGGGGCCCAGCAGGGATGGCCTTACAGTCAGGCGAATTATGGAAGCGCTCACTTGAATATAGGGACCCCCATCAGACCTCAGATCAGCCCACCCAGCCACATAAGATTAAAATAAAAACCTTTCTTAGGCCTCTTTCACACTAGCGGCAGTCCGGATCCGGCAGATGAAGGGTGCCGTCGGATCCGGACTGCCGCAGGGACATGTGTGGGGCCGGAACCGCGCTCCGGCCCCACACGTCACACAGTACATACATACACACAGACACACACACATATACACAGACAAATACACATACATACTTATGCTGGGCGCCTCTGCTGGGCGCCTGGTGAAATCGTCATCTGTGCGCGCCGTCCTGTTCCTCCTGCGCTCTGGAGACTTGCCGGGGGGCTTGTAAGTATGTATGTGTATTTGTATGTGTATATGTCTGTGTATGTTTATGTTTATGTCTATGTCTGTATGTGTGTATTGTGTGTATGTGTGCAGGTGACAGGATCCGTCATGAACTCCATTGAAAGTCAATGGAGGACTGATCCGTTCACCATTGTGTCACACCAAACGGATCCGTCCCCATTGACTTTCATTGGGGGTCATGACGGATCCGTCTTGGTGCGGATGCCTGGACCGGAGAGCAAACTGCAGCATGCAGTTTTGTCCCCATTGACAATGAATGGGGACAAAACTTAAGCGTTTTATTCCGGTATTGAGCCCCTATGACGGAACTCAATACCGGAATTTTAAAACGCTAGTGTGAAAGTAGCCTTACCTGTCCTGCGCTGCGGCTGCCCTCCGGTCCGGTGCTCCTCTGGCTTCCCTGGCCCGCGTACACTATGACCTGAAGCACACTATGACCTATGACCTGAAGCCAGAGGAGCGCCGGACCGGAGGGCAGCCGCAGCGCAGGACAGGTAAGAAAGGTATTTATTTTAACCTTATGTGGCTGGGTGGGCTGATCTGAGGTCTGATGGGGGCACATTCTGCTGATGTGAGCTCTGATGGGGGCACAATACGCTGATGTGAGGTCTGATGGGGGCACAATAAGCTGATCTGAGGTCTGATGGGGACACACTCTGATGATCTGAGGTCTGATGGGGGCACATTCTGCTGATCTGAGGTCTGATGGGGGCACAATATGCTGATGTGAGGTCTGATGGGGGCACAATACGCTGATGTGAGGTCTGATGGGGGCACAATACGCTGATGTGAGGTCTGATGGGGGCACAATATGCTGATCTGAGGTCTGATAGGGGCACAATACGCTGATCTGAGGTCTGATGGGGGCACATTCTGATGATCTGAGGTCTGATGGGGGCACATTCTGATGATCTGAGGTCTGATGGGGGCACAATACGCTGATCTGAGGTCTGATGGGGGCACAATACGCTGATCTGATGTCTGATGGGGGCACATTCTGCTGATCTGAGGTCTGATGGGGGCACATTCTGCTGATCTGAGGTCTGATGGGGGCACAATACGCTGATCTGAGGTCTGATGGGGGCACAATACCATGATCTTAGGTCTGATGGGGGCACAATACGCTGATCTGAGGTCTGATGGGGGCACAATACGCTGATCTGAGGTCTGATGGCTTTACATTAAGCTGATCTGAGGTCTGATGGGGGCACAGTAGGCTGGTCTGATGGGGGCACAGTAGGCTGACCTGAGGTCTGATAGGGGCACAATACGCTGATGTGAGGTCTGATGGAAACACAATACGCTGATCTGAGGTCTGATGGGAGCACAATACGCTGATATGAGGTCTGATGGGGGCACAATACGCTGATCTGAGGTCTGATGGGCGCACATTCTGATGATCTGAGGTCTGATGGGGGCACATTCTGCTGATCTGAGGTCTGATGGGAGCACATTCTGCTGATCTGAGGTCTGATGGGCGCACAATACGCTGATCTGAGGTCTGATGGGGGCACATTCTGCTGATCTGAGGTCTGATGGGCGCATAATACGCTGATCTGAGGTCTGATGGGGGCACAATACGCTGATCTGAGGTCTGATGGGGCACATTCTGATGATCTGAGGTCTGATGGGGGCACATTCTGCTGATCTGAGGTCTGATGGGGGCACAATACGCTGATCTGAGGTCTGATGGGGACACAATACGCTGATCTGAGGTCTGATGGGGGCACAATACGCTGATCTGAGGTCTGATGGGGCACAATACGCTGATATGAGGTCTGATGGCACAATACGCTGATCTGAGGTCTGATGGGCGCACATTCTGATGATCTGAGGTCTGATGGGGGCACATTCTGCTGATCTGAGGTCTGATGGGGGCACATTCTGCTGATCTGAGGTCTGATGGGCGCACAATATGCTGATCTGAGGTCTGATGGGGCACATTCTGCTGATCTGAGGTCTGATGGGCGCATAATACGCTGATCTGAGGTCTGATGGGGGCACAATACGCTGATCTGAGGTCTGATGGGGGCACATTCTGATGATCTGAGGTCTGATGGGGGCACATTCTGCTGATCTGAGGTCTGATGGGGGCACAATACGCTGATCTGAGGTCTGATGGGGACACAATACGCTGATCTGAGGTCTGATGGGGGCACAATACGCTGATCTGAGGTCTGATGGGGCACATTAAGCTGATCTGAGGTCTGATGGGGCACATAAGGCTGATCTGAGGTCTGATGGGGGCACAGTAGGCTGGTCTGATGGGGGCACAGTAGGCTGGTCTGATGGGGGCACAGTAGACTGGTCTGATGGGGGCACAGTAGGCTGATCTGAGGTCTGATGGCAGCACAATACGCTGATCTGAGGTCTGATGGGCGCACAATACGCTGATATGAGGTCTGATGGGGGCACATTAAGCTGATCTGAGGTCTGATGGAGGCAGGGGGCTGTTAGTTTAGTGATGTAAAAAATGGGGACAGGTTTCCTTTAACATAGGAGTCCCCTTGTTTTTTATTCCTATTACTCCTATATTTTACTGCATTATGTGGTAGAGTATTTAGACTAGGGTATGTAGAAAGTCTATTGTACAGCTACAACATAGATGATCTAGGAGTTTATACAGTAATCTTTCTAATACAATATTATAACCACAACTAGTAGTATGTGCCTGTGAAGTTGGAAACGTGCGTTTGGGAAGCCACTAAGTGGGGGGCCCACTCAAGTATGTTTCGTCCCCCCTGTGCTGAAGCTCTAGCTATGCCTCTGGTTCTCTCTAATAATGAAATCTTGCTTAATAGAGTGTCAATCTCCTCAGATCGCTTTCTCTTGACCGCTGTACTATAAGTGCTATAAGCTCACCTCTTATGAATGCTTTGTGCACTTGCCACACGGTTCGAAAGGACACATCTGGGGTAATATTAGAATCAAAATAGTTAGAAAGTTTCTCACTTAGTGAAAGAATGGTGGCATCATCTTTTATCAGGGTTTCATTAAGCCGCCACGTCCAGGCTCTACTGGAAGGGGGCAAAATCTGTAAAGCTATACTAACAGGCGCATGATCTGAGACAGAGATTGACCCAAAATCAGCAGAACTAATATCAGAAATCGCAGTTTGTGATATAAAGAAGTAATCAGTACGTTGGTAAGAGTGATGTACATGAGAAAAGAAAGAAAAATCTTTAGTATCAGGATGCAGCAGTCTCCATATGTCCACTAAGTGTAGGTTGTCTAATGAGGATTTAAGCTTATTTAAACCAGCAAAGGAGATAGCTGAGCGAGAGGATGAGGAGTCCAGAAATGGATTAAGAGTGAACATTAAAATCTCCTCCGAGAATCAGCATACCTTCTGAAAACAGGTGCAACTGTCTAATGGTCTCAAGGAACCATTTTATTTAGCCTTTGTTAGGGGCATAGACATTTGCCAAAGTGATGAGCAAGCCATCCAGATGACTCTTTACAAAAAGGAATCTACCTCCAGGATCTGACAGAGTTTGTAATAGATTAAAGGCAATGCCCTTTTTAAAAGCTATGCTGGTGCCTCTAGTGGCATGGACATTAGAGTTGATCGAACGTGCTCGTAACGATCACTGTAGTGCTTGGATCCCCTGCGCTCGCATGCCCGCAGGCATCCGGATCCGTCCTCACTGACTTACAGTCGGGTGAGGAGGACGGATCCGTTTGGTGTCACACACTAGCGTGTGATACCAAACGGATCCGTGCCCATTGACTTACAGGCAGGTGAGGACGGATCCGGATGGCTGCGCAGCGGAGCGCAGGGGATCCAAGCAGTACAGTGCTCGTTACGAGTACGTTCGATCAACTCTAATGGACATCATTACAACTGTGAAACCAGCGGTCAAATGGAGAGTACTGCAGCTTAGGTATTTTGTGCGTCTTAAAATGCATTTCTTGTAATAAAAGAACAGGAGGAGAGCTCTTCCAGAGAAAAGTAAATACTTGTGACCTTTTTTGCGGAACATTAAACCCTTTTACATTCATGGATATGAATATATGTTTAGTCATTGTGTCACATATAAAGCGCTAAGACTGTGTTCAAATAAGACCTCATCCTCGCTGCCTGGAGATCCCTCACAGAAGAAACCCAACGACAGATTGGAAAATAGCAAGGTGTGCCATACATATAACAATAAGTTAACCATCAGAACGAGCTCAAGTGGACCCAGGACTGAAGCCACAAATAAGTAGCCCAGACCCACGATCTGACTGACCGGAGTGAGCTCGGGTAATGCAGAATAACAACAAACGGGGTGGATAATGATGATCAAAGCCATCAACTACAAGTCCTGCCCGACATAAGCCAACTTCCCCGACTGAAATAATAATAATAAATGGGGAAAAGAGATGAAAAAATAAGAGAGACAGGAAAGGTGAAGAAGTGAAATAAAAGATAGATAAAATAGAGAGGTGAGGCGACGCCATGTAATGCCCGCCAAGTCCTAGGCGTCACGTGTGCATGTAATGGAATCCAACAGTGTGGAAATCCTAAGTTTACATGGTAAACCCACCAGAGGGAAAAAATCAGAGACGTAAACTATATAATAAAGATAACAAAATGAGCAAAATAGTAGAATACTTGCAAAAGCAATCACATTCAGGTGACATTGTCCTTCGTTATGGACCTCCTTAGCTTCTGCTAGTGCCTTTTGACTACCGCAACGGACCAAGGTTCCGGTGGTTGAGGAAGCTGTGGCAAGTCATCATCCATTGGAACTTGAAGCCAAGATGGAACCTGCACTGGTGTGATACCCAATTTAGGCCAAGCAGCTTGTAAGTCCTCAGGTGTTCGGATGGTGATCTGTTTGTTGTTGTGAATAATCACAATCCAGAAGGGGTAAAGCCATCGGTAGATGAGGTTGTGGGAACGCAGGTGCTCCAACAATGGTCTCAAGGTTCTCCTGTTAGTCAGAGTTGTGGGTGAAAGATCTTTATAAATGTGCACAGGAACCGAGTCCAGCAAAATCTCCCCTTTGACACGTGCCTCTCGTAATATAGCAGAGGTATCGGCACAATTGAGTAGTTTACATATTACGTCCCTTGGGGGATCCGAGGGACCTGGTTTGGGTCTCAAAGCTCTATGGATCCTTTCGGTCGTGATGGCAGAAGCCCTATCGGGGCCCAATATAGTGGAAAAAATGACTCTAGCCACTTGCATCAGCCGGTCTGGGGCATATTCCTCCGGAATACATGGAGATTATTTCTCCGGTTGCGATTCTCCAAGTCCTCAAGCTGATTGAATGCAGCATTAAGTTGGCGTTTCTGCTCCAGAAGCTGTGCTTTAACCAACCCACCGAAGGTAAGTAACATAGACTGATAATCCTCCAGAGTATCCACGTGGCCTCCAAGATGGCGGAGGTCCGCCTTGATATCCTTAAGCTCCTTCATAATCGGGAGCATCGCTTGAGCGATAGTCTGTTTCAAAAAGGAGCGGGTTATCGGTGCAGTGTCACCTTGAATAGCTGAAGCATGGCCCCCAGAGATGCTGTCTGCGTCTGAATCTTCCGCAGCTTCCGAATCAAGTGCTTCCGCCGACGGCGCCATCTTTTCCTCTGGCTGGAAACTTTTCTTTCTGAGAAATTTCTCCATTTCTGCCTGCTGTTTCTGTAAGCTGGGAGTCCCAGGTAAGTCTCTGGTCTTGTCTCTGCCAGATTTCCCCATTTCGTGCTGAAAAAAGCTAAACATAAGCCGGTAGAAGGGCCAAATGGAAGAGGAGCTCCGGTCTCTCCTAGCTAGGGATAGGTGGGGATGTGAATTCTAGAAAAGGGGAGTAAGATCCAGATTTCTAAATTTCAAAAGCAGACAGCATGTTATAGCACAGGAGAAGCTTAGCTATTATAAAATAATGCACCAAGGAGCTGTTGTAATCAAATGAAACTCTATATGTGTCAAGGTAATGATAATATATGTAAGCAATTACAATATTAGAGTGAAAGGATAAGCTTAGTGGGGAAAACTGTGTAATTAAAAGGAGGTTCTCGTACCCTGTTTAGCTGCCTCTAAACCTTGATGAGATATGGTTAGACATGGAGGCATACAGGTTCCATATGGTATCCTGCAGCACATTGGCACAGAGATGTTGCAGCTGGGCCACTAGATCCTGTGCACTCATAGGGTTCCGAAAATGGTTTCCCAGCTGGTCCCAAAAATGCCAGATTGGCAATGGATCTGGCTACTGGGCAAACCAAGAAAGGGTTGAAATCTGGATGCAGATGTCTGGTATATATATCGCTGAGCTGTTAGCATCACTCGTATCATGACTGACTGTCATATGTGATGGCTCCCCAGATCATCTCACCAGCAGTTAGGGCAGTGTGTCACTCCACAGCAAAGGTAAGATTGAAGCGCTCACCACAAGGCCTTTATAATTGAAGTCCACCATTGTGGAATCCCAAATAAAACCTGGCTTTGTCGCTAAAAATGAGATATGATTTCAGTCTGCAGCAGTCCAGGTTTCTCATTTATGACACCACTGCAAAAGAAAGCTACAGTAACTGGCTGTCAATGACAGGACATGTAATGAAACCAGTGACACCAAATTTCTTTCTGCTAAGTGCCTAGAAATGGTCCAGCCAGAGACAGGTGTAATTAAGGTCCCACATGTGTCTGGATGGTGAACAATGAAACTGTGGGAGCTGCTCGTACTTGTTGGTGGATCAAATGATCCTTTCTACTGGTGGTTTGTCTGGGCCACCAAGAGCCTGTTCAACATGTGTGCCTTCACATAACCACTGCTACCAACATCTTCTAACAGCTAGGTCAGAACGTCCTAGATGGTGGGCAATTCGTCGAAATGACCATTCTGCTTCTCTCAGTTCAATGATACACTCCCCCTCAAAGTCTATCAGTTGGGAAAAATGTCTTTGAGTGCATCATAGAGGCATGTCTAGCAGTCAATGATCTCTCAACAAGAGGTACACTACCCAAAAGTAGCCTCTTAGAGCTTTTGTATAGGGCAGCAAGAGAAGAAATTTTAAATCTTTTTGTGGCAAGACCCAGTGTCTAATCAAACCACACCTGTAATTATTTATATATCCACCGGAAACATAACTGCATGCCAAGTTTTGCAGCAATCAAACATTTTTATCCTGTATTTTATACACTTGGAACTCTTCTATTTCTGATCTCAGTTGTAGACAGAGAAAATGTTATCAGTGATTGATAGCATTCTCTGTGTATGTGTGTATACAGAGATAGCTGTCAGTCTGTAAGTTCAGAAAAAGGATAGGTTTAAATGTATAAATGACAAGTTTTACTGAATCCTTTCGCACAAAACTTCATATCAATCTGCACAGCCCCTCCTGCTCTATAAATTACTGCCTGCAGATTGCACTGCATTTCGTTGTACAGGTTCTCTTTAACATAAAAACAATTTTCTTCCCAAAAGTCTCCTTTTGGTCTATGTCCAGCCAGTATATATTTGTACATTGGAAAAAAAGGTATGAAATAGCATAGTAGACTACACTACTCCATAGCAAGAGGTAGGTAGGAGCAAATAGATGACCATAGCATGATGTCACTAGACCCATATAGCTATTCAAAAATGGTATTGAAAGCAAGTACAAATTGTTCTGTAAAAGAGCAAAGCATGCAAAAGTATGCAATGCAGAAAGGGAAAAATGTAAAAAAATATTCTTCATTATTAAAACATCCTAGATACATAGCACATTCAATGCATTCTCCTGCAATTTTAGTCTTTAAACCTGGACACTGTCAGAACTAAATATTTTTCAACATTTAATAAAAAGCTGTAAAGCAAGGTTCTTAATTGTTTTTTCTCCTTTAACTTCATGAAATTATTTAGTTTTGTCTATACCTGGCCACATTTCTTCAGTATAAGGTAACTGTAAATGCGTACTAACTTTTAGATGGGGCTAAGAGGGGTGAGGAGACTAGAAAACACTTAGGGGGAGATTTATCAAACTGGTGTAAAGTAGAACTGGCTCGGATGCAGAGAGCAACCGATTCCACCTTTCATTTTCCAAAGGAGCTTGGAAAAATGAAAGGTGGAATCTGATTGGTTGCTATGGGCAACAAAGCCAGATCTACTTTACACCAGTTTGATACATCTCCCACTTAGTTTTAGAACAGAGAGAGATCAGAACCACTGAAGACATCATCAAGGTAAGATGTCTTGTTATCATCACCTCTCTTTGTATCATATGGGCATCAGCTGAGTGTCATGTTGGGCACTGGTCGACAGAGCCCACCCATTTGTTGACGACTCTCAGTGACTGTTACCTCACTTAATCTTTGTCTTTGTATGTTGCGTTAAATCTATTTTTTCCTGAACTTGTGATCCCACCATAATACACAGGCCAAGCTGTTGTCATTCTCATGTACTTTTAGGCTATTTTGGTAGCCATAAAACATGTGAAGAAATCCACATAACATTTTTGAAAAACAGGGGAGTAGCTAAAGGCTCATGGGCCCTGGTGCAAGAGTTCAGCTTAGGCCCCTCTTCCTTCAGTGCTTTGTGGCCAGGGGTAGGGAAGCACATAGCCTTCGTGCTGCTTGAGGCAAAAATTCAAATGGCTCGCAACCCCCCTCCTCCCCCCCAATTCCAAATTCTTGACCTAACCCCTTCCTTCCAGCCAGAAGTGTAACTTGACTAGCATGCACTTCCTAGAATACTGGTGTCTTCTTATGTGGCACAAGGGTCTTTGGGCCCCCTCAGGCTCCTGGGCCCAGTATCAACTGCTACCTCTGCACCCCCTATAGCTACGTCCCTGTTGAAAAATACTGAGAGGGGCAACCAGTGGAAAATCGAAGTAGTACACAGCCGCAGTATATATATCTCATAATTGCAATAAAAAATAGTGTCTTGAACTTTTGCATCACAGGACACATAGACCATGGTTCCATACAACATTCAGCTAAACGAGCTGACCCCAAAAACTACTACAAACTTCAAGACATGAAGGAAAACTTAGTAATACGGCACCTATCCACACCAGTGTCTCTCACTCACCCAACGCATTTCTCAAACATCCGTCAGCAGGGGAAACGTGCAAACGTGCTTGGTCAGGCTGGATACTACTTTGATTTCCCACTGGTTGCCCCTCTCAGTATTTTTCACTAATATTATGTGGATTCCTTCACATGTTTTGTGTATGATTTTTTAATGCATTTGAATAAAATATGTTTTAGAATTATTGGTTTAATTTTTGACTGAGATTTTATATGTATTACATGTGAACCGTATTCTAGGTCTAGTCAGTTCTGGTACTGTGGTAGCCAACAAAATAATAGTATTGCGAATATATGTGCATGTTATAGAAGATGGCAATTAGTTTACTTATGCACATCGCTGTTGCTGATTTGGTCTCTTTGGAATTTAAGAATTTTCTTGGGGCCTCTGAATGGGGTAGGCTTGTCAATCAAGCATTCGCTCAATCTCTAGCAGACCACGTTCTGGCCAATGCAGAGAGTTAAGTGGAATAAAGGAGGATTAGACTGTGCAAAATCCTGTTCAGCACATAGGAAAATTGCACAAAAGCCAGATGCTAGAGAGAATTTGCCTCTTACAGCACATATCAACTACACTAGTAAGAAGTATAAATATAATTGTGCCTTTACTTCCTTCACCTAGACAAGAAGATTTCATAGAAGATGCCAAGATATAGGAACATGCGTTTCTGTTACCCATAGTACAGGGAGCAGTTTAATGAGTGTACAGCAGAAGACTTCAATGATTAAATGTTTGTTTTGCTGGGAGTCCCATATGTGCTGAGCTGTGTACGTCAATGTGAGATACTGCGCAATGTAACTCTGATTCATAGCACTTGTGGGATCCTTGCCTCTGATTTACTGATGTGAATTTTCTCCACCAATAGCTAGAAATCTATATTTCTCATTGATGCAGGACCAGCAGTTCAGAATTCTGCTCTGTGTTTTCATAGTACTTCCACATGTCGGTTATACTGCAAGGTTCATTCATTAAACATTTCAGCGGTGTTCAGCTATGACAATAAAAATCTCCCCATGGGCCAATTAATGACATATTACATTCAAAGCAAAATGGCACAAACCTTATAAGACTCGATGGTAGGGAAAAATGGTCTCTGACTGCAAGAAACCCAACAGTCCCAGGAGCCATGCTGAGTCCTTTTCATCTTCTCTCCCAAACACTTAGGATGTCTCTTATTTAATTTTCGTTTTATAAATGACATTTTAGTCTGTAAACAGAACTGGAAAAGCAGCAAGAATTCACGTGTACAGTTAAAACGTGGCTTTTATGATTCCATATCAAAATCACTGTATACACCACATAATGAGGGATCAATATCAATTATCAAGTGTGTATATCGGAATATATAACATTTTTTATGTGGATAATAATGACAAAAAAGGAAAAAAAAACACAAATAAATGTGTTATTCTCTGATTTGTTTCCTCTAAATATTTCTTTACCTTCAATTTGTACTGATTCTTATGAAGTCCCTCCCCTTAATAATTACATAACCCCACCATTTGTGACAAGTGTCCCACTTTAACTTTGATCAACAAACCAGTCCTTATTAAAACTCATAGTAGTCTATTAAAATTATTTCTTACTTAAAGGGGTTGTCTCACTTCAGCAAATAGCATTTATCATGTAGAGAAAGTTAATACAAGGCACTTACTACTGTATTGTTATTGTCCATATTGCCTCCTTTGCTGGTTGGATTCATTTTTCCATCACATTATGCACTGCTCGTTTCCATGGTTACGACCACTCTGCAATCCATCTGTGGTGGTCGTGCTTGCACACTATAGGAAAAAGCACTAGCTTATTTGCGCCACCATTGTCCCGGCCACCAAATAGGCTGGTGCTTTTTCCTATAATGTGCAAGGGCGACCACCACTGCTGGATTGCAGGGTGGTCATAACCATGGAAATGAGCAGTGTATAATGTGACGGAAAAATGAATCCAGCCAGCAAAGGAAGCAATATGGACAATCACAATACATTAGTAAGTGCCTTGTATTAACTTTCTCTACATGATAAATGCCATTTGCTGAAGTGAGACAACCCCTTTAAATCTTAGTTCCTTCTGTATGAGAAATGTAAGAGATAAATTCATTGACAATCCCATAATCACAGCATATTTTTCTCTGTGGAGTCAAAACTTTTACTTGCCAATTCTTTTAAAGCAAAGAGGCAATAATTATAACAGCCATTGTCACTCCCTGCTCTGTAACGTGTAAATCTGACATTGACATCTGGCATGCTCACAATGTCTGATAGGTGCCGATTCTCTGTAGCTCACCCTATATCTGATGGTCACCAAAACACGTACACACCTCTCTCCATTCAATAGGGGTTAAGGAAACAGCCCTTCAGTATTGCCATGAATGTATATGATTAGAATAAAAACTCATGCACATGGACATAGTTTTGGTCGGCATCCGATCCGCATTTTTTGAACATGTGTGTTTGTTCTGCGGACCCACAAAAAAGATAGAACATGTCCTATTTTTGTCCATTTGTAGACAAGGATAGATCATTTCTACAGAAGTAAAAAAATTAATGGTGGCATGCACTCGGTCAGGATTCATGTTTTGCGGATCTGCGATTTGCGGACCGCAAAACACTTGTGGCCATGTGCATGAGCCCTAGATAAATAGCAGTTTATCAACTCAATGGAAAAGGAGGGGGGAATGAAAATATTTAACTTTATATTTAATTTCCTCCACCATTTTACGGGTTTTGTTTCCACGGCGTTCTGTTTGCGGCAAAACTGACCTGTGCCCTTCATTCTCTGGGTCAGTACAATTAAACAATACCCCATATGTCTAGTTTTTTATGTCTAAATAGTGTACAAATAAATTTAAACTTTAAAAAAAAAATATTTTTTACATCACCATATTCTGACCCCCATCACTTTTTATAGTTATATCTACTGAGCTGTGTGGGGGCTCATTTGCGGGAAAATCTTTAGTTTTCATTGATAAATTTTGGAGTGTGTGTGACTTTTTGATCACATTTTATTACATTTTTTTGGGTAAGAGAAGCAATGAAAAAATGGCATATTGGCCATTTTGACCCTTTTTTCCATTACACCATTTGTTGTATTGGAAAAATATTTTTATATTTTAAAAGTACGGGTGTTTTCGGTCACGGTGATACCCATGATGTATTGAATTCAATTACCGGCATCCTCACTGGCCGCAGAGGATTCTGGTAAGAAGCCTGGAAGCGCAAGCTTCCGGGTTTTTCAATCTTTAGATGCCGTGATCTCACTTGATCAAAGACTTTAACCCCTTCCCAACATGTGACGTACTATTATGTCACATGTTGGGTCTTTAAAGATGGCGCCCGCTGCGGAGCAGGCACCATAGCAACCCGGTGCCTGCTGTTTCCTACAGCAAACACCAACAGATTGATGTATAGTTTTGCAGGAATAGATTCAGTTAAACTTGTAATTTATTAATTTAAACCTCTGCTCTTTTTATGCTTAGGAGTCATGTGGGTGGTCCTGTTCAGTGATTGACAGTCTTTTCTGTATGCTTAGGCATGCAGAGTTAGCTGTTAATCACTACGTGGCAATGCCCACATGACTCCTGAGCAGAGGTTTAAATTCATAAATTACGGGTTTTAATATAGTTTACAAGGCTGAAAAAAGATATCTGTAAAGGGGCATAACTACCATAGTGGCAGACCATGCGACTGCTTTGGGGCCCGGGCAAGAGGGGCCCAGTCTTAGTTGGGATTATCTCCTCTTCTACTGTTCTACTGGAGGTGAAAACTTGGTCAGGAAGGAAAAAAACCCCTGTGGTAGAAGCCAATTTTCCTCACTTTATGGGAAAAAATTCCTTTCCAACTCCAATCTGAATAACTCCCTGCATCAACGACTCCTCTCTAGTAGCTATAACCTGTAATATTATTACACTCAGGAAATACATCCAGGCCCCTCTTGAACTCTTTTAGTGAACTCACTATCACCACCTCCTCAGGCAGAGAGTTCCATAGTCTTACTGCTCTCACCATAAAGAATCTTCTTCTATGTTTGTGGACAAACCTTCTTTCCTCCAGACGCAGAGGATGTCCCCTCGTCACAGTCACAGTCCTCGGGATAAATAGATGATGGGAGAGATCTCTGTACTGACCCCTGATATATTTATACATAGTTATTAGATCTCCCCTCAGTCGTCTTTTTTTTCTAAAGTAAATAACCCTAATTTTGATAATCTTTCTGGGTACTGTAGTCCACCCATTCCAGTTATTACTTTAGTTGCCCTCCTCTGAACCCTATCCAGCTCTGCTATGTCTGCCTTGTTCACAGGAGCACAGAACTGTACACAATACTCCATATGTGGTCTGACTAGTGATTTGTAACGTGGCAGGACTATGTTCTCATCAAGGGCATCTATGCCCCTTTAGTGCAACCCATTATCTTATTGGCCTTGGCAGCAGCTGTCGGATTGGTTTCTACAGCTTAGTTTGCTGTCCACTAAAATTTCTAAGTCCTTCCATGTCAGTGTTACCCATTTAGTATGTACTGGTGACTTGCATTATTCCTTCCCATATGCATAACTTTACATTTGTCAGTGTTAAACCTCATCTGCCACTTCTCTGCCCAAGCCTCCAGTCTATCCAGATCCATCTGTAGCAGTGTACTGTCCTCTTCTGTGTTAATTACTTTACACAGTTTAGTGTCATCTGCAAAAAATGATATTTTACTGTGCAAGCCTTCGACAAGATCATTAATAAATATAAAAGTAACATAGTTTATATGTCTCTTCCCAGCAAACTGTATATCAATCTGCTCAACTTCTTCTGCTCTACAACATGCTGTCTGCATATTGCACCGTATTTTGTGGTGACAGGTTCCATTTAAGAGCTTAGCATGAACTACTGAAAAAGAAAAGGAACATTATTCAGCAAGATTCGGATACAGATTGAGGCCGCAAAAAATGCGGCTCAGAAACAGACCCCAACCACGGTCGTGTGCATGAGGCCTTAGTCCAATGTCTAATCATACAATATAGAGGTGATAGAGTTGCTCTTGTAGATGTATGACATATAAACCTGTCAAAACCATATTACATGTTCCTTGGACAGCTCCCTTACCCACTATTTACTGAACCCCATTACTTGAATATTTTGAAAGCATTAGGTAGCTAATGTGCCAAGACTTTGTATAGCTCAGACAAGTAGTATCTAGGTTCTAGAGGGGTAGGGGATTGACCCAAATCTAAAATAACAAATTTCAGACTAAAATAATGGTGGCCATACACACCTGTAATTATGTTGTACGAGCATCTAAATTTGAGGAGGACAGAACCCATATATAGGTAAACATTATTATATATATAAACATATAAAAAATATACTACCGTATTTTTCGCCCTATAAGACGCACTTTTTTCCCCCCAAAAGTAGGGGGAAAAATGCTGTGCGTCTTATAGGGCGAATACAAGTGAGCGCTTCCATAAGGAAGCACTCACTTGTACGTAGGGACCCCCATCAGACCTCAGATCAGCCCACCCAGCCACTGATAAAGACCAAACTTACCTGTTCTGCGCTGCCGCTGCCGTCCGGTCCCACGCTCCGCGCTCTTCTCTCTTCCCTGCCGGCACGCACTATGACCTGACGCTGCGGCGTCAGGTCATAGTGCGTGGCGGCAGGGAAGAGAGAGGAGCGCGGAGCGTGGGACCGGACGGCAGCGGCAGAGCAGAACAGGTACGGTAAGTATGGTCTTTATCAGTGGCTGGGTGGGCTGATCTGAGGTCTGATAGGGGCACAAGACGCTAATCTGAGGTCTGATGGGGGCACATTCTGCTGATCTGAGGTCTGATGGGGGCATGATATGAGGTCTGATGGGGGCATGATATGAGGTCTGATGGGGGCACATTCTGCTGATGTGAGGTCTTATGGGGGCACATTCTGCTGATTTGAGGTATGATGGGGACACATTCTGCTGATCTAAGGTATGATGGGGGCACATTCTGCTGATCTGAGGTCTGATGGGGGCACATTCTGCTGATCTGAGGTCTGATGGGGGCACATTCTGCTGATCTGAGGTCTGATGGGGGCACATTCTGCTGATCTGAGGTCTGATGGGGGCACATTCTGCTGATCTGAGGTCTGATGGGGGCACATTCTGCTGATCTGAGGTCTGATGGGGGCACATTCTGCTGATCTGAGGTCTGGTGGGGGCACAGTGAGATGGTATGGGGGCACAGGGGGCTGATATGGGGGTCTGATGTGATGTCCTTAAATTTATGGGCAGTCTGATAAGAGGATCTGATGAAAAATATTTTTTTCTTATTTTCCTACACTAAAACCTAGGTGCGTCTTATGGGCCGGTGCGTCTTATAGGGCGAAAAATACGGTATATATAATACACCCTCTTACTGGGTCTGATTGTGGGTGATAAATGAGACACAAGTGTGAGCATATTAAAAAGATGATATATTGTATAATGTGGAAATCTGATGTTACAGTTATTATTTTTGACAAGTATATATGGAGATATAATGAAACAAGCAAGAAAGAAATATTACATACAGGTAGGCTTGTACACATCAATAGTTACAATAACATAACTACAAGATTACAATATAAAGACCATTTGGCCACTTTCTAGTTGCTGTTGACCAATGTATCTGTGACATGATTATATGGTACTTACTAATATAGCCTTTGTTAAAAATTTGCACCATTTTCTATATTTTATAAGGTATACTCCCTTGTTTACAAAGTCTTTTGGCTGTCCACACAGAGGTCCTGTCCATAAGATGGCTGCTGATGCAGAGTCGTGACCAGGTGAATCACCTCCATGTGATGCCTCCTACATTCAAAAACACTGTGTCTGCACTAAACTCCCAACAGTACAAGTACAATTAGGCCCCTTTCACACGGGCGATGTTTCCGCGCGGGTGCAATGCGTGATGCGAACGCATTGCACCCGCACTGAATCCTGACCCATTCATTTCAATGGGTCTGTGTACATGAGCGATGTTTTTCACGCATCACTTCTGCGTTGCGTGAAAAACGCAGCATGTTCTATATTCTGCGTTTTTCACGCAGAACTGGCCCCATTGAAGTGAATGGGTCTGCGTGAAAATCGCATTGCATCCGCACACAAGTGCGGGTGCAATGCGGTTTTAACGCATGGTTGCTTAGAGATGTTGTTTGTAAACATTCATTTTTTTCGCACGCGCGTGATAAACGCATCAAAACGTTCAGCACCCGCGTGGAAAAAACTGAAAGAACATACGCAATCGCAGTCAAAACTGACTGCAATTGCGTGCGGATTTGGTGCGGATGCGTGCGGATTTTCCTGAACGCATCCGGACCAAATCCGGACACGCTCGTGTGAAAGGGGCCTTAGGGTTTCACTGGGTATCGAATTATCGATACCCAATCGATACTTTTTTACCCAGATCGAAACGATACCGGGATTTGCCTGTTACCGATACTAGGCTGCGCAGCAGCACAGTGGAGAAGGAGAGAATCTCTCCCTCCCCCTTGTGCTGCTGCCACCACCAATGACAAGAGAGAGGGCAGGAGCTGTGGCCACTGCGCATTAATGAAGAGAACTATTGTTTAATACAAATACAGGAGGCGGGTGCCATAGCCGGCACCTGACCTGTATGACAGAGAGTTGAGATATGCCGCAGTTAACACCTCAGGTGCAGCACTCTGCCGCAGATCGCAGCTCCCTGTCATACAGGTCGGATGCCGGGTATGTGATTCTGCGTCGGCACCCGCCTCCTGTATTTGTATTACACGAAAGTTCTCTTCATTGGTGGCGCAGTGCGCCCCCCAACCCCAGTAATAACAACATTGGTGGTGCAGTGTCCCCCCCCAACCCCCCAGTATAATAAACATTGGTGGCGCAGTGCACCCCCCAACCGCTCAGTATTAAAGTCATTGGTGGCGCAGTGCGCTCCCCCCAATCCCAGTAATAAAAACTTTGGTGGTGCAGTGCCCCCACCAACCCCCCAGTTTAACCCCTTAGTGACCACCCATACGCCTTTTTACGGCGGTCACTAAGGGGCCTTAGGCTGGGCCGCCGCTTTTTCACGGCGGCCCAGTCTAAGCGCTGCACGGGTCTCCCGTGCAGCGGGGAGCACGGGCCCGGCTCTCACATGAAAGCCGCGGCCCTGCTCTAACAGCCCGGACCGGCAGGAGTGCCGTTCCGGGCTGTTTAACACTTTACATGCCGTGGGCAATGGCGCCCGCCGCATGTAAAGTGCAGACAGAGGGAGCGGTCTCCCTCTGTCTCCCATCGGCACCCTGCAAAAGCGATCGCAGGGTGCCGATGTGTGGGAAGGCTGGCAGGGGTCTGATCTAGGCCCCAGACCAGCCTTGAGTACATTACCAGCAGGCTGCGCCTCTCTGGCGCAGCCTGCTGGTCAAAGTATGAATTGCATTGCCATTAAAATGCAATGCACTATAGGGATAATGCATTGCATTTTAAAGGCAATCAAAGTACTGTTTGTTATAGTCCCTCTGTGGGACTATTAAGTGGTAAAAAAAGTTAAAAAAAAAACACATTTATTCTATTAAAAAAATCCCATAAAAAAAAAATTACTCTTTTTTTTCCATTGAAAATAAGCTTTTCAATGAAAAAAATTGCAAAAAAAAAATCTCCCCCCATATGTTTGGTATTGCCACGTCCGTAACGACCCGTACTACATAAATATCACAAAAATTAGCCCCTACGGTAAACCCAATTTAAAAAAAAAAAAAAAAAAAAAAAGAAAATTGCTAATTTATTCTTAGTTGCCACCAAAAAAACGTTATAACAAGCGATCAAAAAGCGTCATTTACTAAAAAAGGATACCAATGAAAAGTACAAGTTGTCCCGAAAAAATGAAGCCCTGACACAACTCCATAGAAAGAAAAATTTAAAAAAAATTTGTTCTTGGGAATCAGCAATGCAAAAACTTTTTTTTTCTTTTAAAAAAAGGATTTTATTGCAAAAAAGTAGTAAAACGCAAAAAAAACTATATGTATTTGGTATCATTGTAATCGTATTGATCCAGAGAATAAATATATGTTGTAATTTATACCGAAAAATGATCGCCGTAAAATTTATAACGTAAAAACGCAGTGGTGGTATTGCAATTTTTCCCATTTCCCTCCCAGAAAGAGTTAATCAAAGTTAATCAGAAAGTTATCTGTACCCCAAAATGGCACCATTAAAAACTACAACTTCTCCCGTAAAAAATAAGCCCTCATACAATTATATAGACGGAAAAATGAAAAAGTTATAGCTCTTGGAACGCGACGATGAAAAAAGAAAAAAAAAACGCTTGGTCACTAAGGCCAAAAACAGGCTGGTCACTAAGGGGTTAATAAACATTGGTGATGCAGTGATCCCCAACCCCTCAGTATTTAAGTCATTGGTGGCAGTGGTAGCTTCTGATCGGAGCCCCAGCAGTGTGATCTAGGACTTCAGTAGCTCCCTGCTGCCGTATGCACAAAGCACAGGGCAGCAGAGAGAGTGCGAGAGCTAATAGAGCTCTATTAGGGTGAATAGGACAAGGGTTCTAGTCCCTAAGGGGGCTAATAGTGAATAAAAAGTAAAAAAAAAAAAAAGTTTAAAAAAAACAAACACCAAAATTAAGTTTAAATCCCCCTTTCCCAATTTCACATATAAAATATATAAACAATAAACATATTATATATCGCCATATCCCAAAAAGTGCTAACTATTAAAAAATATATCCTATGCTGTGAATGGCGTAACAGAAAAAAAAAAACGTGCAATTCGCCATTTTTTAGTCACCTTATCCCCCCAAAACATAGGATAGGACTGTCCTATTATGGGCCAGACGTCTCATAAAATGCGGAATGCACCTTTTTTTTGGTGTTTTGAATTTTTTGCGTGATATCGAATGGTATCGAGTATCGCAATACTTTTTTATGGTATCGAAACTGAATCAAAATTTTGGTATCGTGACAACCCAAATACAATGGCAGATGTAGTCTCTGTTCAAGTGACTGCTGAACCACAGGGGTCAAGAGACACTGGTACAGAGCACCAGATGAAACCATAGTTAGGGACAGGCCAAGGTCTTCATTTGCCATTTTTCTGGCCAAAGTTCCATCTTTCCAATCCCTCTTTAATTTTATATTATCTTCCTCTATGTTGATTACTTTACAGAACTTAGTGTCATCTGAAAACATTATTATTCTACTGTGTAAACCCTCTACAAGGTCATTAATAAACATATTACAAAGAAGTTGGCCCAATACTGACCCCTGTGGTACCCTAATGACTGTGGTCCAATTCAAGGTATGTACCATTAATAACCACCCTTTGTTTCCTATTACTGAGCCGGTTGCTAATCTATTTTTAAAGGCCACATAATATAGAGGCCCCAATAAGTGTTGCACATAATACACACATATGAGGTCATTTATCAAACTGGTGTAAAGTAGAACTGGATTAGTTGCCCATAGCAACCAATCAGATTCCACCTTTCATTTTCCAAAGGAGCTGTCCAAAATAAAAGGTGGAACCTGACTGGTTGCAATGGGCAATGTTCACACATCAGTTATTTGCATCAGTTTTTGTGAGCCAAAAACCAAGGGTGGAGGCTACACAGACATAAGGTAGAATGTAAAGATCTGCACCTGTTCTGTGTTTTTGACCCGCACCTGCTTTTGGCTTACAATACCTGATGGAAATAACTGACATGTGAACAAGGCCTAAGCCTGTTCTACTTTACACCAGTTTGATAAATGACCCCAATAATATCCAAAAGGACGGTACCAATAAATAGTAGAGTTCAATTTGCTAAAACAGCCTTTAATACAGAATTTCAGGCAGGAAGATGAAGTTTGTAATAGTTCACCTATGGAAACAGTCAATGGAATATTAGGGGATCCACAGCTGCTACCTATTTACTCATATAGTCTGAGCAGTCTCATTGTATGCCCCTACCTTATATGCAATACATTATCAAATGCATTTGAACTTACCTTCTCATAGGAGAGGAGTTTTACAAGACGGATCCCTCAAAAACCCATACTGATGCTGTGCCCTAAGGTTACTACCATTGATCATATCCATTGCTATTATTTCAGTCTATTCTAAAAAAAAATACATATATATTATACAGTTTTTTCTTGTATTGGGCTGAAAAGCGCAGCTGACAGATTAACAAATGGCAGACATACAGTATAATATCCCACAGAATAAATGACATCTAATAACACTTTGCCCTGAAGCGACATTGCCTCGCTTGCTGTATGATAGCTTGGGAACATAGAAAAACAGATCCCCTGAAGCCTGTATAGAGGGCTTAAAGTACGCTTGTTTCTTTTTTAAACCTTCATTTCTTTCTTTCTGTTTTGTAATCTTCATGAAACTGTTTTATCTGTGTGTCATACAAACAAATGTAAAGTAGATTACAAGAAAGGCCTGTCAGGTATCAATGATTCAGTTTGAGGTCCACACTCTGATGGAATGACTCATGCAGTGCAGCGGCTGTATCCTACTGAATGATAATGAGAGTAACTTCCCCAATGCATACAAATCTTATGCCGTGTAGCCTGATCCGTGACTAATTCCACCCCTGTCCTTTGACCCTCCAATGCCATCCCGAGATCATGACTTACATATTAAAATACATTCAAAAGGCATTTGCAATTATTATGTAAATGAGAAAATGTCTTCTACATTCCATAAATTATATGTTGGCTTTTGTGTTATACTACACTGCACAATAAGAGTTCATCTACCAGCTCTCTAATAGACTAAAAGTCGTTTATGTTCAGGGAAATCTAAATGACTTCACTTAAAAACCAAAAACTTTTATTTGCCATTACATTAAGAATGTAAAGAATAGTAGAACTAAGCACAATAGTTAAATAGACACCCTTCAGTACCGACATCCCCGTGGGCTTCATTTATTAACAAAAAAAGTGCTCGTCTAAGGGAGACCCAGTATTTCTGATGCTGTGTGTTGTGATGGCGCTATTAACAATTACAGTTTCTGTGCAGCACAATACATGAAGGCTGTTATATGAACAACCTATGATCTTGTAGTCTTAATCTTATAACGCAATTATACAAACCTTCAGAATGTATTCATTAGACCAGTCATGCTCAACCTGCGGCCCTCCAGCTGTTGTAAAACTACAACTCCCATCATTCACTGCTGTAGGCTGATATCTGCAGGCTGTCCGGGCATGCTGGGAATTGTAGTTTTGCAACAGCTGGAGGGCCGCAGGTTGAGCATCACTGTGTTAGACTATATGGGACTTGTGTTGGGGTTTCAACAATGCAGCACTGGATTCATCCTATGGCATACCACCAGATCCTGATAGAACTCGTTGAATAGGATCTATTGGATTCCAATGTGTTAGTGGGAAGACTAGTGCAACACGCATCCATAATACTGATGGGTGGACTTGAAGGCCTCATGCATATGACCGCATTTTTGACCCGTGTCCGATCAGCATTTATTGCGCATAGCACATGGACCCATTCATTTCTATGGGTCTGAAAAAAAACAACGGACAGCACACAGATGTCATCCGTGTCTTGTCCACATCTGTGTGACCCGGGTTGCAAATGATAAACTGTCCTATTCTTTGTCCCTTTTACGGACAAGGATAGGCTTTTTTTTTTTTTTATATATATATAGTAGGTCCCACGAAAATTGCTGGATGGAAATGGACCACATCCGAATTTTGCAGATCTGTGAGTTGTGGACCGCAAAGCAGATACGGTCATGTGCAGGAGGCCTTAGGAAGGAAAGACAGCAAACGGCAAACAGATCAAATAAACACAGCAGAAAAGACATTCCCCTTGAGCTGTCAGCTTGAAAGAAATCTAGCACAGGGGTTAGCAACCTCCGGCACTCCAGCTTTTCAGAAACTACAATTCCCAGAATGCTTCATTCTGTTCTATGGGAGTTAAAAGAACAGCCAAACATGTTTGTATACTGGGAGTTGTAGTTTCACCGCAGCTGGAGTGCCGAAGGTTGCCAATCCCAGCTCTAGTAGGCCAATGAATGGGGAGATCTCTGGATCCATGTGAGGTACAGGGCATGGTTCTAGCTTTGTTAGGTGTCTTTCACACTAGCGTTAGGCTTGTGCAGCAGGGGAACAGCCTGCCAGATCCATACTAATGCTTGCACACGTGTGCTGCCGGAAGTCTGGCCCAGCCCCATTCACTGTAATGGGTACGGGCCGGAGAGCCTGATGCAGCAAGGCAAACATGCCGACAGGTGGCTGGACAAAAAAACGCAGTGTGCCAGACAAACCTAATCCTAGTGTGAAGAAGCCTTAGAAAGAGATTATCATGTACTATATGATGTCTGATTTTCATTTTTTAGTAAAAAAATTTAATCATGGGATAACCCCTTTAAGTGCCATCTTTAGGATTAGTAAATCTGGGTCTCTGTGTTTTTAAAACTGAATATATTTTATACACGAATGTAAATAGCCCCATAATACTTGGTCTAAAACAATAACAGAAAATATTAGTAGGATCATTAATTAAGAACAGTGTTTAAGATGCTGGTCTTAATTAGCTGGCGGTGGATGCGCCAAATTTATTTAAAGGCGCCAGGCTCTACATAACTTTGGTGTATCCAAACAGACGTAGAAAATGTTAAATGAGAGGGGTCCCCCGCCCCCCTTTTTTTTTAGGCCTCACTTGAGCAAGGAAAATTCACAGATTGCGGCACAAAGTGGCCCATATATGTTTATAGATGACTTTCTCTCTGTGGCACACACAAAAACATAATGTAAGCATATCATTGTGAAGATACAAGAGGCACATATTAAATTGCAGAAAGTTATAAGGCACCTAAAGAACAAAGCTGTGATGTACAGCTCATTTTTTTGTCCATGGATGTACATGGACATCTCCCTCAGGTACCAGACATTGCAGCAATGTTAAAACTATACATGCAGATACAGTATCCTTAAAATGTGATGACATATTTCCTTTGTGGTTACAATATACCACTTTTGATAGAATATTTTTTCATGATGTATTGAACCCTTTTGACGAATGTTGCGAAATCTTAGATCCAACAGTGGCCTGAATCCACATGATATTTTGGGGCCTGTAAAGGCTGTTGAGAAAGTCTCTTATTCTTATTCTAGCATTGTCCCTTTCACTACTGTTGATGCCTGAACTTTTGAATCTCATTTATCAAGACTCCTCTTTTGAGAAGGTCTTTTGCTTCCAGATTCTGCTTCTTCTCATTTTGCAGAATTCTTTTATTTGTGTGGATCCAAAATAAGACTCTTCTTAACATAAATGTCCTTAATGCAGACCAAAATTTTTAAGACATATCTAACATTTCTACAAAATTTTCAAATTAATCAACACTACAGCATGAATACAGGAGAAATAACGCCATTTCTGGCAACTTTATGACTAGCATTTTAGCAGTTTTCACATATGCATGCTGAATATGCAGAGACTGAAGACATGATATAAAATATGAGGTGTGCCAGAGAAGTGCTAAGCTTGATCATCTTCACTCTGCTTGGCTCTGCTGGCCTGCCTTCTTCTATAGCTCATCTGCAAATGGGGGAATAGACATGTAAATACATGGGAGGAGTTAGAGGCATGGCGCACCGTAAAAAAAAAAAAAATACACAGGACACACAGCTTCCCCCCTGCTGTTGTCACTCCTTTGACTTTTCAAATGTTATGAATATGGAAAGTAGAGGGCAAAGGAGTACTGACTTGTATGGATGTGAATAAAGCACTTTGGCTGCAATATAAATGTCCTATTTAGCTGCAGCAGTCTCTTTGTCGGTGTATATCTCACTCAGCTCCTGCTCACTCCTCTCTCTCCCCTGCTGTGACTCCTTTGTGCAACAATAACTATAACTGTAATTGTTGATTAGTTACCGCACATTGACTTGGAGGAATTTTAGTCTTCCATACAAATCAGCTTCAAATCTATTATGTTTGTGGGTTTCCTCTCATGAACCCCTCGCTTCAGATCCTTCCACAACATTTACTGTATATTGTATTAATGTCCGGTCTTTGATTTGGCCATTCAGAAAATGTAACTTTATTCTTCCTTAATCCCTTCCCGACATCCGCTGTACATGTATGGTGGATGTCAGGTCCTTAAAGATGGCGCCCGCTCAAGAGTGGAGCAAGCGCCATAGCCACGGGGTGTCTGCTGTTTCATACAGCAGACATCTGCAGCTAATATACATGATCAGCGGTAATGCCAACCACAGACATTTAACCCCTCAGATGCTGTGGTCAAAACACAGACGCGTAAGGAACGCATCCCCTGGGCAGAGATCGGCGAAGGCATTTATTCATACGAATGAGCCTGAGCATGTACTAGGCTTCCAGACTCATTACTTGTATATTACAGTTCAGGCCAGCAGAACTTTACTGTAATATAGTGATTTCTGTACAGAAAAATGGAGCTCCTGCCAGGTCTTAAAAAAAAAAAGTGGTTGTGGAAGGGGATGGGACAGCAGGCCCATCTCATTTACCATTTTATATGCCTGTTTCAGGCATAGAAAAAAAGTCTACATGTAATACAGCTAGGCACTGAGCACCATTTTGTCTACCTGAAGTGCCAACCAATTTTCTGTTTATTACATTTAGAACTGGCGGAGAATCTGCCAAAGTTATGAAGAGGCCAGCGCCTCTTCATAACTCCGGCAGATCCATCAGCTTAGGGGTTTATTAAAACCGGAATCTAAAACGCCGGTTTAAAAAATGTGCCCCATTGTTCCAATAGCCATCTGGCTTTTTCAGGTGATCTTTAGCAAAACACAGATGGGCAGCAACGTTCTTTTTGGAGAGCAACAGCTATCTCCTTGCAATCATAGCATGCACACCATTGTTCAGTGAGCTCCTGATTGTGCACTCATTGAACATTGTTAGAAAGGCCTTTAGTTGCTTAGGGGTTACCTTGGGCTCCTTTGTGACCTTGCAGTCTATTACACACCTTGCACTTAGCATGATTTTTGTTGGTTGACCATTCTTGGGGAGGGCAATAATGGTCTTGAATTTCCTCCATTAGTACACAATCTGACTGGAAAGGTGTAACCTTTTCCAGCTTGATGAGCATCAACTCTTCTTCTAAAGTCCTTAGAAATCTCCTTTATTCTTCATGTCATGAAAAACTACCACAAACATGTTGTGAAGATTAGACTTTGCTAGATCTCTGTTCTTTAAAGTAGAACCCCCGGCAAAATGTTTATTCTCTGAACTGCTAGACCATGGGTAGGCAATCTCTGGCACTTCAGCTGTTGTGAAACTACAACTCCCAGCATGCATACTACCTCTACTCTTCTCAGAACTCTCATAAAATGAATGGACCAAGCTGGGAATTGTAGTTTCACAACAGCTGGAGTGCCAAAGGTTGCTGACTGCTGTGCTAGAAAGTGATGTCATGTGACCAACACTCTGATCTTCAACTGACAAAGGACAGGAAGTCAGTTACGTCTCTATTCATTCCTATGAGACTGAGGGCTCATGCACATGGCCGTTGTGTGGCTGTTTCGTGCATTGGGGACCGCAATGCTCGGGCAACATCCGTGTGGCAGCCAGGACGGATCGAGATCCGATCCATCCGCACCGCAAAATATACATGTTCTTTTTTTTTGCGGTGCGGATGCACGGAGAGAAACACCACAGAAGCACTCCGTAGTGCTTCTGATCCATGCCTCCGTTCTGCACTGCATCATCCCGATTGCAGACCAATTCAAGTGAATGGGTCCACGATCAGTGATGCGAGGTGCACATGGTGGGTGCCTGTGTATTGCGGACCTGCCGTATGCAGGCTGCAATACAGCCACAGCCGGGCAGCGGCTGTGTGCATGAGCCCTGAGAGTGAGGCTCCCATAGGAATACATAGAGAAACAGACTTTCTGTCTACACATAAGATGCTGTGTCAGTTGGAGAGTGATTGGTGGTCACATGACACAGGTAAAGAGCATAAGGGAGAAATAAATCACAAATACAGACACTGGTAAGAAAATGACATTTACTACAGATTACATCATGTACCTTTGTAACAGGTCAGAATAAAATTTTTGGTGAGAGTTCTTTAAATAAAATAGGTTGCCCACTCAACTGACTAAAGGTTCACATACTTTGCCACTTATAGACTGACATCAGATAATGTTCCTCAATAAATAAAGAACAATGGAAGAATGTATTTGCTGTGTTTTTGGTGTCAGTTTTAAAGGGGTTTTATCATCTGGGACATTGGTGGCATATTGTTCTGGGACCTGCACCGATCTCCAGAGCAGGCCTCTGACAGTGATAGAAAGCTCACTGCGAATGCACAGACTGCTCTCTATTTAATTCTATGGAAGTTCTGAAAATAGCTGAATGGGTAGTGTGCTTGGCCATTTTCAGCAGTCCCACAGAAATTCATGGAGAACCACTGAAAAAAAAAAAAAAAAAAAAAAAAAAAAAAAAAAAAAGGTTTAAAATTGGCAATGGACTGGCTTTCCCATTAATCTCTGAGCCTCTTAACTGCACCTCTGGGAGTCCATAGCTATAACTATTGAAAAAAACCTGGTGGGCCGCACAAAGCCTGGCTTTAGAAAACTGCCGAGAAGCTTAAAAAGTCCCAAACTATGTTGCAAATATACATAATTTGCAACTTATTGTCACAATAGTGGCATAAAACCTTTCATAAAAGTCCCCCACTGTTTTTGATGGCCATTTTTTTCACCATCGTGTAAATGTAGCCTAAAATGAAAAGCCTGCACATGAATAATAGACTAAGTACACTGTAAAGAAAATTGGAAACAGATTAGGTAAATGTCAATGCTATTAAGGCTCTGTTTAGACCGTTGCAGAACGTATATGAGTAATACTAATGACAAAAAAATGTTCTTGTTCACTAGAAATACTGGAAGATAAAAGACACCGTCAATAACCAGCCTGAATCAGTTTAAGATTAAGAGGTAGTTGCGTGTCTTAAGAGCTATCACACAGCAACCTCTAAGTGCTTAATACATACACTGGCACAAAACACCTACTAAATTATAGAACAGCTCACCAATTTTTTTTTTTATTGCATATAAAAAACTTCTTCTAAATACTTAACAACTCTAAGCATGTATCGGCTTTGTTTTTCGGTGAAAATGAGTGAAGGCGCTCTATTGAGGGTTTTGTGCGTGGCCTTTAAAATAAACTTGTTTTTGGCAGACACGGCATAAATTAGGCATTCTGAAAGAAAACACAAAGATCCCTTTTTCACAGTAACAACATTCGAACATTAAAATATTAGCTGTCACTTATTTAATAGACATGGGCAAAAAAGAAAGTTTCGTTAACACGGATTGTCCTGACTGCATTTGTGAGGCGCCTTCACAGCCCTTTATGTTCACGTAATCTCCAGGATTGTGTTGTTGACACCTCAACAATGCCACTTGGCTGACGTACCCGACAGCTCCCACTAGTGACACGGCGCTCACAATAAGGAACAAGCTTTTGCAAGGAGTATTACCTACCACCAGGCTTAAAAATATAGCAAAAGGTAAAAAGGAGCATGGCATATTCTTTTCATCATCCATCCCGACCCCTGCTGTCTCCTGTTGTATTACAATGTCGGGGTAGGATGAGTATCGCTGAGTAAAACCCAAAGTGTACATAACTACCTAATTAACTCATTGTTCACAGGGCACAAAGGATTTCACATTTTAATGAACCCATGATAAAAATGTATATTTTGTATCTGTGTAGTAAACTGTTCTTCTACACCATTACAGATACTGAAATCTATAGCCGTTACAGAAAACCAAATTCCTTTCCTAAATGATCAGTCCTAGATTAGAACTGCTATGCAGCCCTTGCATGGTGTAGCTGCATGTTTACTATGGTTTTGTAACAGATATGATCAAGTAGTTGCTTACCTCATGTACATCTTCCTCATGCATTTTGTTTTATCAATTTGGACTCTTATGACCCATGTACATCATGTAAACTGATAATTCTGACTTGTTTCCATCCGGTATGTAGCACTTCCTGTTGTTGTATCCAACCAAACCCATGATGTACTTCTTTCTCTGCCATAGCTTCAGCACCACCCAGCTAGTTCATAGCTCCTCCCACCCAGCATTTTACATAGACACTCCCCTATCACTGCTTTGACACGCCCATGGACACACAGGAAATAAGGAAGCTGCATGGACATAGTCATGTGACCACAGCCCAGAACGGAAGATAGGAGCAACAAAGGTAAAAGAAATCCATTGGAAAATTACAGCTTCAAATGATTAAAGAAAACTGTTAAAGCTATAACCAGGAATGGATTAAAATATACCTGTCTATGAAGTGGGCAGCACAGTGGCTCAGTGGTGAGTAATGGTAATTTGCAGTGCTCGGGTCCTAGTTGTCCAAGGGTAACATCTGCATGGAGTTGGTATGTTCTCCACGTGTTTGTGCAGGTTTCCTTCCACACTCTAAAGACACGATAATGTCTAAAGAGCTGAGGAATAGGTCAGCACAATAAAATAAATACACTTGGTGGAGGAAATGCCTGTTGAAACTTTAGGACAAGACTTCCAAATTGCCTTCGTTCAAGGTTACCCTTGTCATATTTCACAATACAAGTCTGATTTATTGGCCTGTACCTCTTGAAGTCATATTACTTTTATTTCCTGCAGTAGCTAGAAAAAAAAATGGACATAACGCGTGACACAGTGAAGACGCAAATCAGTTTATTTCATGAAAATAAATAGACACAGAAATACATCTACTTCAAAACGAAAAACAAGTCACACTTTTCTGTTTTACAAGCAATATAAAAATACAGACGGATTTACAGTTCATAAAAATTGCTATTCTCCCACCCCTTTGAAAAAAAGAAAAGTGAAGGCACAATGAAACCGATCTTTGGACTAAAATCTTCCACATAGATAGTAAAGTAGACACAAGTCGGAGTTATTAACACCAGTTCAAGATTTTTCTCCTGCAATAGGAGATTCATACAATTCAAGGTGCAAATTCAGCCTGGGCTTAGAGAACTCTAGGAACACGATCACTGCACATTACAGCAGGTATATGGATGATTTAGCGAGATCACAGTTTATGCATCACATTGGTGATTTGCAAACAGCAATGCTAGTGTCTCAGTCATTCACCAACCAGCTTTAGTAAAAAGCACGCGCATCAATACTGAACATGTACAGTTAGTGTGCAGCACTTGGACATTATGAACGTTAAATAGCAGCATATTCGGGTTACACGCCATTCCCACATTTCACTTCATCAGTGCTTCACCAACAAGTGGAATAGAGATATCGCCGGCGTCTGACTGGACAACAAGGTGGCCTTCGAATCTGCCCGCAGACGTGGGTTTGAATTTCACTGGCAGGTTGATATAATGGTGGGCTCTATAAAAATTAATGAAAACCGTTAGATGCAGCATACATATAAAGTAATGCAGAAGTAAAGAAACCCCTGCCGATATACAGACAGTAATAAAACGTCAATGCCGTCATCTAAAATACATCTCACATGAACACGCTCTCAAAGGAGATTTTATGCATCATTTGGCTACATAAGATCTAGCTGCATATAAAGTGAAATATGAAACAGAAATTGTTCATGGACTGGTCCACATGATAACTGTACTATATTATTGGGACAGGTCCATTGTGTGGGACATAATAGGATACAGCACAGAACGCAGCAGACTATAGGAGCCTGTTGTATTTATGAAGGGAGCACTCCTCCAGCCAAATACTGTTCCCCAGGGGCCAGACTGGACATAGACCCTACAGGGAACTTCTGATGTCCAGGGGACACTACTCATGGCCGCCACAGCCATAGTTTAACTGTATTGCCACCCTGAGGCAACAGGAGCAGGACAGAACGTGTCAGCAGCAAGGGGCAGCTTTTGTGTTGTACTGTTATATTTGGTCCAGCCGGGGCGGTATTCTGTGCCACAATATGGTATTGTTAGTCCCACCTACTTACGTTGGCCCTGCCTTCTGTCAATGTGGATTCGCCTACAACATGGGACCACTTTCAGTTTTCTTCCAGGACAATTTTAAAGTGGTTGTGTCATCTTAAGCATGGGTGGCATATCACTAGGATATGACACCAACGTATGACCGTTCTCTCAAAAACACAGTGCACAAAGTGAAGGAGAGCGGACCACACATGCCTCCTTTCATTTCTATGGGAGTGCGGAAAATAGCCAAGACGTGCACTCAGCTGTTTTTGGAAGTCCCACAGGAATAAATGGGAAGAGCACCGTGCAAGTGCGGCCACTGCTCCATTCACTTCTGTGGGCATGACAGAAATAGCACAGGCAGTACTTGCCCATTTTCAGCAGTCCCATGGAAATGAATGAAAAGCTGCAGCTCTACTTCACTTTGTAGGCTCAGTTCTAGAGATAGATGTAGGTTGCAGAGGTGGGCCCTGCAGATATGAGACACTGGTGGCATATCCTAGTGAAATGCCACCAATTCTTGACATGACAACCCCTTTAAATGTCCCAGTCGGACCCTGCCGTTCCCTACACTACTCACTGATGAAGCCATTTATTTGCATGTATAGCATATTATACCATTAAATCAAAGGCAGGATTATAAAGAGAAAAAGTGCATTTCATTTTTAACACCACTTAAGCAACAATGTGCAAATACAGCAATATCGCTTATTGGGACAGTGGGAATATGAGCAGCAGTTTTACATGAGGCTGCTCAGCACTCTGATGATAGGGCGCTACTATGCATGGTTCGTGTTCTACAAGACTGCTTTATGTATACCGTTAGGAATGTAGGTGTATATATACATACACACACACACACTATATTAAATCCAGGTCTTCGGAGTTTCCCCAGTCTGTTATTGCAGCTTGTCCTGTTAGTATATTGGCAGATGACTGGAAGCTGTAAAGGAACACTTCCAACAAAAACATCTTCCATAACCACAATTTAACCTATGTGAACACTATGTATTTTTGTAATGGATTAGATTGGGTGGATGTTTTTTGGAATATACTTTTTTGAAGTCATGCTATATATGATATTTCTTGCCAGGAGCCTTCATCTCCATTTGTCTGGACTTAGTTTAAAAAAAATCCAAAATGTTATTATACTGAAGGAGTTGTCTGGGCTCTTTCTATTGATGAGCTATACTCAGGATAAGTCATCAATATCAGATAGGTGGGGGTTGTTATGCCTTCTGAGCAATATTTCTGATTAGTTATCCAACAGCTCCACCTATTGACATGTTTTTGTATTGCAGCTTCATTTATTCTGCCTAAATGTTTCTATGCTGACTAATATTGTCCTTCTCAAGCTTCCATAGTTTCCCATCAGGCCTTGTTTAGTCCAGCCCCCTTCCTCTTCAGCAGCCATCTTTCCTCATGTGCAGCAGTCACACTATGACCTCTGCATTAGACAGTCTTCTGTTGTTTTCCTCATCATAGCACAGTCTGTGAGTTACTATAATTCCCTGTATTGTCACTAATAACTTTCTAGTGCTCATGTCTTCGGTGCTATCTCTTCTGTCTTGCAGCTGTCTTCTATTCACTATGTTATATAATCCATGTATCTACATAATGTGATGTACTGAGATATGCTGTATACTTTGTACTGAATACTGTTATTTTCTTGTAGTTTAACACTGATCCTATTAATAAAAGTTGAAAAGGACCCCCCTGCGTTCAGCTCAATGAATTGATAGGAAAGAGTTTAGCTGTCTGAGAACTAGTTCACACAGACGGATTGAGGGTGTCAAAACAAGGGTCTCTGACGCCGATCAGCTGTATGAGGAGACTGCGCGCGCAGTAAACACATGCAGTCTCCCTTCTCGCTTCCTGTCCACTGCTGCTGTTCCATAGACATACAGCAGCGGACAGGAAGAGAGATGGGAGACGGCACGTGCACGCCGTCTACCCATACAGCTGGCACTCCTGCCGATCTAACATCGATGCGCTGGTGAGGCATTACCATGCCTGCAACCGAAATGTCCCATTTACCGCTGCAGCAAATCAATGGCTACAGTGGTGTACGGCATAAGACCACTGATTGGCTACAGTGGAATATGGGATGTCACCTCTGCAGCCATAACAATACCTCAATGGTTGCAGCCCAGGGAAGAAGTTCTGGCAGTGCTGGATTGGAGAGGCTGGTGAAGGTGAGGCAAAGTTAATGCATTCACCCCACAGGAGTATACTAAAATTTTGAATTGGACAACTTCTTAAATGATGAAGAGTACATCCTAAATATATGCAACCCAGCTACATCTGTACTACATTAGATGCAGGACCAGCCTAATGTAAGCCATCTCACAGCCCTGCCATGTACCCAAGGAGATAAACAGATGGTCTCCTGATGAGTCCTTAAATGGAAAACATGTCATATCAGGGCTGAGGACATGCTAGGGGTACAGTAGAGCATATATAGTACAGGCGCTGGCACCAGAGAAGACACTGTGGCTAGGTCCACTAGGACCATTTTAGTCATGAATAATGGCATATGTATAGGAATGCCCTCATGAGGAATAGACGCTCCTGAGTGACATAGAATAGGTCCCGGCCATGTCCTCTCCCTTGTAACAATGACATTTATTAGTCTCACATTTAGGGTACGGCCACGTGTGGTGTATTTTGTTGTGGAAAATATGCTGGGGATTGTACTCAGAAAGCTGCATGTACAGCACTACAGGGGGTTGAAATCCACAGCATAAACGGACATGCCGAAGATAAAAAAATTGGAACCGCATATCAAAGTTATACACAGATTTTGTTGGAGAAACTTTCCGCAAAAAACCCAAACTTAGCTTCTTTGCTGCTGCTGTACTCGCTATGGAATTTCGGCATACAATTCCACTGTGGAAAATCGGAAGCATATACACCACGTGTGGCCATACCCTCACAGTAAGAACAAACTCACTTACCTAAGGGAATACTTTGAATGCTTCATGTGAAACGGTTCTTTTGGACTTACAAATCTCAGCTGGAAGTTAATACAAGAGGTTTGTCTTTTAAACACATGCTCATGCAGATTATTTTTCTTAGTAAACAACATGTCATGCAGATTTCATGCAGAATAAAATATTAATCACTTTCTCCACTGAGACAATTGCACTTAAAGGGGTTGTGTCACTTCAGCAAATAACATTTATCATGTAGAGAAAATTAATATAGGCACTGTCCTATGTGCGCTCCCATGGTCACAGCCACCAGAGAGGTTGGCGCTTTTTTCCTACAGAGCGCAAGCATGGACACTAATAATAATACATTAGTAAGTGCCTTGTATTAACTTTCTCTACATGATAAATGCTATTTGCTGAAGTGAGAAAACCCTTTAACGCCAACTTTTAACTGAATGTGTATTCCTGCTTACATGACAAATATCTGAGCCTGAAATACAGCCTCATTCACACTGAATTTTTTGCACAGAATCTGCCTCCCTTTGTTGTCACTGGGAGACTGTGCTGCTTTCTGTATCACAGCAGGTCATTTCTGCTTGGCTTTACAGACCACATCTGAAGTACGTTTCCTTTTATTTGCTGCAGTTTCTGCTGGGTCACTACCAGAAATCATGGCGGGTGTCCATACTGAGGACTAAGCCCATAAAATGGGGTTAAAGCTGCGGGGGAGGAACCGCTGCATTCAAAATGTAAAAACGGTGAAAACCGTCGTGACCATACCTTAAGTGCGTTTTTGATGTTATTGAATCATTTATACATGCATACAAACAAACATGTAACAAAAAGACAATATAAAAAAAAAAAAAAAAAAAAAAAAAAAAAAAAAAGAAAAAGGCTTAAACCTGCCTATATTTCCTGGACTGTTCCAAGCTATCCTGTCCTGCCTGTCCTTTTATAACTGAGTTATAAAAGCATAAAATACACTTACACATTTGGCCCTGGCTGCTTGAGATGCACATACTTTACATAGTTTGCTTAAGGAAACTTTTACATCAGCGCCATTTATTTCCGTTCTGATCCATTACAGGAGCAGAACAGCAAAAACAGAAATGCTGGGTTTGGCAAATAACTGACAGGAACAGACCCCACCAACTAGAATGCATTTAGTTGTGGAGAACTATTTTTGACAAAATCTTTGATGGAGATCCCAAATGGAGCCTCCAACGCAGATGTGAACATGTCATTATTTAGCTCTAATACACTTACCAAATACGTTGTGAAAGAGTTGTTCCTTAAATTCACTTTCAATGTGCTAGATTCACCAACATGTGTAGAAGGAAAAGAATACAAGTCTTCTGAGGCAAAAACTCCCCGGACTGCTTCCTCTTGCCTAGTATATACACAAGGAAATACAAAATTGTATAAAAGTATGCAAATCGTGTGTATATATGAAAATCAAACAAGTCCCAAATTGTATTATTTATGAGTCCCCATGATGCTTGGCTCACGTGTGCAAACAATGAATATTTATATACCCCCACTAGTGTACCTAGTGAGTACAGAAAGTCATTAACCCATCCTGAATGCATTAAAGGGTTTTCTGGGGTTACTATGTTTAACAGATGTGCTCATATACATCTTCAGCATGATTTTTTCCTGACCTGTTTTCACCATGTAAACAAATCATTCTGGTTTGTTTCCATCCTGTATGTAGCACTTCCTGTTGTATCCAACCAATCCCATGATGCACTTCTCCTTTCTCTGACCCCGCTCCAGCACTGCCCCTAACATCCAGCTGGTTTGTCACAATGCTACTCAGAACTTAAAATATATAGCGGCACCTTCATGCAACTTTAACAAAGCATAATTTTTCATAACCTTTACAGTTGATATTAGTGGGTAAAAGTGTGACCCAAACAAAGTTATATGGAGCACACCTCTTAAAAGTAACACGTTCCGAGTTCACACATACCACTTGGGTCTAAATTTACATGCACATATCTTCATAAAATCACCAGAACTGAAAAGACCAAAAATCGTAACTAAATTTTTTAAAAGCTGCAACCCATAAAATACAGGGATTACACTCCTTGAAAAGAATTTTCTTAAAGCAGACAACCTGATGATTACAGTTGCCCTGACAGACTATTAACAACCGTGTTCACCTATGTAGTATGTAATATATGGTCATCATCTACAGATGTATACAGCACAGGGCAAACAGCTTCTAGAATACCAAAATTTACATTTTCTGAGAAAACAAAACATACAGTGGATGAAAATATAACCTAATACGCACAACTTTACAGCAAATAATGATTAGAAAAATTGGACAAAAATCCTAATTTGTGATTAAAATTCGTACTGTAGCAGAGACCTTATACGAGTAATATAGTCTGCAAGAAACAAAGATGTGAGGAGTTCATACAACGCATGTGGTAAAGAAATGGAAAAGTTGCAGGAATGCGTTAACTAACATTTTCATGCACAAATTGGGAATTATGTAGAACAAAATTTCCATCCCCCTATACAAACTGTAATCCTCATTAACAATGAAAAATCCCTGACCCTCATATAACGCATTATCTAAAGCAGTATTCCGACAGATATAATATGGGTGCTTTACTAGTCCCGTATTATGGAGACAACGCCTGAACTGCCTGCTATTAACGAGTCAGGGTGCCATGCCTCATGTTCTAATGAACCAAAGGAGGCCCATGTGTTGCATCCATAATACAGGCAACAAACAAAACCCTTATACGTGTCTGAAAACCTGCTCGCTGATTGATGGGGGTTGATAACATGGACTACTGTACATGCCATCTTCCCCTTGGGAGCATGTACAGTCAAAATGGGAGAGAGGAGGCTGTGTGTCTCTACCTGTGATATATCATGAGTTACAGTACTTCTAAACGGGGCTGGGAATGAAAGCTGCAGGAAAAGCTGAGCCTAGCTTGAATCTCTACCTGTTACAAAGACTAAGATCCAGCCACTGGTAGCAAGGACATACGAGGTACGTCCTGGGCCACTGAATTGCCTGCCAGGACATATCAGATACATCCTTAGCAGAGAAATGGTTAAAAGGATTTTTATGCAAACCAGAAAACCCCTTTCAGCTGTGAGGTGGGTTAGCATACATACACTAGGCTTTGACCATATTATGTAAATTTGAATTATAAAAAATTATCCCACACAGAAATTTCCACATACATTCCAAAAGATAGCTATTTTTACGTACGCTGGTTTTAGAGCAGATGCCTCCGAGCCAGATCTTTTCCTTGGCTTCACTTCTAAAGCTTCTGATGAACTTTTTGCAAATTCTCTTTCATCTTTGAAACCCTTTAGGGTGAAATAAAAGTCACACCTTATTCCAAGCTTAGATACAAGTGCAAGGCACAAATATGTGATCTTGACAATAGCAACCATTTAATAACATTTTAGAAATCATATCTGTGCTGGTTAAATGGTTATTTTGTAGCTTTTGAATCGCTCCCTGATGCAGCAATTTTCAGTTTTTGCTTTTTCGCTCCCTGCCTTCCTGGACCCAGAACTTTTATTTTTCCCGTTTCCTGTCGTACTTTCTAACAGCACAATTTTATATTGCTTAAGATGTAGTGGGAAGCTGGAAAATATATTTCTTTGCATCGCCATATTCTGGCCCCCATAACTTCTTGGGTGCTGTGTGAGGGCAATCTGTATTTTTCATGGATACCATGGTAGCTGTGCTACAGGCACCCACTGTCTACTTTCTTCATATATCTTTGAATTAATATAGTCTGTTTTCTTTAAATCTGTTTTGCAAGTATCCTTTATAAGGAACTTTGATTCCGCTGTATTTTCAAACAGGGAACTACTAAAATAGCAAGACATTACGAAACGTAGAAAAGAGGCTTTTTGAATTCTGCACTTGTAAGTAATGTCCAGATGTAATTTTCCATTATCCAGGGTTGCCCACCTCCAGAGATAGTATACCAAGAATAGGCTTTAGTGAATCGAGATTCGGCTCATAGATCCGAAGTCAATTCAATCAAAAGGCATGAGGTACCAGCCAGTACCAAAGCAGAGCTTGGATTCCCATTTAAACATTTTTTACATACGCAGATATGAATACAGTGGTAATTCATCAAAGTCTCGCACTACTTTGGCCAAGATGGAGTCAATACATTTTAAAGGGAACCTATCACCTAAAACATGCCTCCAAAGCCACCCACATTACCGTAAAGTAGCCAGCAGTATGTTACTAAAGATGCTCTTCTTCCTCTGGTCAGCTGCGGCTAAATCTTGAAAAATAAAAACGTTAATCCCTTCAGGTGCTATGTAACAGCAGAGCCTGAAGTCAAGGGGGCAGAGGCCTCCTCGCTTCAAGTCAGGATAACTGCGCCCCCTTCGCCTCTGATTGACAGCAAAGCTGGCTAAAGACTTGTGCATCTCGCTTAGACGTCGGGCGCATGCGCAAGCCTACGGCCGGCTTTGCTGAACAGCCGAAAACTTTTGGCTGTCAATCGGAGGGAGAGGGGCAGGGAAAAGGGGTGTGATTATCCTGACTTGAAGCAAGGAGGCCACAGCCCCCTTGACTTCAAGCTCTGCCGTTACATAGCGCCTGAAGGGATTAAAGTTTATTTTTCAAGATTTTGCCGCAGCTGACCGGAGGAGGAAGAACATCTTTAGTAAAATTCACTCAAGCTTAGACAGAATGAATGAGCAAGTGGGTTATTTTTTAATTACCCACAAGTCACAAAAGATGCTGAAAGTGGTCCCCGTTTGCATCTATGGGTACATTGGATTACGTTGGCTGATACGGCTTGTGATGCTGCGGATGGCGTTTGTGAGGTTCTCCTTGACTTCATGCAGGGCATGTGGATTGTTAGTGGACACTTGGTTTTAAAATTTCCCCACAGATAAAAATCTCATGTGGACAACCTGCAGAAGGTGGTGGCCATAACCAGGCATGGGATTCAGCCAGTTCCCTCAGGTTCTACAAATCCGGCTGGCAGCTAGAGATGAGCGCTTCCATTCCATAGTTTAGCTCCTTAGGCTTTTAAAAAGTTGGGTGGTATGTGTGTAGTGTATTTATGTGTGTACCATGTAAATGGTGTATTTATGTGTGTTGCATATATGAGATGTATATGTAAACATGTGTCAAGACGCCGCATGTCCGCCGCTGAGAAGGGAACCTGTTAGAAATTTGAATCCCACCCCTGGCCATAACCCTTTGCTTACAGTTCGCTTCTCCGTAAACCATTCATAAACCTGTGCCAGTGATTCCGTGAGGTGTCGCATGTTCCCCTATCTTGCTGGAAAACACATGACTTTTTTTCTTCTGATGTTAGTCAGTTGTAAAATTGTTGCAAGATGTCCATGTAAATTGCGATATTCACTGTTAAGTGGAAGAAAATTGGGCCCACTATTCAGTTTTAGAGATTTCAGCACTCGCCGACACGTTGTTCATGGTAGACCAACTTGTTGAGTTAATTTTTGGGGGCTACTTGCAACCCACTGGTGAATTTCATGCACAACTTCAGCCGTCCTTATTGATGGAGGCCTCGGTTTCTTCATGTTCGTAACAGCGCCAGTTTGATGCCATCTCCAAGCTAGACTGTGAATACAATGTTTAGCTGGTGGTTTTGTTCCTGTATACTTGTTGGCAAAGGTCTCCTGCGTTTCTATAATCGATCTGCTTTGCACATAGCCTTAATCAATCACTATTCGCTATTCCAGGGAGAACACCATCTTTCTGACACAATAGGTCACTTTAATCAAAGTGAATAATAAATCAGTCTCAGTTGCCCATAGCAACCAATCAGAGCTCAGCTTTCAGGTCTAACAGGTCTCTGAAAAAATGAAAGCTGAGCTCTGAATGGTTGCTATGGACAACTAAGACTGATTGACTATTAGGCAGTTTGATTAGGAGATACCGGAGGCGGGCTACTTTTTTGTGGGTCACTCTGTAATTCCGATTGGCTGCTTTAATAAATGCTTCTTATTGGTTGTATTGAAATGAGTTTGTACGAAGGGAATGGGGGTAGATTCCCCAGGCTATGGTTAAAAATAATAAGCGTTGCACAGACTACACCCGGCTGAGAATCCATTACACAGCAAATGTGTCCAAGTCTTTGATTCTTAGGCCAGTCGACTTCCCATGCTTCTGATCGTGTACATGCACATGGGGTTGCCGCAAGAGACCGCATTCCCTCATGTACGTGAAAATGCAGGAAGGAGTTGATGCTGAAGTACCATAAAAATGGCTCTACTGAATAATGCCCCTTACTGGCTGCTGTAAAGACAGGTCATTGTTAATGGTTAACCCCTTGAGGACAGAGCCCATTTTGGCCTTAATGTCTGGGCCAAATTTCTGAATTCTGACATGTGTCACTTTATGTGGTAATAACTTTGGAACGCTTTTACTTATCCAGGCCATTCTGAGATTGTTTTCTCGTGACACATTGTACTTCATGACAGTCATAAATTTGAGTCAATATATTTCACCCTTATTTATGAAAAAAATCCCAAATTTACCAAAAATTCTGAAAAATTAGCAAATTTCCAAATTTCAATTTCTCTACTTTCAAAATACACCGTAATACCTCCAAAAATAGTTATTATTTTACATTCCCCATATGTCTACTTTATGTTGGCATCATTTTGTAAACGTCATTTTACTTTTTTAGGACGTTAGAGGACTTAGAAGTTTAGAAGCCATTTTTCAAATTTTCACCAAATTTTCCAAAACCATTTTTTTTTTTAACACCAATGCAGATATAAAGTGATTTTGAGGGTCTTACATAATGAAACCCCCCATAAATGACCCCATTTTAGAAACTACACCCCTCAAATTATAAAAAACTGCTGTTACAAACTTTGTTAACCCTTGAGGTGTTCCACAAGAATTAATGGAAAATGGAGGTGAAATTTCAAAATTTCACTTTTTTCGTAGATTATTCATGTTAATATTTTTTTTCTTGCAACACAGCAAGGGTTAACAGCAAACTAAACCTCAATTTACATTGCTCTGATTCTGCAGTTTACAGAAATACCCCATATGTGGTGGTAAACGTCTCTATGGGTTTGTGGCAGTGGTCAGAAGGAAAGGAGCGCCATACAGATTTTGGAGGCAAAATTTGCTAGAATAGTTTTTAGGCACCATTTTGTAATTGAGAGACCCTGACGTACCCCTACAGTGGAAACCCTCAAAAAGTGACCCCATTTTTGAAACTACACCCTTCAAAGAATATATTAAGGGGGTACTGACCACTTTGACCCCCTAAGCATTTTACGGAATTTGGAAACACTTGGCTGTGAAAATGAACATTTTTTTTCTTCCAATAAAATGTTGCTTTAGCCCCAATTTTTTTTATTTGCATAAGGGGTAACAGGAGAAAAGCCCCCCCATAATTTGTTACCCATTTTCTCCTGAATACGGCAACACCCCATATGTGGTGGTAAACTGCTGTGGGGGCACATGGCAGGACTCAAAACAGAAGGAGCGCCATATGGATTTTACAACACAGATTTTGATGGAGTGGTTTGCGGGAGCCATTGATTTTTATTTTTTGAGCTATTGTCTTATGTGGGGGCTCATTTTTTGCAGGATGAGGTGGGGTTTTCATTGGTACCATTTTGGGGTAAATAGGCCTTTTTGATCGCCTGCTATTACACTTTTTGTGAGGGAAGAGGGAAAAAAAGGGCTATTTTGGCATCGTTTTTTTTTTTTAATTTTTACAGCATTCGCCTGGGGGGGCCATCTCATGTAATATTTTTATAGAGCAGGTTGTTACGGACGCAGCGATACCCAATATGTCCAACTTTTTATTGTTGGAAAGTTTTACACATTAGATGCATTTTTGAACAGAATACAATATTTTTTTTGTGTTGCCATTTTCAGAGAGCCATATTTTTTTCAGTTTTCAGGCAATTGTCTCAGGTAGGGTACAGTTTTTGCGGGACAAGATGACGGTTGAATTGATATCATTTTGGGGTAATTACGCCTTTTTGATCGCCTGCTATTACACTTTTTGTGAGGGAAGAGGGGAAAAAATGGCTATTTTGGCATAGTTTTTTTAAAAAAAAATTTACAGCATTCGCTTGGGGGGCCATCTCATGTAATATTTTTATAGAGCAGGTTGTTACGGACGCAGCGATACCCAATATGTCCAACTTTTTTATTGTTGGAAAGTTTTACACATTAGATGCATTTTTGAACAGAAGAAAATATTTTTTTTGTGTTGCCATTTTCAGAGAGCCATATTTTTTTCAGTTTTCAGGCAATTGTCTCAGGTAGGGTACAGTTTTTGCGGGACAAGATGACGGTTGAATTGATACCATTTTGGGGTAAATACGCCTTTTTGATCGCCTGCTATTACAGTTTTTGTGAGGGAAGAGGGGAAAAAATGGCTATTTTGGCATAGTTTTTTTAAATTTTTTTTTTTACAGCATTCGCCTGGGGGGCCACCTCATGTAATATTTTTATAGAGCAGATTGTTACGGATGTGGCGATACCTAACATGTTTATGTATTGTGTGTTTTTTTATTTTTAATCAATTTTTTTAACTTTTTTTTAAACTTTTTTTTTCCCCACTTTCTTGACTCAGATCCACTTGGTTCTTCAAGAACCAGTGGGTCTGGTATTTTACAATACACTGCAGTACACTGTATAGTGTACTGCAGTGTATTTTCTTATAGCCTGTTCAAGCTCCTGCCTTTAGCAGGAGCTTGAACAGGCTTCCATGGCAAGCCAGACGAAAGCGTCTGGTTGCCATGGTAACCATCGGGACGCTGCCACAGCAGAGCAGCGTCCCGATGGAAGGGAGAGGGAGCTTCCTCCCTCTCATCTGCCCACACCATCGGCGCTGCCAGCGCACCGCAGCGCCGATGGGAGAGGGAGGGAGCGCTCCCTCCCTGTTAACCCCTTCCATACAGCGGTCCCTACGGACCGCGGCATGGAAGGGGTTAAACTGCTGACATCGGTGCCAGCACCGATGTCAGCAGTTTCAAGCAGAGTATCAGCTGTATGCTGATACTCTGCTTGAATAACGATCAGCCATCCTGAAAGATCGTTGCGGGCGGCACTCGCGGCAGCCGCCCGCACGTTGCAGGTCTCCCCCCCCCCCCGCCTGCCCATCTGCCCACAGCTAATCAGGGGGGCGGGGGGACACTCTGACCTCCCCCTAATTACTGACACTCGGCGGGGATTCGCTAGAATAGCGCTATCCCCGCCGAGTACCCCTTGCCTGCTGTGAATGGCTGGTCTGAATAGACCAGCCATTCACAGCGATCGCCTTTATGGGGGGTGCACGGCACCCCCCGAGGCCTTCGCTATGGGTGGCTGGGTGCCCTAAACAGCACCCATTACAGCATTTAACCCCCCCTGCACTGAGCAGGGGGGGTTTCAATGCAAGACGTACCGGTACGCCCTGTAGCACGAACTACCTCGTGCTCAGGACGTACCGGTACGTCCAATGTCGCCAAAGGGTTAAAGGGGTTGTCCAAGTTATGAAAAAAAATATATAGCACTGTAAATCTGATGGGCAGCAATATATAACGAAGTTCAGCAAGTTTTAGGCAAAAAAAAAAACAAAAAAAAAAAACTATTTCCTCATTTCCCTGGTTCTCTTCTGGGCTTTGTTTACCTGCAATAACAACAATCTCAGCCCCTCCCCCTTCTCTGCAAAGGCAGTGAATACAAGTGCTGAGTGACATGTCTGCCTGCTGGAATACTCAGCAGCATGTTGTATGTGTAGGACTACAAGTCCCAGCTGTACAATGACACTGCTGATACACACAGGAAATTCTCCCTACCTGTTCTTGTACAATTCCTCTATAGCTCTTTGCCCAGCATTTGTCTCCTCTCACTGCTGCAGCTACTATTTGTTGTAAAGCCTTGAGCCCTCAGTGTGTTCTGGCTGAAGGGGTTAATGTTTTATCTGAAGGAAACCAGGGAGAGAGCAGATAGCAGCCGGCAAAGAAAGGGGGCGTGGCCAGTGACGTCTCATGTACAGACTCTTATCTGAACTCTGAGGCTTGTACACGAAACATCACAGACCAGGGAGATAAGGTGACATCACAGGTCATGTGACCCTCTGTCAACTCTGAGAAACCAGCAGCTTTAGAAACACAAAGTATATGGGAAAGTTGTTATACCTGACAAGTTAGAAACATATAAAGAACAAAAGAAATAACTGACAACCCCTTTAAGATAAATTTAACAAATATCCTTTTTATAGAGTTTATCTTAAAGGGAATGCGTCCTCAGAAATTACCTATTGTTTTACGTTAAACATTTTTGTCATCATCTACATAAAAAAAAAGCCAGCATTTTTTTTTATCACTGACCACAAAGACAAATAGTGGGCTTCACTTGATGATAGCATGTTCTTAGCCCTTGTGTTCAAATAAGACTTTTTTTTTTGTCTCATGTCAAATATTGCTAAGGACCCACATAATTCACAAACGTGCTTACTTCTCCACAGAGCTGGAACCTCACTTTATGCTTTAAATGTGGCTTGGAAACTGGATGACATTCAAGGTCCCAACACTGAGTATAATCACCTTTGTCTCTAGGGAAAAAGGTAACCGGCACCTAAAAGAAAATGTAACCAATTAACGACTAAATACAAAAGAAATATCTAAGTATTTTTAAAACAAAGAAGACACATAAGATTAAGTGACATACTTTTAGTTTCTCATCAGCAGAAAGAACTCCAGAAACGCGAGCACATCTAAAAGCTGCATAAGTTGCGCGATATACGTCTCCACTCTGGTCAAGAGCCTGAAAAATAAATCAAAAACATCAACACTTCATACAAGACAAACACTAAAATCCTCACACTGAATTAAAGGGGTTGTCTCAGTTTATCTAGCAGAGCAATAGGAGCACTGAATGTGGAGATCTCTGGATCCACGTGAGGTACAGGGCCGGTTCTAGCTTTGTTAGAAAGACTGTCATATACGTTTATTTTATTACGTTAATCATGGCCAGGTGCACAGTGAAGTTTTTTCATGCCTGTATGAAAAGACGACATAAGCATATGTCCTCCAAAACGTAATCTTTAAAGTGCATTTATAGAGATGAGCGAAATATAGATTTTGAAATTCGTTCATTGGTAAAAGGTGAATTGCGTTATGGATTCCGTTACCATGGCCCATAACGCAATTCTATGATGGAATGCTTTTAGAGACATTCCGTTATTCATTCAGTCATAATAGAAGTCTATGGGCTACATAACGGATCTGTTCTGCATAACGGAAACGGGACGGATCCATGTCCCCAAACCATGTCCAATCACAGAATTCTTTAAAGGGCATCTGTCAGCAGATTTGGGGTTGATCCCATCTTCATATGTAAGCGCATTGCTGCGAAAAATTATGTTTAATATATGCAAATGAGCCTCTAGGAGCAATGGGGGAGTTGTCATTACACCTACAGGCTCTGTTCCCTCTGGTTTTCACTGCCTGGCCCTGTGAAAGGTGAGAGGGTGTGGACATTGCAGAGACAGCAAAGTCTCTAGGTTTAACAGCAATGTTCCCGTTGATGCTGAAGGCTCACTCCCATATACCAAAACATTTTTCTCAACACGGGCACATACGAGTATACGACCAACACAGATACCTTCAGCTGCCAAGTGCACATGCAACAGATCAGTTATATAGGTACAAATCTGTTAACAGATGCCCTTTAATAACCTACCTGAACCAATATAATAATTAAGAATATGAGCTAAAGTCAATCTAAATCCCTGGGGTTACATGGGAGAATTAATATTTAAAAAAGGGCGTCTGTCAGCAGTTCTGACTGTGCAAACCTGACTGCACTAGGTGGCCAGGAAGAAGTGGGTTATCATATCTTTATGGCAGGCTATTATATGCAGAACGGAGAAACCGAAGTTTAATTTCGCCAGACAAGGTTTCTTAATGAGCCCAGAAGGCGTTTCCACAGTGCAAGTTCTGGTGTGGCATCCAGACCTCTACGGCTGTTACCCAAAGCAGCTCAATGCAGAAAGCACTTCACAGCACTCTGCACTTTTTCTGTGAAAAATCCAACTTTTTTTCAACTGACAAAAAAAAAACAAAAAAAAAAAACCATACCTTAACATACGATGGTGCAAAAGATGAAAGAAGCCATTTATAATCTTCATTACTTGGGTTTTCAATGTCCAAAAATGTCTCTAAGAGGGGAGAGAGAAGTTAAAGTATTATAACTGTATAGAATATGGACTAATTCAGTCAAACATGCCATCAATAAATGTGAGACGCAGGAGGCGTTAATCATAAAATGTGCTCACATCAACACTTATTCTTACAGGACATCTGTCAGCAGATTTGTAGCTATGAAAATGGCTGATACGTGGCAGCTGAAGACATCTGAGTTGGTCCCGTGTTCAAATGTTCCTGCATTATTGAGAAAAATTTTGTTTAAATACATGCAAATGATCTTCTAGGAGAAAAGGGGAAGTTGCAGCTACTCCTATAAGCGCAGTGGTCTGCAACTGCCACGCCCTCTGCACTTTGATTGACAGGGCCAGGCAGTTGCAGAGAGAGCACAGGCTTTATGTTCAACAACAATGCGCCCGTTGCTCCTAGAGACTCATTTGCATATATGAAAGTATTTATCTCAGCAATGCGGGCACATATGAACATGACAACACAGATGCACTCAGCTGCCAAGCGCACATGCAACAGGTCAGCCAGTTTCAGTGGTACAGATCAGCTGACAGATGCCCTTTAAAAGCCAACTTTAACACTTTCAGCCCCGGGAGATTTTTCATTTTTACTTCCTGTCTTCATGGAGCCATAGCTTAATTTTTCCATTCACATAGCCGTATGAAGGCTTGTTTATTTTTTTTTTCTGGACAAGTTATACTTTCTAATGGCACTATTTAATATTGCATACAATGTAGTGAGAAGCTGAAAAAAAAAAATCCAAATGCAGTTGAACTGGAAGAAAAGTGCAACTCCGCCACAATTTTTACGGTGTTCCCAATGTGGGAAAAAGAATGCGAAGGAAATAAAAAAACAAACGGCAAAATGGCCATTTTGATTTTTATCCCATTACGCAGTTCTCTGTATGGGACAAATATTTTTTATAATTTAATAGTAAGGACTGTTTTGGGATGCAGGCATGCCTATGATTATTTTTAGTTCGATTATGGGAAAATGGTTTGTAATTTTTGATTTAAAAAGGATTTGTAATTTTTAATCATCAGATTGCTTTTCCTATACACTAATGTAATTTAGTACATATTCCAATGCAGTGCTGCCCCCAGCAGGGCTAAACGGGAATCAACTTGTGATAGGCCTGGTAGCTTCCTACAGTCTGCAGCCTATTGCCACCAGGAGCAGGTTCCCCGATCTCAGCTCCTCAATTGAACATGGCCTCTGAGGGTGTTAAGTGTTTGCGATCAGCGTCATCGCCGATCTCAGACATCAGCCCCGGGTGTTTGATGTGGAAAGCAACAGAAACCGCTATGGCTTCCGCAACATTTTTAAAGTCACAACTTCCACTGTACATGTACAGCGGTGGTCGTGAAGGGGTTAAATATGTCTGCATTGGATTAGAGTCTAAAACTGTATTCGCTCTGAGCACCAAATGTGACTTCCCACACAGAGAAATAACGTGAGCATAGTATCATAACAGAAAAGAGTTACCTGAGCTTCCACCTGCAGCAGTTCTAGGAAACGCTACAGTACGATTCTTAAGTTCAATTTTGGATGAGGGAGATTTAGAGAGCGGTTTCGCTGCATGAACTGGTGTCTCCAGACGGGAGGGTAACACAAACGATGACTTTGGTACTCCATTTGGAGACATAACTGAGGAGCCCTCGCTAGTTACCTGAACTTTCACAATCTGTGGCAAAATAAAAGAACAGCTCTGATGACAAGGAATTAAATGATATCATCAGTCTTAGAAACAGTGAGACCATAGACAACGTGGCTGCTTCCGTTAGGTTTAATACTATGGCATAATAGGGAGAAGGTTTTAAAACACCAAAGATTTCTGCATATTATAAATTACCTTTTGGCCAATGTCAGACTGGACATAGATCTGGCCATTCCATGGAAGCATGATCTGTTTTGTGGACAGCAAGGGATTTGGACTCACTACAATAATTGTATGGCCCCTAATAAAAAAAATAAAAAAATGTAACGCATCAATAGTCCTAGTAGAGTCCTGAAAAAAATAAAAAAACTTAATAGTGCAACTTACCGAGGCTCAACATTTCCTTGTTGTGGTGTGATGGTGAGACAATGAGCAGGCCAAGACACATCAAACTGTAATGATTTTGGTGAATTATTCTCAATTTTTATATGGCCTGTTGCCGCCAAACCACCTGAAAAAGAGCAATCTGCGATTACAAAAACTTCAGCTTGAGCTTATACCCACCTTCCTTACCTGGCCAGTTTTTCATTTTTGACTTTTCTGTTGTGCCAACAATATTTGAAAATCCAACAATTAGGGGGAAATTTTTTTTACTGTATTTTTCGCCCCATAAAATGCATTTCCCCCCCCCCTTTAAAATGCCCATGTGTCTTATGGGGCGAATACTAATGAGCGCTTCGATTATGGAAGCACTCCTTAGCACCGGAGGACAAGGAAACGGTGAAGACTCTGTACTCACCGTTCCTGGACCTCCGCACAGCATGAGGGCGCTCTGTGACCACTCGGTGTGCGCGCCGGCTCACCTCACAGCTGACAGCAGGAGGAAGGCAGAGCGCGGCGGAGAGAAGTGGCGGCGTCCAGGAGCAGGAGAGGTAAGTTTTTTTTTTTTTTTTAATAAAACAGGAGGCAAAGGGGGCAGATATAAAGTTGCTGGGGGCTGGTGAAAGGCAATTGGCGCTGATGGGATCAAGACAAACATTTCTAAAATCATTACTGTATGTTTGTACTGTGAAAATGAATGTTTTTTGAGTAATATCAAGTCTTGCGGTAGACAAAGGACTGGAGTGGATTTCGGTAGTATAGTAAATTTCACTCACAAAATCTGCTATACTATTGCTAAAACTATATTTGGGAATATGTGTATGTGGCCTGCTATACCATTGCTAATACAAGTAACCATAGCGATAACTTTATTTTCCTTATTTCACTTTATTTTTTAATACAAAAAGGTGAATTACCCCTAGTCAGGGTGGGAAAGGGTTAATTCACAGCAGGGATTTGTATGAATAAAATACAAATCATACCGAGTTTCATCCCACAAAACTATATATCAATCTGCTCAGCTCCTCCTGCTCTAACATGCTACCAGCAGATCAGACACCATCACAAACGCAACATGTTCTTGTAGCACTGCCTTTGGCATCTCACTTGTAGCAGGAAGCTCGGAAGCAGTCTTACATTTAGAACGGGCGCTGGATGCACTGAAGTTATGGAGAGGTCTGTGTCTCTTCATAACTTTGGCTGATCCACCGCCAGCTATAGGCCTTTATTAAGACCGACGTCTAAAACGCCGGTCTTAATAAATGTGACCCAAAGTGCGTAAATAAGGGGGTTTGCTGTATCCCCATTCTGCAATCAGCACAACATATACCTGGATGAGACATTTATGGACTAGACTGCCCACAAACGGCTTGGGGGAGGGGATACGGGTGGGGTTTTTGTATTTTCATTTGCTTTGTATGATCAAAAACCTCTAAATAAACAGGTACTATAGCAATAAGCAGCCTTAATTTACAGATACTACATATACAGGAGTACCCACAATAGGCATTAATGAATGCTAATCAACGAGGTATGACTTGTAACCCCATACATTGAGAAATAACACATACCAATAGTAGGAGCTCTCAGCACCAGGACCTCAGGCTGGACAGTCCATGAACGCTGCTCAGGAATGGTATTTTGTGACGAGACAGAGTTTGGTAATAGCGGTCCTTGTGGGCCTTTGACGGGTAGCACATCTAGTGAGGTATTGCTAGGGCTACATTCATGAAACAAAGGGAAAAAGGTTAAATACAATTATGTATCACGGCAATTTGGAACGACTGGCTCTCTGCTGAGACCAGGTCTTCTACCACTTCACAATATCTTCACAATACAATCGGAAGCTGTCGGGTGGTGGATGCGGATATACGGCCGGGTTTTTTGGTTGTTCTATTTTAAATTGTTATGTAAATGTGTGGTCCTTTCATGCTAACACTGTATAAATATTTCCTGGAATGTGATTCGTATATGTACATTGGAAAGAGAGCCCATTCTTTATGTAAAAGGTTTTGAAAAAGTTTTCTAAAAATTATGATTTAAAAAAAAAAAAAATACAATTATGTAAAAGCTCATTCTGTGGCAAGTTGTACTTAAAGGGGTTATCTGGTAATGTATATTGATGGCCTATCCTTATCGTGGCCTCTTCCTAGGTCATGTGATGTTGCATTCATTGATCACATGGCCTAAGCGCAGCTCCGGCCCATTGAAGTGAATGGGGCTGAGCTGCAATACCAAGCAGAGCCGCTGTAAAAAGTACATCACTGTGCTTGGAAAGCTACCAAATCTCAGGGAAAACCTCTTTAAAGTGGTTTCTCTGGTAATAATGCCTATTTTACCTAGTGCCAGCAGCGTGCCCCATTAAGCTAAGAATTCATACTTTCATGCCAGTCCACTGCCCCCCAAGTCTCCATCTTTCAGTCTCCGCATGGGCATGGTCACATGCTCCGCTACAGCCAATGACTGGCTACAGAGGTGACATGCTGCTTGTGGCCATGTCACGGCTGAAGCCAGTCATTGGCTGCAGCATAGTTAGTGAAGCACTGGACAGCAATATAATATATATATATATATATATATATATATATATATATATATATATATATATATATATATATATATATATATATATAAATAAAAGACCCTGGCATTTATCACTACATTGAGCTACTATTGACCTACCAGGAGAGAAAAAACAGGGAGTCCTAGGAAGCATTTAGGGATGGCTCAGAGGGGTCGCCCTTGTCAGGGCGAGTGCTCCGTTACCTGGGTGTTCTAGAACAGTTCAGGCCAAGTAGGGTCAAAGATACCCGGCTTTGTGACATGGTACCCCCAAATGCTGTGTACAACTGGTAAGACCGTTTCCTTTTTTTTTTATCGCGCACTGGAACCAATTGTACGCATTGATATATTATACAAAATATTGGGCTATATTTTATTACGATTAAAAGTATAAGCTGTTCCATAAGGCCACCACATTAATGTGAATTGTTGGAAAGAAAGAGAAGAGTCTAGAATTTGATTTAGGAGGTGTTGGGCTGGTTCCCCTGCTCCATCTTTTTTATTAGGATTAGGTGATAACTACACCTACCACATGTATGGAAAAAACAAATGCCTACTCTTCGGCCCACATATGTTAATGAATTTGAGCCTTTTGCTGTGGGACACATTTATTAGCCATTTGCACCGGAAATTAGTCATTTGTCCCATGTAAGTCGGTTTGCAGAAGTGGGCATGGCTTCCGGCTTTAGACAGATTTAAGAACTGCAAACTTTAAAATAATTTTTTATGAAAGCTCACTCTGGTAGTGTAAAAATTTTTGAAATATATATGACACATTTTGATATATTTGATAGACAACCCCTTGAAATGAACACAGGCAAGCCATTTCATGCTGTATCCACGATGCCATTGTCTATGTGTTATGAGCCCACCATACCTACCTCACCTCCCACAATATACACATTTTTTTACTGAACAATATTCTATGAGACTCTAGCACAGAAGTCTGAGGTAACGATGGTACAATGAACACCAAATAGGGAAAGAAAAGGGGGATTACTCCAGAGATCATTGCATAATAGATATTAACAACAATGCTAATAATAATTAAGTTATAGATCTGCAGAATATTGCTTGGGATTTACACTTTGTCCAAGGGTTTTTCCAGGATTTTACTACTAATAACCTATCCTCAGGATAGGTCATCAATATCTGTTCGGTAGGGGTCCGACACCCAGGACCCCCGATCAGCTGTTTGAGAAGTTACCGGCGCTCCTGTGAACGTCCCTACCTTCTCACAGCTTACCAGGCACAGCGCAGTACATTGTACAGCAGCTGTGTTTGGTATCATGCTCAGCTCCATTCACTTGAATGGGGCTGAGCTGCTCCTAGGCCACGTGACCGATGAACGTGACGTTACTGGCCTAGGAAAAGCTAAGAGGGACGCGGGGCTCACAGGAGCACCAGTGCCTTCTCAAACAGCTGATCGGCAGGGGTCCCGGGTGTCGAACACCCACCGATCAGATACTGATGGATAGGTCCTGTGGATAGGTCATCAGCAGTAAAATCCTGGAAAAACCCTTTAATACCGTAAAAAAAAATAAATGCCGATTTAGGCAATGTTCACACAACGCAGCTTTAGTTCCTGTCAAAGTAAGAGTTGGTAAGCTTGGTTATTAAAAGCGATTATCTGCATTACCTGGCCAAGTTAATATTTAAACATGGCTGCAAAGATACCCCATTATTCTCTTCTGAAGCACTCCCAAAAACAGAAAGTGCAACCTTGTGCATCGCCCCATAGAAATGCTGAACATCATTCGGTCTCTGTGGCAGATCATACCCTAAAGAAATAAAATACAAGACTCAGAATCTTTAACATTCTCTATCTACACAGTTACAAATATTTTAAAGCCGATAATACAGCATTAATCAATATTTCAGGGTTGAAATTTTGGTGGCTGCCTCTAAAGAGACTGATTGGACATGGTCATATTCTTGGGTGTGCAATCGGCAGGTGTCAAACAGTTGTCTCCTCTGCATGGCTGGTCATGCTGGGGCCAGAGAGATCAGACTGATGGCATGCACAAAACTAAGGTCTCCCTTTGGAAAACCCCTATAAAGTGGATGTCCAGCTTTTACAAATGATGACTTAGCTTCTGGACAGGTCATCAATACCAGATACCCCCACAGGTCAGATGAATGGGAGCGGAGCTGCAATACTCCAGCAAGGCCACTGCACAGCAGATGGAGCTTTCTGCTTCTAATGCCGGCTGCTGATATTGATGACCTAATTCAAGTACTGGTTGTGTTTGTGTAGGCTGTGAGACACAAAATGCAACAGCCGTTTTCTGCATTAAAAAAAGTTGGTCAAGTAAGGTTTTGTATGAAAAATTTCCAAAAAGTACAAAATATGGCTTCTTGGTGTCTCCTTTACCAAAGCTACAAAATCAAGACAAATATGGGTCCTCAAGACGGCAGAAGCACGTTTTGTACAAGGCTAAGTTTATAGGGATGTGTGTGGTCTGTGTGACAGCTACATCTCCCAGACAAAACATGGTTCAAGTCAGTCAAACTTCTGCGATTATATATGATTTAGTTACACTAGTGACGGACTTGGATTATTGATATCCTTATTGATCAGATCTGTGACTTGATCTATGATGATGAAGCAATTTCCAGCCCAGACGCATCAACTATGGTAGGGCTGGAACTCCCAGCATCCTAGATCACTAAAGATGCATCGAGTTCGGCTTACATGAACCACTGTCCGTGTTCAAGGATTTCATGGACTGCACACAGCCGTACGATTGCAGCCTAATGGCAAGCTGCAAAATTACATATTTAGAGGGGGGGGGGGGGTCGATTGGCTAGTAGGAATACAGAAACAAGCTGTATCAATATTTCTATTTCACAGAAAACATTTGCCTTACCTTCAGACACAAGGTGCTCACCGCGAAACTCCTCATCAAATCTTACATTTTTTAACCTTGTATTCTCCGCTATGTATTTTTGGGCAGACTCAGGCTTGTACTGCAGAGCTCTGTAAAATTAACTGGTGTTAAAAGGATCAGGATCATGGAATACTATTAACAATTGATCAACCTCAACTCCTCTAGATCATGCAGTAAAGTTAGTAATAGTATACCATACAGAATATACCAATAATGTTATGATGCATTTGTACCCAAGTTTCTGAATAAATGCTAATAAAAATAAAACCAGGAAATTCCTCTGTTACTGAAGAGTCTATGGCAATCAGCACATTAGCGCAGGTCAGGTCTGGGAGCTATAGCCCGTGGTGATCAGCTGTTATCAAGGGGGTAAAGTTACAAATGGCCATACACTGTAAAAAGGGTTTTTACAATTTATTTATTTTCCTCTGGATAGGTCATGAGTATCTGATCAGAGAGGGTCCAACACCCAGGACCCTGCCGATCAGCTGTTTGAGCACTGGCTCTTGCAGCAGTGCTGGGATCTCTCACATATCACAGAGTACAGTGCCGTACGTTATATAGCAGCTTGCTTAATATCGCTGCTCAGCCCCATTCACTTCAATGGGGCTGAGCTGAGCCGAGACACGTGACTGCCGGACGTGGGGTCAAATGGCCTATGCAAAGCTGTGAGAAGGCCACTGCAAGCGCCAGTGTCTTCTCAAACAGCTGATTGACGGGGTCCCGGGTGTTGGACTCCCACCAAACAGATACTGATGACCTATCCCAGAGGTCAAAAAATCCCTTTAAGAGGACCATGCATTCATAGACCTAATACATGAATGTTGTTCTCCAGACAACCCCTTTCCTATTCAGTGTGGTTATGTTGAATCAGGGTAAGTTAGACGAAGAAAAAGGTTCTGAGGATGTACTTGCACAATGGGCACTTTGTCACACAACACTTGTAGTATTTATGAGACATGTCTAGAGATGAGCGAACGTGCTCATTACGAGCACTGTAGCGCTTGGGTCCTCTGCGAACAAATGCCTGCAGGCATTGCGGATCCGTCCTCAGCTGCATGTAAGTCAATGGGGACGGATCGTTTGGTATGAGTGTCATACCAAACAGATCCGTCCCCATTGACTTACATGCAGCTGAGGACGGATCTGCAATGCCTGCAGGCATTTGTTCGCAGAGGAGCCAAGCGCTACAGTGCTCGTAATGAGCACGTTCGCTCATCTCTAGACATGACGGTTAGTCAGGCCCTGTAACAAATTTTACATACATATTGTAGAAATGTCCTGTTAGGTTATATTATAAATACCTTACCTGCGAAACTGCTGCCTGGAGACTTCATCACCACAGAAAAAACAGACTGTGAATAACAGTGACGTGCTAGATTGGAGACATTCCTGTAGATCTGCACCATTGTACGTTATGGTAACCATCTATGGCAAAAGACAAAACAAAATTCACATCTGAAAATGCAGAAAATCACTTAAATGTGTAAAAAATAAGTCAGATTCGAGCATGTTTGACAGTGAAAGGGAGAAAAATACTGTATAAATTTATAATTTTTGTAAGATACTACCAGCTATATTCTCTCCTGTGTTACAAAGCCTAATATAGCACAAAGGAAATGCCATCAATAGTCACAACATCCAACTGTAGAAGAACTTACCTCCTGGGTGCCTTCTTTCAATACAAACTTTTCAGGTGTGACTGAACAGGAGCTGGAATCCATTAGGAGACCTTTCTGTACATTTACAAAGCATACGGCTTTAACATACGCTGCTCTGGATCCAGTGTTCCGGACTGATATATTACCCCTGCTCACACGATCTGGCATCACTCCGCTTAGAGTTATCATGTAGCTGTCTGAAAGCTTTTTAACTCCTTCAAGTATGACATTACTTGTCCCACCATAACCAGACAGTGGGATCTAAGGAAAGAGAAAGACAAATGATGACTTAAGGAGCATCTGTCAACAAGATCAACCCCATTAAACCAGGCATATTGTCTAGTGGGGTTGATCTTGATGATAAAAACAATACTTGACTTATGTTTGTAGCATTCTTGAGATGTCAGCGTGTTTATTATGCAAATTAGCTACTTTGAGCACCAAGGGGAAGGGCACAAGCCTTGGAGAACTGTTAGGCCCCATTCAGACGACCGTGTTTCATGGCGGTATGCGGGCTGTGAAAACCCGGCCTGTGCTGCCCCAGAGGACGGGAGCGCACGGCGTCATTGGTTGCTATGACGCCGCGCGCTTCCTGAGGCCGCCGCCGTACAGTGAAACACGGTCGTCTGAATGTGGCCTTACTGTAATGCCCACCCCATCTTTGCACTCCCCCTCCCCTGTGATTGACAGGGTGCATTTCATCTTCATCAGCCCTCCCCCAAAAACATGCAGTTACATAACCAGAAAACATTTGCGCATGTTGGTGACAGAGTGGTCTAATAAACAGAACCACTAATAATGCCCAATTAATTATTGGAGTCTGTGTCCTTGTAATACCATACATTCCATTAGGAATGCATAATTTGCTAATCTCCTGCAGATTACATGTGGTCCTAGTACTCATTGATGGCACTGAAGCATCTGGACAAGGAAGAGAGCGCAGTGGGGGAGGAGGACATATTCGCTTCACAATCCTCCCAGCAGCTCTGCTCTTCTTCCGTCAGCTTCCCAAGCAGTGCAGATTCTGACTGCGCATGCGCTGGCTTCTCTGACGGAAGAGCTCAGCTGCTGGGAGGTTCTGCTCTCCCAATATGCCTGGTTTAATAGGGTTGATCACACTGAAAACCAGTAACGCTACTCCCTCAACACTTACTGTAAACTTAATTCCTGGCTGTGAAGATTTGATGCCAGATTGCTTGATCTCCAGCTTGGCCAACATGCAACCTACACGGGTAGGGGAAAACATCAGCAGAACACAAGAGTCTTCTTTGGGGCGAATTGTAAGTTCACGATTGTTGGTCAAACGTTCTTCCGGACCAAACGAACTTTGCAACTGTAAAGTGTAACAGACTGATTAAAACATTTTCCTACATGGCAAACCAGAAGCAGGGGGGGATGAGAGTCATGGCAGACAACCCCTTTAAGCTTAGACATCTAATAGCTTATCTAGGTTTTGCTAACTAGTGAGAGTTAGGACTCTATTGCCTGATTTTCTGGTAGGACAAGCAGCAATCGATGATAAACATGTTGATTGGTGCTCGTTTGCATTGGTCTATTACACAGGCTGAAGCAAAGTGTAGGAGGTATGGGTAATGTTACCGATCAGCACATTCCTGGTTACAAAAGGAGATGTGTTGCCGATTATCACGCATCTTTCATCCACAAATGAGCATTATCAGGACGGTTTGTAATCACCTAAATGTCTTTTCTGTCAAGCAGTGGACAAATTATACAGTCAATTAAAAATACCTGAAAGCAATCTTGATCTTGACCTCTTATTAAGAGGCGCAGATGCTGACTTGAAAGCGCTGACGGGTTCCTCAGCGTTAACTTCTGCTGTCTAAGTGATATGAAAATATAAAAGAATAAAATGATTTAAAATTATAAATTCATTGGTCACATGACACATACTAATAACCCCAAATTATGCAATGGTAAAATCAATTTAAAAGCCATCCTTTATGCGTCACTGGGCTTCATGTCCAGAGTGACCAATGACATTGCCTACTTTATATTTCACAATAAACTCACGGTAACTGAAAGCGGGAATCTGATTGGTTGTTACAGACAATGACTTTCTAAGAACACTGTACTTGTAAATTGGATCCATAAAAAATAGTTTAACAATAGTCAATGCAGACATAACCAAACGGCCGGCAAAAACAGGAACTTAAAGGGTTTCTGTCATCACATTTTACCATATTAAACCGGATGACATTTGCAATGTACAAATGTCATCTGAGGTCTAATATGGTACAAATATACCTCTAGGTGTCCCCGTTTTTATAAAAATTCATCTTTACTAATAAGCAAATTAGCCTTACTAGGTGCAGGGGCAGTAACCCTGCACCTAGTGGCGCCGTTTCCCCACCTCTATTCACGCCTCCTCGGTTGTGATTGACAGGGCCAGGCAGCTTGCTCTTTCTGCTGCCGGCCCTGTCCGTGCTCTAAATCCCGGGCCTGCGCTATGCGTGCTTATTTCGGCGCAGGCGCAGTGACTGCTGCTGGCTGTCGGGCTCCCGGCTTCCTCACTGCACCTGCGCCGCCTTCTCTTCCGGGTGTAGTGTGATGTCATCGGCGCAGGCGCAGTGAGGAAGCCGGGAGCCTGACAGCCAGCAGCACTCACTGCGCCTGCGCCGAAATAAGCGCGCATGGTGCAGGCCCGGGATTTAGAGCACGGACAGGACCAGCAGCAGAAAGAGCAAGCTGCCTGGCCCTGTCAATCACAACCGAGGAGGCGTGAATAGAGGTGGGGAAACGGCGCCACTAGGTGCAGGGTTACCACCCCCTGCAGCTAGTAAGGCTAATTTGCATAATTTGCATATTAGTAAAGATGAATTTTTATAAAAACAGGGACACATAGAGGTATATTTGTACCATATTAGACCTCAGGTGACATTTGCACATTGCAAATGTTATCTGGTTTAATATGGTAAAATGTGATGACAGAAACCCTTTAAGGAGAGCAGGAGCATATGTAGCCATGGTTTATTCTATACAAGAAAACGGTTATCGTAAAGGCATGCTCATATGACAGATTCGTCACACTTTAAAATCTGATGCCAAGCGGCACAAATCCATGGCTGCCCCTGGATTTCTGACCTGGAATTGCAGTTTCATACAGTGTGAACTTGCCTCCGTCAGGAGGGGCTGATCTCTGTGCCGCTACCCACCACAGAAAAACCACATCCAGAAGTGACAATTCCTCTCATGTGAGCGGGTATAGAAATTTGGGTGCATCATCAAACAAAATTCCCACTGGAATAATGGCGTCAGTTTTTGGCACAGAATACGTAGCAGAGACCACATGAAATTCCTGGGAAGAAAGGTACAGGGTTGTTTGCATAGAAAACTTACACTGCCCTTCCAACAGCAACTCCTCCCCAAGAAATGAACTGCTTATTGGAAAGTATAGGCGGCTCATCCGAATTCTTCTGTAGTGTCAGATTTGCTGAATGCTTGGTTACCGATAGTTCACTCTCTCCGATCAGCGGGACTTCATACTGGGGACCTGAAGGCAGCACAATTATTTTCAAACAACTGCAAAAGAAGAAAGAAACCCTGTATTCTCCATCATCACAGGCTCTGGGACACCATTCATTGTACACTGGTGAAATACCTCTGCTTCGCTTTAGTGCACTGAGGAGTGAACTTCACAACAACTACTTGCTCGTCTTCAGGGCCAATAAACAATTCTTCAGGGTCCACAGTAAAAACGTTATCTGCAGTTGTACACTGTGAGGAAGGAAGTGCACATTTAAAGGGGTTGTCAGAGTTATTTTTTTGTCCTTTGTATGTTTCTAACTAGTCAAATACAACAGCTTTTCCATACACTTTGTGCTTCTAAAGCTGCCGGTTTCTCAGGTTTCAGTGAGGGTCACATGACCTGTGATGTCAGCTTGCCTCCCTGCTAATCTTGCATTCGTGCACAGAGCCTGTCACTGTGCTGGCCATTCCCCCTGCTTTGCCAGTCTCCTGCTATCTGCTCTCTCCCCGGATTCTTTCAGATAAAACATTAACCCCTTCAGCCATAACACACTGAAGGCTTTACAACAGCATCTGCAGTTGTAAAGAGACACAGGATCTGCCCTCCTCACCCTACAGACACAAAGCTGACACTGGAGCTGATCTGGAGAGTATTGTATTGCACAAGACAGGTAAGGGGTAAGATGCTGTGTGTATCAGCAGTGTCATTGTACAGCTGGGACTTGTAGTCCTACACATACAACATGCTGCTGAGTATCCCAGCAGACATGTCACTCAGGACAGCATTTGCAGAGCAGAGCAGGGGGAGGGGCAGAGATTGTTATTACTGCAGGTAAACAAAGACCAGAAGAGAACCAGGGAAATTAGGAAATAGATTTTTTTTTGCCTAAAACTTGCTTAACTTAGTTATATATTGCTGCCTATCAGATTTAAGGTACTATATATTTTTTTTTTTTTTCATAACTCAGACAACCCCTTTAAGAACATATGGTGACTCGTGTAGCCATTAGATAACACAAGGGCAACCACAAGTTCACAGATAAAGCTTAGTCAGCTGTGGAAGGGCTATTTCCCCCCCCATTTGCTTTTTCCGCTACAATAGAAGGTTTGTCCCCCCAATAAGGTTGTGTACAAAGCAGCCTCCCTGTTCTAGGATGCACAAGCACAAAAAAAAAAAAAAAAGTTTTAATTTCACCTGTCTAAAAAGGATAATGGGGGGAAAGATTTAAAGTTGCATTGTGAAGGCAATGCAGCATCTATACAACTTTTGTGTACACAAGCAACTCATTAAACGCAAATAGCCTAAGACAACATTAAAGGGGGGTGTCTCACTTCAGTAAACAGCATTTATCATGTAGAGAAAGTTAACACAAGGCACTTACTAATGTATTATTGTCCATATTGCCTCCCTTGCTGGCTGGATTAATTTTTCCATCATATTATACACTGCTCGTTTCCATGGTTACGACCACCCTGCAATCCATCAGTGGTGGTTGTGCTTACACACTATAGGAAAAAGCACTAGCCTATGTTCAGTGCCATGTCCCAGCCACCAGAGGGGACAGCACTTTTTCCTATAGTGTGCAAGAACGACCACCACTGCTGGATTGTAGGGTGGTCATAACCATGGAAACAAGCAGTATATAATATGATAGAAAAATTAATCCAGCAAATGAAGCAATATGGACAATAATACATTAGTAAGTGTCTTGTATTAACTAAATAATGCTATTTGCTGGAGTGAGACAACCCCTTTAAAAGAGGACCAATAGGCTTTCCGGATACTTTTGCTTTGAATTCTGCACTGTAGCGCCTCTCTGTTATTCCGTCTAAAATTTGCAATATGGCGTAACCTGATTAACAAGAGAAATATGTGCCTTCACACAATGACACTTCCTACTTGGTGCTGAAGATGTGACTACGTAGGGACATAACCAGTTGTCAGTTTAGTCATGCATTTTTAGGAAAAACAGAATTGGTAAAATGCTCTAAAGGCAAGTGCCCTAGCACTGAAGTGGTTGTCCCAAGATATAAACTTGTACACAAGGTAGGCGATAAGGATGTGATCTGCCGGGATACCAAATTCGACAAATAGATGGAACAGTGGTCCATGCTGCCACTCCATTTATTTTAATGAGATTAAAAGGGGTATTCTCATCTTGGACAATAGGGACATATCGCTAGGATATGCCCCCATTGTCCCATAGGTGCGGGTCCTGCCGCTGGGACCCGCACCTATATCGAGAACGGGGCCCCCAAAGTGAAGAACTGCGCATCGCGCAAGCGCGGCCCGCTCTCCATTCACTTCTATGGGGCCGCCGCAAATAGCCGAGCGTTGGCTCGGCTATCTCCGTCGGCTCCATAGAAATGAATGGGAGCGCACTGCGCATGCACGGCCACCGCTCCCATTCATTTCTATGGAGCCGACGGAGATAGCCGAGCCAGCGCTCGGCTATTTGCGGCGGCCCCATAGAAGTGAATGGAGAGCGGGCCGCGCTTGCGCGGTGCGCACTTCTTCACTTTGGGGGCCCCGTTCTCGATATAGGTGCGGGTCCCAGCGGCAGGACCCGCACCTATAGGACAATGGGGGCATATCCTAGCGATATGCCCCCATTGTCCAAGATGAGAATACCCCTTTAATACATTTATTTTAGGCGGGAAATTGTTGAAGCATGCATCACCCAAGTTACACCCAGAACCTACCTTTACTTTCAAGTGAGCGGCAATATTTCCTGCATTTTTAAGAGGAAGCTGTTGCTTAGCTGATGAACCCACATCACATCTTAAGTGAATGGTCTGAAGAGAAAAAACAGATATCCCTGTATATAATGCACATATACACCAGCGGTATTTGTGTATAGAAGAAAAAGATGCTTTAGCACCGAGACTAACCTGCAAGTCTTTGGGAGCGTGTATCTTTGCACAGCCAACTCTTGCATGTAAGGGGATACTTTTTAACAGACAAGCAGGACCCGGGCTGTCAACTTCAATATCAATCCTTGCTATAAACTCTTCAGGAGGTCCAAGGGAGCACGCTATTACAAAAGAAAAGTATTTGGTTGGCGGATAAGAAAGACATTTCAGAATCAGAATTTTAGAACACAGTGTCAGGGCATTACACTTTCAACATGTCTGACTAGAGCTCCAGGCCGTCCATGATCAAATGAAAGTTGTTGTAAAATCCTGGCACAGTGATAGTCTATGAGGAGAAAAATCTCACACAAAAAAAATATCACATTGTCAGATAACCTGTGATCTCTGCAAGTAGTCAAGGAAATGCACAGGAGTTGAAGGAATGCTGGCAAGTGGAAAAACAAACCTAAAAAAAAAAAAATACTTTCACTCATAACTGCATTTTAGTCTCTACGCCTGCTTCTGAAGAAAAAAAACCATCGTCCAGGGTAAGTGACTACGTCAGTTTCACTCCATAATTGTAAGCCAAAACTAGGCGCAGAACATAGAAAATAAGGGTGCACGCACACAAGTAATTGCAATTTTTTTTGAGGATCAGATTTGGACCCATTCATATCAAAGGGGCCGTAACAGATGCAGACAGCTGTATGTCCATACCACGGCCCTGAAAACAAAAAACACAACAAACAAAAAACTGTATATTCTATTTATGTCCATTTTGTGAAAAAGGAGGGGACAGTTCTAGAGGATTTTGAAAAATAAAAAAACATCAACAAAAAAAACAAAAAAAAAAAACACACAACACTTTCTGCCATGTACATGAGGTCTAAGTATTATGGTAAGATTTGTATCTCTTCTGCCTTATGGTGCCCATAAGTAATACAAAATGTAAAAAAAAAAAGAAAAAAGAGAAAGGCCTTAAGGCTCTTCAATTACCATGTGACACCAGACAGCACATACTTGACAGTGGTTCTGTGTCTGGAAAAAGTCATAAAACTCCATAGCTTCAAACAGTGAAGGATTGGTCATGTCAAACTCTACAACTCTATCTATGGATTGGATTGTAGACCCAGGGTTAAAACTAACCAGCCAGTGTGCAACGTGAGAAAGTGATTACTGGTCAGACAGTTCTGAAGGGTTTTCTAGCTTCAGGATAATCTCAGCCAATCTACACATTAGGTCATCAATATCTGATCAATGCAGGTCGCTGCACCCTCGACGATCGACTGTTTGAAGACACTACGACGCTCATGGGCCTTATATGTATTTAGTGGTAGCAGTCCAGGATGTTGCAGCTTCAGCTCATTCAAGGGAACAGGACTCACGATTAAGGGCGTTGTGGCCCCTTCCAACAACTGACTGCCCCTCCATCACCGCCTGCACTTTGTTACGTTATGGAATAATGCCACAAACTTTACTCCCCATCGAGAGGCGGTTGTTTCTGCTGGCACATAGGTCATAAAGACAGAAGCAAACAGCACATACTTCCTTTACCCCTCCTGGAATATCTCCCACGTGATCATTATCTTTTTTTGGAATATTTCGGTCAGTAACCGTTTGAGACTCTCCTCTATAGTACGGCCCAGCGTATACTATGTCTTGACGCATACACATTTGTAGCTTGCTAAAATACCTTTCAATACCAGAAGAAATCTCTCAAAAAGGAAATGAACACGCACATGGACTGAGGACCTGTTTTACTAATCCTGCTCCACAGAAAGCGAACTATACACCAAACAGCAGAACTAAACAGAAAAACCCGGAATTACAGGAACAAACATAGTAACATAGTTTGTAAGGCTGAAAAAAAGACATCTGTCCATCCAGTTCAGCCCGTTTTCCTACAAGTTGATCCAGGGGAAGGCAAAAAACCCTGTGAGGTAGAAGCCAATTTTCCTCACTTTAGGGGGAAAAATTCCTTCCCGACTCCAGTCAGGCAATCAGAATAACTCCCTGGATCAACGACCCATCTCTAGTAACTATAACCTGTAATATTATTACACTCCAGAAATACATCCAGGCCCTTCTTGAACTCTCTTAGTGAACTTACCATCACCACTTCCTCAGGCAGAGAGTTCCATAGTCTCACTGCTCTTACCGTAAAGAATCCTCTTCTATGTTTATGTACAAACCTTCTTTCCTCCAGACGCAGAGGATGTCCCCTCGTCATGGTCACTGTCCTCGGGATAAATAGATGATGGGAGAGATCTCTGTACTGACCTCTGATATATTTATACATAGTTATTAGATCTCCCCTCAGTCGTCTTTTTTCTAAAGTGAATAACCCTAATTTTGATAATCTTTCTGGGTACTGTAGTCCACCCATTCCAGTTATTACTTTAGTTGCCCTCCTCTGAACCCTCTCCAGCTCTGCTATGTCTGCCTTGTTCACAGGAGCCCAGAACTGTACACAGTACTCCATATGTGGTCTGACTAGTGATTTGTAAAGTGGCAGGACTATGTTCTCATCACGGGCATCTATGCCCCTTTTGATGCAACCCATTATCTTATTGGCCTTGGCAGCAGCTGTCTGACACTGGTTGCTGCAGCTTAGTTTGCTGTTCACTAAAATTCCTAGGTCCTTTTCCATGTCAGAGTTACCCAATATTTTACCATTTAGTATGTACTGGTGACTTGCATTATTCCTTCCCATGTGCATAACCTTACATTTGTCAGTGTTAAACCTCATCTGCCACTTCTCTGCCCAAGCCTCCAGTCTATCCAGATCCATCTGTAGCAGTGCACTGTCCTCCTCGGTGTTAATTACTTTACACAGTTTAGTGTCATCTGCAAAAATTGATAATTTACTGTGCAAGCCTTCTACAAGATCATTAATAAATATATTGAAGAGAATAGGACCCAATACAGACCCCTGTGGTACCCCACTAGTGACAGTGACCCAATCTGAGTATGTGCCATTAATAACCACCCTCTGTTTTCTATCACTAAGCCAGTTACTTACCCACATACATACATTTTCTCCCAGGCCAAGCATTCTCATTTTGTATACTAACCTTTTATGTGGTACCATGTGAATCGCTTTGGAGAAGTCCAAATATACGACATCCATTGAGTCGCCGCGGTCAAGTCTAGAACTTACCTCCTCATAGAAACTGATTAAATTGGTTTGACATGACCGATCCCTCATGAAGCCATGCTGATATGGAGTTATTTGCTTATTTTCATTGAGGTACTCCAAGATAGCATCTCTCAGAAAACCTTCAAACAGTTTACCCACAACAGATGTTAAACTTACCGGCCTATAGTTTCCAGGCTCTGTTTTTGGACCCTTTTTGAATATTGGCACCACATTTGCTATGCGCCAGTCCTGTGGAACACTCCCTGTCAGTATAGAGTCCTTAAATATCAGAAATAAGGGTCTGTCGATTACATTATTTAATTCTCTTAGGATACGGGGGTGTATGCCATCCGGTCCTGGTGATTTGTCTATTTTAATATTTTTAAGACGTTGCTGCACCTCTTCCTGGGTCAGAGAGGACACTTTTAAAGGGGAATTTACTTTTATACTCTGCATTTCATCTGACATTTTATTTTCCTCAGTGAATACAGTGGAGAAAAAAAGTTATTTAGTAGCTTCGCTTTCTCCTCATCGCTCTCTGCTACTCCCCCCTCATTACTCTGTAAGGGGCCGACACCTTCAGGTTTATACTTTTTAGTATTTATTATTATGTGTCGTGTTAAATACCTGCTGAGTTATAGGTCTGCGGTGCGTGGAACACAACCCATATCTCCAGTACCTCCGGCTCCTGAAATTAAAAAAATAAAATAAAATAAAATTATATAAATAAAAAACTGTCAGGCTGGAGTGCAGCCGTTGAAATAAAGCAATAAACAAGTATACAAAGGCATCACTAGTGAAAAAGAAAACCTGACAATATCTTAATAATGCCAACACTAAAGGGGTATTCGGTTGTTCCAAGTTATCTAACTCCCCACCGATCATGAGAACGGGGCCCCATAACCGCTGCAGCCCCAGTGACATGAATGTAGGGGTTGGTCACACATGCGTTCTATCGCTCCATTCATTTCTATGGGAATTCCAGAGAGAGTACAGTACTTGGCTATCTCCATTAGAAATTAATAGAGTGTCCATGTTCATGAGTGACCGGCCGCTCTGTTCATTTCAGGGGGGATGCAGAGGGTACGGGGCCCCGTTCTTGTGATCGGTGGGGGTCCCAGCAGAAGGACACCACTGATCTAATCCAGTGGATAGGGGATAACTTATAATATAACCAGAACACATCTTTAAATGTTTAAGGGTTTTTATTTAAGTAGAGAAAAAGAAAATGGAAACCTAGTGGTGAGCAGAAAATATGTGCACTTAAAGTGGCACTGTAGTTTGGGAAAAACTTTTGAAACGTCATAGAGACATCAAAAAGTTTTGATTGGCGGGGGTCTGAGTTCGGAGATTCCTGCGGATTGCTAGAACATGGACAGGACCACTTTCTCCACATTCTAGCCATCAGGAACCCCAGCAATAAAAACTTGGCACATCAAAAGTTTTCCCCAAAACACAGCACCACCAAGTTTGTTGCTCAGGAGATGAGTCATGGGAAAATAAGGGCTAGTGCACACTGCAAATACTGTGTGCCAGGCTCTCAAGTCTGCCTTTAGTCATCTTTTGGGCTCACAGCTGCCAATCCCCCCCCACACCCCCTTTCTGAAGAATAAGGCAAAAATCACTGATGACTGATGGGCTGTTTTCACAAAACACTGGCAGAAAACTTTGATATTACCATTTGTGAAGTTTGTGCAACTCCCAAGTTATGTCTTTAGCTGACAGCAGTCATATCACAGTACAACAACTAAAAATACACAACGTCCATAAAGAATGGATGCTCAAAATACAGAAACCTCCTGTGTGCGTTCTGCATAAAAATTCACTGTAGTTAGACAGCACAACTTACATAAAACACGCCTGGTTTTATATCGTTCACATCCGTGAAAGGTCTCACAATGTTCCTTTACGTTCCCACAATTCAATGATGACAAACTAGAATTTATTAACTTGCATAAGCGACTTCATAAGCACTGAACAAGTATTTTCTCTACCACCATTTGGTTGCTGTAGACATTTACACTACAGGATTATCGTCCAATATGAACCGTTCGCGCTCAAATTCTAATGATGACTCTACTCGCGCCATAGATCTGTGAACGTTAAAATAAAATGTTGTGCAACATCTCTAGCTCCTGTGCATTAAAACTTCCAAGAAAAATGATCAGCAGTCTCCATATCTTTAAAGGGCCTAGGACCACTCTCCGTCCACCTACCTGCACATGATCTGAGGATTTAACAGAGCAATGAACATGAAAGAAAACCTGCTTCCCAGATGTATGAAAGATGCACCAAGCGTGAGGACAGCAATACGAATATCAGGCAAGAGCAGCAATAGGAGGACACAAAAATGCTCCAAACCCCAAGTACATGGGTGCAAGGAAAAACCGCTGATTTTTTAAAACAATTTATGTTTTTTCAGCAACAAGTGTTTACCTGGTTGTCATAGGACGCATACATAACGTGGCTTATGACAGAAGGGGAAGACATCTTTGAGATAGAATCCGTATGTACAGCAAATTCTTTCATGGCAGGATTTTTGGAAAAAGTAAAGCAACGCCATGCGGTGGCATTCTGGCAACAGAGAGATAATAGTTAATATACTGTAGTATTATGGTAGATTTACCCTGCATTATTTATAGGTTTACCCTGTCCTGGTCAAAAGAAATCAAAAGTATAAAATCAATGGAAAAAAAGTCTGCTTTATCCACGCCATATCTTGCTGCTCAATTAAAAAAAACAAAAAAACAAAAAACACACAAACATTTGCAGCAACTTGCTAAAGGCACTGCTGAACATCTGTACTTTACATTCAGTGCTGCAGCTCAGCCTTATTCAACCCAACAAATAAATTACATCAACTCCAGAACTCTGTTAAAGGGGTTTTCTCGTATGTCATCTATCCTGAGTGTACTATAAATGGGCGAGTATTTTCTGATTTTAAAGGGGTTCTCCGGGCTTTTTACTATTGATGACCTATCCTCAGGATAAGTCATCAATATCATATCTGTGGGGGTCTGACTCCCATATGAGCGCTGCCTTCTCGGTTTACCTGCTTACCACAGCAGTGAGCAGTGTAATTACAAGTATGGCGTCCCCATTCACTTCTATGGGACGGCTCTGTAGTATCCACTTGAACAGACAGAGCTGTCCCATAGCAGTGAATGGGGACGCCATTCTCTTCAAACAGCTAATTGGCAAGGGTGCTGGGAATCAGACCCCCGATGATCTGATACTGATTACCCATCCTGAGTATAGGTCATCAATAATAAAAAGTGGACGACCCCTTCAAGCAGCTGAGGCTCCAGTCCATTTACTGGCAGTGGTCACATTACATCTAAGCAAGTGACTGCTGCAGCCAATCACTGGAAGTAAACTGACTGGCAGGGGGGAAAAAAAAAAAAATGTATATATTGGACAACCTCTTAAATTCTCCCTTTAATGTACTTTTGGTGAAATTCACTGTTTCACTGCGTTATGAGGAAGGAGTCCCTGCATATGCCCTGATTAACAGCTTTCTCCCTAGGCACAGTGATGGAAAGAAAAGCAGTTTATCAGCAGCGGCAATAGTAATGGCTAGACCCACAGCTCAGGAACACAGAGGACTGCTTCCTCACATGATGCGAGCAACAAAAACTGTAAATTTCACCGCAAATACATAAAGGTAAAATCAACCGACAGCACTGGTTCCAGCGTCATCATGGCCTCATATTTCCCTAAGAGAAGGCAGCATAAAGGTGATCACACATTACCCAGTGTATTCATAAAGGAGACAAGGTGTTCCTTCATGTAAAAGCAAAAGGTATATTGTAATATTTAACACTAGCAAATTTTAAAAGGTTTACTATTAGGGCCCGTTCACATGACCGTGTGAACGAGTCCGCCCATATACCGCAAATTTGCGGAATAGGGGCTGGCCCGCTCACCTCAATGGGCGGCACCCTATCTTGCTGAGCCGCGGCTCAGCAAGAAAAGATAGAACATGTCCTATACTTGTCCGTAAGCAGGGACAAGTATAGGCATTTTCAATGGGGCCGGCCAGCGTGTGTTCCGCAGCGTTTGCAGTAATGCAGACGCGCAAAAACACAGCTGTCTGAACGGGGTTTTACTTTATACTTGATATTTGAGTAAAAGTTGTACTTACAGCGCTAATAACCAGTCTGATGGGTACAGTAGCTCGTGTCTTATTTATTAATCTTAGTGGAAGATTTTTCCAACTGCCGGACGTCAGATCTCCAAAGTCCAAACAGTCAGTCTTCCCGGTGTCCACCTGTAGAGGTTCAAAAGGGATGAAAAAGTGACAAAAGGGGCATAATGCAAGTCCCTGATCAAGCATCTAACATTTTGGTGATAGACACACTGTACTTTTTGCTTTATAAGACGCACTTTGTTCCCCCAAAAGCAGAGAGAAAATGGCAGTGCGTCTTCTAGAACAAATACTAGTGAGCGCTCACATTATGGACACACTGAGTACAGGGCTATTGACACTTGATGTAGTCACCGCTCCCAGTCTTCTCTGGTCCCTGCACTTCACTGTCCTGACTATGTACAGCGTTAAGACATAGTGGGCGCACTATGACTTGGAACTGTGCGGCATCAGGTCACAGTGGAGCGACAGCCCATAGAGCGGTGAGTCCAGTGAGCAGTTTAGAGAGGCAAGTCTATTTAGTGATTTTTGGTCTGATGAAAAATGTTTCCCCCCCCGATTTTCTTCCTCTAAAGCCTAAGTGCATCTTATAATCCAGTGCGTCTTATAAAGTGAAAAAAACAGTATTTATACATAATAAATGAACTGTAAATTCTCATTTATGTGGCTTTCAGTTTCTTTGCCAAATCTTTACACATTTTGCTGCCATAACATCTAGCAAACCACCATCAGACACATGAATCCGTGCTCTCCGGCAAAGAACATGAGTAAGAACAGGGACATAGGTATTCCATGACATAATCATAAGCAATACTTTGAGAATCTTCCATTGTTTAATATATATTAAAAGGGCTGCCCAGTGTTAGAAAAACACGGCTGCTGCCTTCCAGAAAGGCCATGGTCCATGGGTTTTGTCTGGTATTGCATTAAAGTGAATGGGGCTCAGCGGCAATACCAGGCAGCCTGTGGGCAGCTATGGCACTGTTTCTGGAAGAAAGCAGCCATGTTATTCTAAAACTGGACAAGCCCTTAAAAGGGATTGGCCACTTCATACTTCTCAATCCTAATGTATTTTACATAACACTTCCTTATCTATTCCAGCACCTGGGACAGATTGCAGTTAATAGAAGTCATGAGGAGCTCTGATAGGGCGTATAGACAGGGCGTTGTCTTCATTGGCAATGCCTTTAGTTCAATCATGTAGATCTGGATGCGTCCGTTTCTAGCAATAGCAATCCTGTAAACTACCATTTAGATACCTCATGAACAGAATTTACGTACCTCAATTAATGGATATTCTGACATGGCAGTAAGGAGAACTTTGGAGGACATGGTTTCAGCTCTAACGATTGTTTCTGCATCAGCAGACACAGGCCAAGAGGATACGCTTAACACACACTGGAAAAGCCCTACCCTTTGAGGTAAAAGAAGAACTTTCACATCTTCAGAAGCCCGGGGACCAATTATGGTTTTGTTTTTAAAAATTAAGCACTGATGGGCTCCAACATCAATCTGAAAAATAAAATCTTAATTAGAACTAAAGAAGAATTATTCAATAAAATCTCTGTATAGCGCCACCTGCTGTTTGTTTTCCTTCTTATTTATCTGACCATCTGAGTAACAACGTTGAGGTGGTTGCACAAGCTCAGTTCTACCCTTGAACTGCATATTTCCCCATTTACATTCTGTTAATAAACTATCCAATGAAAAGTTATGACATTTACTTGCACAGAATTGTGCCACCTGCTTTTCAAACATATATAGCAAAGTGCTTGTCCATCAATTGAGCTGTATGCTGCATGTCACCCATGGTCAGCCACTCTCCTCACAGACAGGTTTCTGCATAAGGATTCTCTATTCCCTGCGCTCCCTGTCTGGTGCAGAGAAGCTAATAAAGAAGACTCTTCCTCTCTGCGGTAAACACAGGATTGCAATACAGAGGGGAGCGACCAGCAAAAGAGGGCTCAGTTAATGAATGTGCTGATATTTAGCGCCATACTGTGAACGTAAATGTCACAATTTTTTTTTTTTTTTTTTTTTTACAGCTTGCAAAAACACGCATGGTTCATTTTTATGATCTATAAATTCATTCATAACATGGCATACACCGGAGAACTCTTTCCTCCACAGTCACTCTCCCTGTGCCACCATATTTTAATATCTCAAATGAAATGAAAGGAAAGTAATAGAGTAATGTGTTTTAGTTTGTAATTAGCCCACTAAGCTCTGTCTTTCATTATTTGACATGTGGCAGATTATCTGTACTGTCAGATACCTTATCTGTATTCTGTAGGAATATTTCATTTGCACTACGGTGTCTGGCACATAACACAGCATACGCCTGAGAACTGTACAGACGTGCAGAACTACTTACTTTTTCTCCATTCACGGCAATACTGATTATACCAATATTCACTTGCATCCATCTTTCATTAGGATTGAAAACGTTCAATGAAGCTTGCAATGCGATGCCAACACAACACGCGTTAGGGAAGGTCACCTCTTCTGGCACCAGAACTTGTCCTTGTTAAAAGAAAATGGACATTAAACTGCCAGACATTCGAATCCTTCCATTTCTAATGCCAATTACTAACCAATATTCAATCAATAAAGAAATCTATTTACCAAAAGCAGATGACGCTCGTGTAGGCCACTGGGAGAACCCAGCAGGGCCAGCCTGGGAGTCCACCAAATGGATGTGATGGCTACTGCTTTGACTTCCCGAAGCATGGTTACCCATCGGGAGTGTGGAAAGAATACCTGAGGTGACATTTGTAGTCAATGGGTCATGAAGAGCACACCCAGGATACCCTGCATGGCTTCCAAATGTAAAGTGAGGCATCGATGGGACACCCGATAGATATTGCTGTGATAGTGGAGTGGTGGAAAGAGAAGGTGCATTAAGGAGTCTTGGATCGGAAGATGGCAATTTCTGCAAATCACTGGGTGGCAAAACTGGTTGAAAGCCTTGAGCACAAACGCACTGATGACTGCCAGGAATATTCTGTACTGCATGGAACTTTTCCAGCAAAGCAGACTGCAGCATGTTTCCAGAAGAAAGCCCTTGCGTCTGTTTGGAAGCATATCGCTGCCATTCAGAAGCCCCATCTGATTGGGTTTCAAAGCACTTCAAATCAGAACCAAGTGCTTTAATGTTATAATTTATAGCTGGGTATCCGGGTTCAGCTCTCTTTCCATCCGATTCGGTTTTTGATCCGCCCTTATAAGCGGAGAGTGTGTGAAATCCAGTTGGACTCCGGCTCACTTTAGGCGTTTCGGTGTATTTTGGACATTTGTTTTCCTGCCAGGGCAAAGCGTTGTTTTGGATCATCTGCATTTCTGAGGGTGTAGGACTGGCTCTCACTATCGTGGTGCTTAGCTCTATGGTGTTATTGCTCTAGAAAACAAAGTTATAGGAACCATTCAGAGGCAATAAAGTGACAATACCACACCAATTCTTAAAGAACTCCCGCAAAAATTTTTATTCCATGTCCTGCTAGAAATGTACATGATGTAATCTGTAGGGAATGTCATTTTCTTACCAGTGTCTGAATTTTTGACTTATATCATCCTGAAGTTTCTTATCTGTGTCATGTGACTAGGAATTAGACCCACCAACTCACACAGACTTATGTGTGGACAGGAAGTCTAATTCTCTATGTATTCCTATGAGACTGAAAGCGAGGCTCTCATAGGAATGAATAGAGAAGTGACTGGCTTGCTGTCCTGGGTCAGTTGGAGGTCAGGGAGTTGGTCACATGACCCAGCTACAATAAGAAGAGAGTGGAAACTCTCAAGTTCAGCCTCTGATAAGAAAATTATATTCACTACAGATTATATCATGCACCTTTCTAACAGGTCAGAGAATAAAAATTTTTGCGGGAGTTCTTCTTTAAGTCCTTTATCTAACCCCATAAACATCAATTTAACGCATCCATATGATAGGTTCTCTGCCTCTTTGGGTCTTTAAAAGACACCCCTTGTTTGCCAAAGTCTTCTCCGCCAACAATATGCAGCTCCCATTATAAAAATAGCTAAATAAACCTATCTTAATACATCTGTCCTACTGTGCCCGCTCAGCTTTCCTGCGCAGACGAGATAGTGTTATACCTAGTTTAAGACTCACCTTTACCAATGGTCAACACAGAAGAAGATGTGACTATCAAGGGGGTATGGCTAAAGACCGGTCAAAAACAGCAGAAATCATATTTCAGTAGCCTTGACCATATTCAAATTTCATACACGTCTAAATTATATTTAAAGGGAAGCGGTCATCTCCGAAACACCCCCTGAACTACATTAAGCGGTGTATAGCATAAGTGATGATGAATCTGAATATGTAAGTTTTATCTTCATACTCACTTCCATTCCGACGCTGTGCTCCCACAAACCGGCAGTAAAATACATTGAGAGGAATCTTCTTTGAGTCCTCTCCATTATGTAAGTGAGCACTGGAGTCCACTGAGTGCATTTTACTGCAGGTTTGTGGGAGCCCAGCGTCGCAGTTAACTCATGTTGGAGAGCAGAAAATCGTGAGAACATCTCACCTTCTTGTTATCTGGACTTTTAACGGTCGTATTCTCTATGGCTGAGACATAGGTCAGTCTGCTCAGGCTGGCACTGAGACATGATGATTCAAGGGACAAGCCAGCATCTGAGTCCCTCTGAGCCGACGCCAACCCTTGAGGAGAATTTATAGATCTAGAAGTAAATCAAAGCAGAGCGAGTTCCTTTATTAATATATTTCATTTTAACTTATGTATGACAGGACAACGCTGAATGTAAATATCCTGCTACTACTCTAAGTATACAAGGTTCACCTTCATATGATCGGAAGACCTGGTGCTATAAGACTTGCATGACATGCTCGGTAATTTTCAGAAGTCCCATAGCAGTGAATGAAGAGCAGTGGCGTAACTACAACTAACTGGGCCCCACAGCAAATTTTTGAACGGGGCCCCCTGAGAAACCTCTTCGCAACCCCCAACTCACATGCAACCCTCACTCTTGTGGCTAGTCAACATTGAGCTCTCCCAGACAAGGCCTGACAGCCGCTCCATCCGCTTTCTATAGTGTCACTGTATATAATGTCATTGTATAATACTGTTGAGGGGGGCCTGACAATAAAATCTTTTAGTCTCCCTCCTGAGGGGCCCCTTGTGGGTCTGGGCCCCAAAGCAGCTGCTTCCCCTATAGCTACGCCCCTGGTGAAGAGCAAGCTGTGCATGAGTGGGCACTTCTCTGAACATACGGTAGACTCCAAGCTCAACTATTTTCAAAATGCTTATATTGTTGTATGGAAGTTGGTTGTGTAGGCACAGATGCTCTTCCTTCACTTCAGGGACCCCATTCTGGAGATAGGAGTAGGCCCAGAAGAGGGACCTGGACCTCTCTAATATTTATGGAACATGCTGGCGATATGAAATAAGTGTTGAGATGGGTCAGTCCCTTTCACGAGGCAGATGTCGGTGGTGCCTATTGTCTGACTGATCTGGTAAAGTGTTATGGTTTTTGCTTTTAAAACAAAATTTCACACAAATTAAAAAAAATAAAAAAATACCCTTTCTCAGAAAGCTTTATGGAATCCTGGCTCGGAGATGAATGAATCAAAGGGGAAGTGGATGGTCTAAAACTGTACTGTTCCTCTTCTACTGTATGCACACCGTAGTCTGGAAAATAGAGAAAATCAGTTTGACAGTAAGTCATGGATGCATCAACACCACAAAAAGGTATAAAAATCTAACAGCAAATTTCTTATAGTATCTATTGCTGGTCAAATGGTGAAGAATACCAAATCAGATAAAACAGCCTCAAACTACTTAACTTATTGAATTAATCACTGTGAGCTCAAGTAGGACCAAAACATTTTATTAAGATGACAACTGTTGTCGGTGACAGAACTTTGTAAGGCACAAGGGGTTGTCTCACAAAAAAAAATTCTACAGTTTTCTAACCAGCACCTGGATCTGAACACTTTTGTAAATGTATATAATTAAAAATATAGTAAAGTCGTCGAGTTAATCAATAAGATCTGTATAGCGCCATCTGCTGTTCTTTTCCCTATTTCTCTGTCTACCCGGCTGAGGTGGACGCATATCACACCCAGTCTCAACCTTCAACTGCCCGAGTGTAGATAGGTTGAGAGCTGCAGCAGAAGGGACACTCCCCTTGAGCTGTCAGCTTGATATAAATCTAGCAGGTACCAGGCTGGTTCCAGCTTTGTTAGGAGGTTGTCATGAATTACATATCCGATTTTTGTTTTTTTACATAAATCATGAGATAACGGGAACTCCATGTACCTGTGTGTACACCGATTAAAGTTTTTTGTTAAATGGAAAAACTAAATAAATCATCCAATGCAGCGTACAAGCTCTACAGTTAAAAGGATGCAAAGTGGCACAGAGGCTGACTGGTTTTAACAAAAGCAGAACTTTGAATGCAGCTCTGAAACGCAGTACAGGATGCAACTAAGGGCTCGCACAACATAACATTTGTAATTACAAAGTTACATAAGGAGACGGTGACGTAAATGGAGATGTTAGGCTAAGTGCACGCGATCAGGATTGTGTGCGGATAATCCACACCATGGGTCATGCACATTGCATTCTAGGAGAATTTGAAATTTTTTAAAATAGAATTTGAAATTTTAAAATCCGCAGCATGTCAATTTTATTTTTCCTGACCGGATTTTCTCCATTCCCTTAGTAAAACCCACACCAATTGATGCAGATTTTTGTGTACTGTTCACCAATGGTTAAAATAATTTTACAGAACAGTATTTTTAGTAATTATAAAAACATGCATTTATTAATTTAAAACTTTTTAAACAAATAATAAAAATGATACATACATAAACAGGATCCTGTGTAAAAAATATATATACAAAAAGGTGTTAGAATAATGAAATAAAAATAATAAGCATAAGATCACATGAGATCTTATGCTTATTTTTATTTTATTATTCTAACACCTTTTTGTATACATCTATTATATACATATTTTTTTACACAGGATCCTGTTTATGTATGTATCTATTTTATTATTTGTTTAAAAAGTTTTAAATTAATAAATGCATGTTTTTATAATTACTAAAAATACTGTTCTGTAAAATTATTTTAACCATTGGTGAACAGTACACAAAAATACATACCAGATAAGGAGTGTGCCTATCATATTTTTACACAATTCTGAATCTTTTAGTGTGACTTCGGGTATAACCACTTGATAGAAGCACCTCCATATCCATTATTGCAACTGGTGAGCCACTACATCTCCACTTTTATTTTTAATTGATGCAGATTGTCCGCATGGATTTCCCTGCGAACACCTGCAGATTTCAGTGCGGACTCTCCACACATAAATGTTTGCATTTACCCTTAAAATGGGCAACAGATGAAATACATAAAGGCACCCGAATGATCTTCATATAATGGCATTTAAAGGGAACCTGTCATCTCCGAAACACCCCCTGAACTAGAGTAAGCGTTGTATAGTGTAAGTGACGTTGAGTCCGGTTATGTAAGTTTTATCTTCATACTCACTTCCATTCTGACTCTGTGCTCCCACAAACCTGCAGTAAAATGCACTCAGTGGACTCCGGTGCTCACTTACATAATGGAGACGACTCAAAGAAGAGTCCTCTCAATGTATTTTACTGCAGGTTTGTGGGAGCACAGCGTCGGAATGGAAGTGAGTATGAAGATAAAACTTACATATTCGGATTCAGCATCACTTACACTATACAACACTTACTCTAGTTTCAGGGGGGTTTCGGAGATGACAGGTTCCCTTTAAGTTGTTTGTTGATTTACCTGACATTTTCGGATGCATGCCACTTGAAGGCGGCTGGAAACTAACACGCTTCTGAGAATGATCATCACGTACATTACAGGTCTCCTTTGAACACGGTGCAGAATTTGGATCATTTGATAAATGAGAACCAGTTTTCTTTGGATTACTTAGAAAACACGATTTTAAAGAGTGACTCTCTCTGTGGCTGCTTTTCCCATTAGATAAAGGCACGCCTCTCGTTGCCTCATCTTCTGAAGGGTTCAGGTCTAGTGGGGCAACTGCTGAAGATTTTCTCTTATTTTCTGTCTCATGTTCTCGGTTTGGGTTAGGGACAGAGTTCCTGGACGCACTACGTTTTATTTCAGGTATTTCTGAGGAGCGGCTCTTCTGAGTACTGAGATTACATGAAGAGGCACTGTTTGTGGACGTCAGAGCATCACAACCAACTGGAGCGTCAAACTCTGGCTTTCTTAAGTCCTGCTTTTGAACGTCTGTGATATTGGCTAGTTCTGCAGCCGAATCTTGTAAAAGCTGTTTATAGCCTAAAGCCATGTTCCAGGTAAAATCCTTTACAGACTGCACAAAGCTTTCCAAGTCATTGTCTTGGTCATTTTGAGTTGTAGCTTTAAGGTATCTTTCCATATCAAAATTTCCAGCATTATGACCAGACAAATTCAACAACTGTTTCGATTGCTGATGTCCTACAGACTCCTGTAACATTTTTCCTTTGTTTTTATTTGACAACGCCATGATCATGGACGCCAGCTCAGAAGGGTCAGCACTGCAAGACGCATTTGCTACCGCCGATGCAATGGTGCTCATACTAAGCAGGGTGGCTTCAGTCGTTTGGTCAGGTTTGAATGAAACGCATCCTTTGCCAAAATGCTGCGGCTACAAAACAAAAACACGGAAATAATACTTAAAGTATTTATGGTTTATTATTACATAAACGATTGTCCCTCAAGACCCCTGGATCCAATGATATTTAATTTGGAATCTGAACAATGTTAGAAGGAGTTGTTGTCACATTTAATATAAACACTCCTGTCAGCACCAAAATGGACCAGCAGTACCTTAAAGCTGTTGACATCAGGTTTCTAATGATGTTCTTGTGTAAGCTGTCCAAGACTGTAAAAGTTTTATTCCCCTGCAGGTCATATGCAAAAGAGGTTCTTGAAGTCTAGGACGCAACAGCTTTCACCCCAAGTCAAGCTCACTGCGCTCCCTTCCCTACCCTTCAAGGGAGTCTGTCACCTGTGACATACCTGTGTGCACTGTGTGTGCGTGTATTCCTCGTTCAGAAAAAGCACTTTTATTCTGCAGGAAAACCGCTCCCAAGTGCCCGGCTCTGCTGCAAACCAGACTGAAGAGGGGAGGGCTGCTTTAGCCGCTCGTATCTTGGGATTGGTAGCAGATAGACAATGGTTCTGACCTTCTTTGAAAGCTGACATTCCAAGCTTTAAAATGATACCAAAAATAGGATTTTTTGTCTTACCTGTAAAATCCTTTTCTCGACGAGTTCATTGGGGGACACAGAAGACCATGGGTATAGCTGCTGCCACTAGGAGGCGACACTAAGCAAAGAAAAGTGTTAGCTCCTCCTCTCAGCTATACCCCTCCTGCAGGCACTGAGCTAATCAGTTTGTACGAAAGCAGTAGGAGCAGTAAGGAGAAGCCAATAGAGAGAAATAAAAGAGCAAGAACACCGAAGATGGGTCAGCCCCAAGAACCTGAGGGGCCCATCGAGGAGAACCAGTCAGATATATATATGGGGTGGGAGCTGTGTCCCCCAATGAACTCAGCGAGAAAAGGATTTTACAGGTAAGACAAAAAATCCTATTTTCTCGCTCGTATCATTGGGGGACACAGAAGACCATGGGACGTTCCAAAGCAGTACCATGGGGCGGGAACCAGACCAGAATGAACCTAAGGCCGATCATAAGACCCCGCACCGAAGCGGGGGAAGGACACACCAGGAACCCTGAAAAGGGACAGGAAGAGACATTCCCAGGAAAGCCAGGCAGACAGCGGATGAATTCGCTGATGCTCCTGCGGAAGAGACAGGAGAGAATCCATAACTCGGATTCAGAGGACTGTAAGGAGTGGCACCCAGGACGACAACCCCAGGAAAGAAGACAAACACGCGGCGAAGTCCGAGTGGAAGAAGACGAACTGCCAAGGTGGCTGGACGTCAACAGCCAGAGCGCATCAGATGTGACAACTGCACTGCATGGGGGAAGAAGGATGCCAGAAGGTCAGGAGCCCACACAGCCTCTTGGGCTGGTAGAAGAGAACCTCATTTCTTTGAGACTTAAACAAGTCAGGGCCAGAGGACCCCGTGTCAGACAGGAGAATGAATTTGGGAATAGCCTATGGGAGAAGGTCAGAGAAAAATGACCCAACGGACGAAAATAGTGGTGAGCACCCTGGCACGAAACGGTGCTCAGGCGTACGGCTAAGGGGGTGTTCTGTAAAGGAAAGTGCACCAAGGAGAATGCCCATGCGGAAATCAGGAGGCTTGCAGAGAAGGACCTCGATTCCTCAAGAAGAGGGGAGAAGGTGTCTGACGCCACAGAAACAGAAATACTGCACTAAGGAACCAGCGAAGCAGGCCGAACAGTATCCGGGGAAAAGAACAACCCGCCCAGTGGGAGGGTAGGAAAAGAGAAGCTGATGTGATACAGAAGAACCAGCGCTCAAGGGAAACAAGAGCAATACAACCGCTCCACCAGAGAAGGAGAAGAAGACAAGCTACATATGCAACTGATAAGGGCATACAGAGACTCCAGAAGGAGGGAACGCTGATGCTGTCCCCATAACAAAGGCCATGCATTGCATATGAAGGAAACAAGGTGCTAAGTCAGCGCCATAGAGAAAAACTGTAAGGCAGACAGTCACAGGCAATGTACAAACGCACACCAGAAGCAAGCAAAATTCTGTAGCTGCAGGGAGTCATGGCAGCACAGATGATAGTGGGCTAAGAGTATCCGGTATCCGGAGCCCTAGAAACATCCTACGCACCAACCAGGTGGAAAAAGGAGATGTGGGTGCGAGCAGCAACTACCACAAAACGAGAAAGTGCCATGCCTTGAAGTAGGTAGGGTACGGAGACATCGCCAGTACACCGGTGCGGCAAAGCTTGGAGAGGTAGCGACCCTGCCCAATCATCGCGTATGAAAGTAGATCTTTCCCTTAGAAGGGAGACGGGACTAGCCACAAAATCTATGGGAGGCGGAAGACTGTCTCAGAAGGGAGGGAGACAGTCGCAACTATGGTCACCAGGCCCAGAGAAGAGACTTCCTCCGGGAATCGCCGAAGGACCCCAGAATTGAGAATAGCATCGGATTCTATCAGAGAAGGAAGAAAAAACTGACATCAGAGCCACAATCCACCCCGACCGAAGGGGAAGGGAGACAGATTGTGTCAATAACGGGTAACCAAATGAGAGTGATCCTCCAAGTACTCAAGACGCAAGGAATGCATGTGGAGTGTCAGTGACCTGTTAGAGCTACGGCCCAAAGTGGAAGACAGAGGCTGCCACAAGGTGCCCGATACAATCTGAACCACGACTGTCAGAAGAGGGAGATAGAGAAAGAAGCTACAATATCCGGCAATCATAGAAGGAAACGTATCTGGACATGGCCAATTAGGACACGGGATACCATGCGACAAGTAAGAAAAGAGTAGGTGAGGTAGACAAGGTGGAAACCATGACTCTGCCAGGGAGGAGGACTGACAGGACAGGGGATACCCACTATTAGATTAAGTACTTACAATGCAAACACTTCGCTGGGAAAGGAGGGAATGTAACCATCCGTATAGAATCCAGCGATAACGCAATTCCTCTAGAGAAGGAGGAGAATGCTGTAGAATCAACAGTATGAGACAGCGGAGTAGCATACTACCCAATGAGGGAGAAAACTGACAGGACAGAGAAAGTCCAAAAGCAATATGCACTCTCTGTCCAAGGAGGTGAGGATGTGAAGAGTGCCAGAACAAGGTCACCGGACGCACAGTCAACGTGATACAAACACTCCTCTGAAGGAGGGAAACACTATCAGCCGTAAGTATCCAGCGGCAGGACCGGTACCCTGACCATGTCAAGGGATAATGCTACGGACATGCTGCAACCAAGGAGGTGGTCCTACGTCGCTTATGGAGGGAAGTAACACTACGATCTGTGCAGCACCCAGCGGAGGAAAAAGCACACCGCTAAGGAAGGATGGAACGCCACCGGCTGGCAGGAACAAGTGCAAGTATCGGGACTCCTTCATGAGGGAGGTAAAAGCACAGACCATACAGCGACCAGTAGTAATGACATTACGCCACCTAGGAAAAGTAGGGTAATGTAATGGCTGCACAGTATTCCGGCGGAAAGAGTATAACAGCATAGATTGAGAACAATGGCACAGGCCGTACCGCATCCAGTGCAGGACAATTACCGGTCCTTAGAAGGAGGGAATGGGATGGCCACGCAACACCCAGTGAAGGGACACCAACTCCGCCTAGGAGAGCAGGATAATCACCGCACCTGAGAGAAAAAGGGGAATGGTACCAACTGCACAGTATACATACAGGCGCCGAACATCTCCATCGGAGGAGGTAACGGTACCGACTGTATATATTCAGTAGAAACGCCATCACTATCGTGAAGGTACTAGAGCGAAATGGTACGAGACGAAAGGTGTCCAGTGCAAGAGCAATAACTTCCCATCATGGGAAGGACGTGCTTTAGGGTGCACCGTGTCCCGTACAGGTGCAATTACTCCGCCATAGTGAGGAGGGTATTGCTATAGGCTGTGCGGTTCCAGGATGAGCGTAATCACTGCACCAAAAAGAAAGGTACTCCTCCTGGAAGGAGGGCAATGTTACAGATTGTGTCAATGTTACAGGTTGTGTAGAATCCCACCAGTACTCTGCCAGAGGGAAGAGAGTAACGCTACAACCCGCAAAGAACCCAGTACAAGCACAACTACTCCGCCTTGGAGGTTACAGATTACACGGTAGTCAGTGTCGAGGCGAGTATTCCACCTGTGGGAAGAGGGAGTGGTACAGGCCGTACAGTCTCCAGTAGAAGTGCAATTACCCCGCCCTTTGGAAGAGGGTAATGCTACGGCCGTATGTTATCCAGTGCTGATGCAATTACTCCGCCAGCAGTAGGAGGGTAATGCTATAGGCTGTACAGTATCCAGTGCAAGAACTCCTTTGTTAGGAGGGTAATGCTATAGGCTGTACAGTATCCAGTGCAATAACTCCTTTCTTAGGAGGGTAATGCTATAGGCTGTACCGTATCCAGTGCAGATGCAATTACTCCGCCAGCAGTAGGAGGATAATGCTACATGCTGTAGAGTACCCAGTGCAAGAACCCCGTTCTCACGAGTAGGATAATGCTATGGGCTTAACAGTAGCCAGTGCAAGAACACCGTCCTTAGGAGGAAAGCAATGCTCACGGTATCTAGTGCCTACAAGCAATACAGTAGGCAGGGCCAGGGCAAATACTCCACATTTAGTAGGAGGGTAGCGCTATGGGTTATACAGTAGCAAGTGCAATTACTCCTCCATAGAAAGGGGGGGGGGGGGGGGACGCCGTATGCCATACAAAATGTACCGGGTCTGCTAGGATTCCGCCCATGGAAACGCAGAGTCCAGCGGTATGTCAGGGAACAGTACACAAGTAGTGGAAGGTAAGAAATTCACCAACGGATTGCGAGGAACCAGGTGGAAAAAAAAGGGCTATGTAACGATGAGGATATATATATATATATATATATATATATATATATATATATATATATATATATATATATATATATACACACACACACACACATCCTAAAACCACCAGCGCTGCGGAGGCACGGAATAGCGCTTCCCCGCAGAAGAAACGGAGGAAAGAAGGGGGTTAACAGGAGACAGGGGCGGGCGCAGGGAGAAGAAACTTCCTCCGGGGGAGGAGGTGGAGATCAGGCAGGGGCGCGAAAGACTTCGCGCTCTGAAGCAAAAGGCCCTGCCCCCCCCCCCTCCAAGCACAAGAGACGGTGGAGCCTGGAAGGCCGCAAGCCGGGGCCTCGGGTACGGGGGAGGCGACCGGAAGAACATCCGGCTGGGGGCCCGTGACTCAATAGGAGCGGGCGAAGGAGGTTCGGAGCAAAGGCAGCCGGGATGCGCGAGGGGGACCGAGACGGAGGCACAGAGGAAGACTCCTAGGTAGCCATAGCCCCATCCACCGCAGCGAGCCCAAGCGACTCCCTGCCAACAGCCCAGCGCGGCCTCAAGCCGCCAAGCTAAGGAATCGTGGTGTGGGATGGGGAGGGTGTAAAGACCGGGGATGGTATGCCGACCAGCAACTATGTCGGACGCCATGTGTGCACCACAGGAGTGCGAGTGGGGTGGGGGAGTAGGGAACATACTTACCCCGTCCATACTCACCCCATCTTCATCCTCTTCTCTTCACACCCCCCCCCCCCGGGATACCAGCAGGGTCACCTCCGCAGCCACTAGCACCAAGGTGGTAGTGAGGCTGGAGTGGAGGGGGGACTGAAGAAAACGTAGGTGACCCCATGGCTGGCGGGAAGCAGGGGAGCTGGGCTGCCCTGGTCCACTTTTCCTTCTTGGGAGAGGTCGGGCGGTGAGGGAATCCGACACCGGCCTTCCTCCCCGGGTAAACAGAGAGGCCAGGCGTCTGTTTCCCGTACCTAAAGGGGAAAAAGGTAAAATAATAAAGGAAGATAACCTGCAAAGCAGGGAGGTCTGCCTCCTACAGACACTAAGCTAAAAACTGATTAGCTCAGTGCCTGCAGGAGGGGTATAGCTGAGAGGAGGAGCTAACACTTTTCTTTGCTTAGTGTCGCCTCCTAGTGGCAGCAGCTATACCCATGGTCTTCTGTGTCCCCCAATGATACGAGCGAGAAATCACAGCATTATATCCAGTATATCAGAAGATATAGCTGTTAGAAATCGAGTCAGGAGAGAAAGCGGTTTTTAGTTTCACTTTCAGCTGGGCACTTGGGAGCTGTTTTCCTGCAGAATAAAAGTGCTTTTCCTGGACATGTAATACAGACACACAGTGCACACAGGTATGTCTGGGATGTGTATGCAATCTTCTGTGGGGCACTGCTGTTAGTTACATAGGTGAAAATGAGGTGACAGACTCCCTTTCACATCGGATTGATGGCAGGAATCAATGTACAGCCGCTGGAAATGAGATTGTACAGCACAAGCGCGAAATTTCAGGATACAAAGCGCCAGAAAATCCAAAAGGCCATCAATCAGATGCGGAGGGAGGGGAAGGAAGGGAGCGCGGTGAGCTTGACTTCAAGTGTGAAAGCTGCTGCCCCCTTGACTTCAAGAACCTTATTTGCACACTACTTGTGGGGGACAGCTTACATAAGAACATCATTAGAAATCGGATGTCAACAGCTTTAAGGTACTGCTGGCAGTTTATGGTCCATTTTGGTGCTAACAGGTTCCCTTTAACAATACACTCCTGTACTGCAGTGCATAGATGCATCCCTATGGATTGGGGAGGGGGGTATAGTTATATTTCATACATATTTAATGTCCGGGTCGGCCCCTGAGCGCACCCAGGAACTTCAGGTGATGACTCAGGGGTGGCAGAGGCCCAGTAACCTTTCATTGCTCCTTCCTCTTACATCAGAGCAAGCAGCCGGGTGGGTGACTGACTATGCTGACTGGTGGAGGAGGCAGAGCAGAAGTTCCAGCCAACACTCACCAGGCAGGTGGTATTTGGCTTCATTGGCCACCATCTGCCTCACTTCCCAACGCTGGTGGTGCACAATTTTTTTTTTTTTTTTTTGGGGGGGGGGGGGGGGGGGGGGGGTGTTTCTTATAAAGTGAAAAATATGGTAACTATTACTCATAGTATGGATAAAAAAAATAAATAAAATTAAATTGAGAGATACTGGGAAACAAGCACTGTAGTCATATCTGTTAAGAAGCATCACAAAATCTGTTTAATCCCGTGAATATACCTCTGCATTCCCCTTGTATTCTTCTTTACCATGTGCTTCTTTATCCTGTTTACTTTCTGGCATCCTTACATCGAATGTGGTTGATGACAGTTTCTGATCATCTGCTAAACATCCAAGGTCTTCTAGGTAAAATGAAGAAATACACGTTAATCAGTTTATTGGAGTATGAGAAGAAAACAAATCAAGATGAAGAACACACCTAACATAATAGAGAGACTAAATCATTCTGTCATTGAAAAACTAATGGCAATCTTGTAGAATGTCGACCTGGTAAATTCTAGATCAGAAGGTACTCAAATAACATGGAGAAGAGTTATGAATACAAGGTAACATGACCTAAAACCATGTGGATACTGCTACAACAGCCTCGGCAGCTTCCAATGCTACCAGAACAATAAAGGGTTATTTCTTTTACCACATGATGGAATATGTATAGGGTATGCCATCCCTTTATGATTGATGGGCCAACTGATCAAGCTTCAGCACAACGCCATTCAAGGCACTAAGGCCATGCTAGTGTCCCCTGAACAGCCAGTGTCCAGGAGCGCTGCAGTGAAAACTGACGGGAATGCAGGACAGAGAGGCCGGACCTCCATCAATCATAAAGATTACATCTCTTAGTCACAGGTCATCTCTTTATAACACTTTAATGTGACCAAGGTAAAACCACCGCAGCTTTACAAATACACATTAGCAGCTGGAAGATGTGCGGCCTTGTGATGTGCACCTCCCATTCTTCAATGGGGGGCTGCACTGTAGTTCGTGCACTGGCAGTTTACAGCCTCAACTGCTCCAAGAAGGGACATCATGTTGTGGTGTGAAGTGGCAGGTGTCCACTCGTGGCATAGCAGCATTACCAAGTCAACAGTTTTGCTGCAGTATAAACGGTGGATTTTGACCACGTCTAAATCTACCATGTGAACTGGTCCTTAAGTGGGAACAAACAGCATTTTCATTAAAAACTGCACATTTTGTGGCCTGATGTTACTTTGAAGTAAAAGAAGTTATTAGGAAAAATTATAGATGGAATTATAGATAGAAGTTTGCTCATCCCTACCCGGCAGACATCATTAGTGCTGATCTGAGGCTACATCTAGACATTATCACACTACAAAAACAAATTGTAGCAAAACAAGTGAGCAGCAAGCAACCATTTTATTTTTTTCATCTCTAGATGGAGATTACGGATAGATTTCCAAGGTAAATTTTCCTTCATAAAAGTAAGATGCCAATAAAATCACTGAAATAGCCGCTTAATCTCTAGTGACTGAATCTCTCCAGCGGAGTCCAGGCTACTCATTTGGATGCAGCAATTAGAAAGTGAATTTCAAGCTACTCAAAGCATTCCCTACGGGACAGTGATTTTTTTGTATTGTGAAAGTCTAGATGTAGCCGCAGACTAACACTAATTACAAATTAATGTAGCCGTGCAGCTCCCTGGTAGCCTGCAAAACATGTGAATTACAGCAGAAGATATCCAACGCATCTGGGTGCACCCTTATGAGACGGAGGAGCAGGTTGGCCTATCATTAGGTTGTCTGGGTATAAACCTGGCATACAATGTAAAAATAAATAAATAATAATAATAATAATAATAATAATAATAATAATAATAATAATAATAATAATAATAATAATAATAATAATAATAATAATAATAATAATAATAATAATAATAATAATAATAATAATAATAATAATAATAATAATAATAATAAATAAAAAATAATAAATAAGTAATATGTAATAATAATAAGAATTAATAATAATAATAATAATAATTAATAATAATAATTAATTATTAATAAGACAAACCTGGAGTTAAGGTGTCATCACAAAACTTTAAGGTATCGTTGTGGTCTGAATCTTCTGAAATAACTGAATTCCTTAATAACACTATAGGTTCTTGCTTTTCTGGTGAAATTATATAATAACCAAATGATGGCTGTGCAAAGAGAAAAAAAATGTATATCATTTACATGTAATACATCCTTGTCAGTTACAAATCACGTACCAGGGTAAGATCATCAAACATTTCATACAAAGACATACAGAGCGTGATTTGTACATCTCATGCCATACATACAACTATGTTCCATTGGATGATTAATTATAGCGTTATTGTACCCTAGAAATCATCCTCATAAATAATAAAAATTATACACACACACAAAGGAGAACACACAGTGACGCCCTGGTCTGTGTCAGTATTTTGTCGGTCTTAGGCTTCATTCACACGACCGTATGTGTTTTGCGGTCCGCAAATTGCGGATCCGCAAAAATAAACGGATGACGTTCCGTATGGCATCCGTGTCCGTTTTTTTTGCGGATCCATTGTAACAATGCCTATCCTTGTCAGCACAACGGACAAGAATAGGACATGTTCTATCTTTTTTGCGGAACGGAAACGGAATGCAAACGGAGTACCTTCCGTTTTTTTTGCGGACCCATTGAAATGAATGGTTCCACATACGGTCCGCAAAAAAAAACGGAACGGACACGGAAACAAAATACGGTCGTGTGAATGAAGCCTTAAGAGGAGACCCTCCTGTTGCACAGATTAATTAGCGGTGGGACCCTTCTCTGACACTTGCTTGCTAGTGGGCTCACAATCTGATCAAAATGTGCACCAGGAACAGTAAATGTGGCAGTAAGGCAATTAAATTCCAGTATTTAATGTACACAGGAGAATAGAAAGAGCGGTGGATAGAGGCCATCTCACTGGGCAGGATATTCTGAAGGTAGATACCGGACTTTCACCTACGAGATGCTCATGGTATATCTTTTGGATTTGCCATAAAGGTCTAAGAATACAATATTACTTAAGGGTTTATGTACATGGCAGAGCTGTCTGAACAGAGCCTGCATTGCAGTGAGCCGGGGCAATACAGATCCTAGAATGGCGTCTCACACAGCAGAGGACATAATACCTTTATGGAAGCCCTAGAGCTGTAATATGGTTGGGAGCATGTTCTGAAGCAGGACAGTTACTACAGACTGCATGCAATAATGCAAAAGGAAGCAAAGGTAAATCACTGATTTATCAGTTACAGAAAAAGTTCATACTCACCCGTTTTATATCTGTCCCGCCACCGAGACATCCCAAAGCCTCTGATCGTTGACCAAAGAACTCTCCTAAGGAGAGCCGCAAGTAGCTTGCCTCTTCCGGGGATAAATCTGAAGTCTGAGATGCTTTCAGTAAAACCTGACCATTGACTGGGAGCTTCCATGAGGTGTCACCCAAGTTAACAGAGTAATTCTCCAAATCCATTTTCTCTTCCTTAAGGGGAAAATTTTTTTTTTTACAAACAGTTGTCGATTTTACATTCATGTAACAATCAAACAGGGAGAAAAACTTGTCATGTGATTAAACTTTGTTAAAAGAAAAGAAGCGTACATTACATGGATTCGTATGAATGCTTCTTAGCAATGATCTGTCTTATACTGCCTAATACTGCCGCTTCTCATCACTGAGGTAAAGAGCTGCCTCAGGCTACTTTCACACTAGCGTTTTTAAATTCCGGTATTGAGTTCCGTCATAGGGGCTCAATACCGGAAAAAAATGCTTCAGTTTTGTCCCCATTCATTGTCAATGGGGACAAAACTGAACTGAAGACAACGGAATGCTCCTGAAAGCATTCCGTTCCGTCTTCAGACCGGAGAACAAACCGCAGCATGCTGCGGTTTTCTCTCCGGTCCAAGCATCCGCACCAAGACGGATCCGGAATGACCCCCAATGCAAGTCAACGGGGACGGATCTGTTTGGTGTGACACACCAGTAATCCGGATCTGTCCTCCATTGACTTGCAATGGGGGGTCATTCCGGATCCGGCTACACAGAAATACATACATACACATACATACATACTCCAGGCAGGGACGCCGGCAGCATGTCTTCACGCGCCTCCTGCGTGCAGCTATGACGTTTCCCCACTGCGCCCAGCAGAGGGCGCTGTGGGGAATCATCATCACTGCGCGCAGGAGGCACGTGAAGACGTGCTGCCGGCATCCCGGGCTGGAGTAAGTAAGTATATGTGTGTGTGTGTGTTTGTGTGTGTAAGTCTGTATGTATTTCTGTCCCAATGTCTGTCAACATGTGTGGGGCCGGAGCGCTGGTCCGGCTCCACACATGTATCAGCGGCAGCACAGATCCATTGGCACCCTTTAGGTGCCGGATCCGTGCTGCCGCTAGTGTGAAAGAGGCCTCATCCTCCTCTCTGCCCGTCACGGATTATGATCCTGAATACAGATAAGATCTTTAGCTGTATCTCCGAAGTGATGGAAGTCATGAGCATATGTGTAATAAACAGCAGCATTTGAATGCAGTCTCCATTACCACAGTCTGTCCTGTCTGTCCTCTCTGTACTTCATGTCTCCTCATGAACTCCATTCCCACAAAGATTCAGCTAAATATCATATTAAACTGTATTCAGGATCATAATTCCTGACAAGCAGAGCAGAGAGGAGGAGGAGGCAGCTATTTATCTCAGTGTTGTGAAGTAACTTGTCCTCCTGTGTGATTAGGACAGGTTTTGTGTGGACTAATAGGACGGCAGCCATTTTGTTTCTCCTAATCATTGCTCTCTAGACAAAACGAGCCATTATAACTAATGAAAGGTATTTGGGAAAATATTTATAATAAAGTAATATTTAAGTATTTTCATTCTTAATTCTCGGAGAACCCCTTTAAACAAAACTTCATGATCGCTAGAAACACAGGATTACCTGAATAAATTTATTCTCCTTCTCAAATTCTTCCTGGTCTTCATCAAGCATGGCCAGAGCATCACCTGTTAAAACAATCACAGACAGATTTACTTCCAAGACGAAATTAAGGCACCGCCAAAAATAATGATGGAAACTGGATCAACTGTGTCCTTCCCACATCAAATGATCAGTTGACTCATGAGATGAACAAACAAGGAGAAGACAAACTTGTGTAGTGCATAGAGGCCTCACAGAGATGTTTAGGTCCACCTGTCAGCAGAATCGACCCCATTAAACCAGAAATACTGTCTGATAGAGTTGATCCTGCAGATTAAAACAATACCACTCTTGTGAAAATCGGTTGCAGCGTTCCAGAGGGGGGAACCATTACACCAATGAGTGGTTCATTGCACCAAGGGGCATGGGGAGCACTGGAAAGCTGAGATGCACCAGGGGGTTAAGACTCACCCCTTGGTGCGCTGAAATATATACACACACATTTTCTCAGGGACCCCACAAATCAATTTTCACAGGTTTAATAAAAAAAATAAATTATACATTACCTCCAACAATAAAATCTTCATCTTTAAAGTCATTTGCTGATCCAGATAAGCTCTTTTTTTCAAATGGCTTATAGTAAGCAAGATCAGTAACCCACTTGCCTTCTTCATTTTGATAAACGACACTATGTGACTGACCCCCTGCAGTGAGCGAAAAAATAAAAAATAAATACAAAAACACATAATCACTAGATTATCGCAGGATCCTTCTAACAGGACTAAGTGAGTCCTACTGAGACTTTAGCTAATCCGTAGTGTACTATGAAACTAGTGATTTATGCAAGTAACTGGGACCAGGAGACTGTACTAACATGATCGATCTACAAGGACTGCAAGTGTTCACAAAAAAAACTTCATAATTATCTTTGATTAAAGGAAATAATGTGCATATAAAATATTCTCTAGTTTATGCTTATTACATACAAAATATTCAAATTGTAAAATGTGAGTCGAGCAAGTACAGAAATGCTCAAAAACAAGAAGTAGACGCACATTCTCCAGGGCATCTGTATTTTACACTGCACCATGTGAAAATGCTACCCAACACAAAAAAAAAAAAAAAAAAAAATTAGTTTCCTGTACCAGACCTGGTTCCCATGTGCTGCAGAGGGTCTGCTAGGGACCTCAGTCTCAGATTCCAGGAAAACACAGGACAAAATAGTGCCGAGGATGTCCGGTGACAGCCAGCTAGGCTTATCTACTAGAAGTGAGAATGTGGGAAGTGTACCTTTATCATTACTCTGCTGAAAGCTCCACTGCGATGTCTGCATTTCTCCTGACTGCCAGATGTCATGCCCCGTCTGGTCAGAACAAGTAGGTGATAAATACGTATCTGCCAATCGACTGACATTTTCTTTGCCAGCTGTGTCTAAGCTAGCAGCGTCCACAAAGCCAGATGTATGGGTCGTATGTGAAAACATCTGAGAGAGATTGGTAGAGGTCTCCGAGCCAAAGCCACCATTTGAAGCTCTACCGTCTTTGAAATAGAGGGAGTCCAGTTTGCGAGTTGTACTTGCCGGTGATGAATTTGGATTCCATGAGCTCTATAATGAAAAGAGGAAATTCATAATAAAAACTAAAACTATATAAAATTTAGAGGCGTTTTCTGACTTCCCCATATTTATGACATCGGGATACTTCATCAATATTAGATTGGCGGGGGTGCACCCCGGTGATTAGCTGTAAGAAGAGATGCAGGGTTGTCGTCACCATTTCACCAGCGAGCAGTGTATTTCCAGCTCCTCCGCCCCATTCACTTGAATGAGGCCGAGCAGCTGTAGTTACACTCCGTACTAGTGAAGTGAATGGGATGCAGGAGCTGGAATCACACTGCTCCCTGCCGCAAGGTTGAGCAGGTAAACCGTGAAGAGAATGCAGCACTTGGTTCATACAGCTGGTTGGCGGGGGGTGCTGGGGGTCTAATCCCCCGATTATCGGATATTGACTGTCCATTAATATGGGGAATTCAGAAAACCTTGTTAAACCACTTAGCCGCAGGCAATTTCCAGCTTCCCAGAGCCACAACTTAGTGGACCTGTCACCACTCCTGACATGCCTGTTTTAATAGCTTCATGCATTCCCCATGTAATAACAATTCTGGAGCATCTATTCTTATGGCTGCATGTTTTGTCATTCCTTTATTATTTGCACTAGAAGTTATGAATGAATTGCTATTTGTCTTCAGTAAGGGAACAGAGGGGAGGTAACCAGTTAGGGGTGTGTACCTGCACAGACTGACTATCCAATCAGTGCTGCCATTGCCAGTCTGTGCAGATACACACCCCCAACTGGTCACCTCCCCTCTGTTCCCTTACTGAAGACAAATAGCAATTCATTCATAACTTCTAGTGCAAATAATAAAGGAATGACAAAACATGCAGCCATAAGAATAGATGCTCCAGAATTGTTATTACATGGGGAATGCATGAAGCTATTAAAACAGGCATGTCAGGAGTGGGGAGAGGTCCTCTTTAATTTTCTCATTCATTTTTTTTTGCACTTTGTAATGGTTCCATTTACTATTGTATATAGAGATAAGCGAATCTATTCGCCGCTTCGTATATTCATTATGAATCTTCGTTATTTTCTACACCGAAGCGAATCCAAATCTTTTTAGACTCGCTTCGTACAAATCTTCTTAAATCTTTGTACGCTAACACAACGTCAGCATCTGATAATCGGTACGCTAAAGTGTAGGTATTCAGTTAAATAGCGTACTTTTACTGTATGTTCATTATTTGTGCGGGCCTAGCGTCGTGAGTGTATGATGTAACCGTGAGACTATAATACGCTAAAGCTTTGTACGCTCATGCATACGTATTTGCGGGAATTTTCATATAACACAAATATTTTTAAACACAATTTGGACCGAAGCGAATGTTATCCGAGGCAAATCTTTTTAAAAATTCGCCAAATATTCACCGAAGCAAATCTCTCATTTCTCATTGTAATTAATGTAGTGCGAAGCTGGAAAAATACCAAATTGGGCGGAATTGGAAAACAAATGCAATTCTGCCACAATCTTATAGGTGTTTTTTTTTTTTTTTTTTTTTTTTACACAGGCATTTTGGGACACAGTGGTGCAAATGATTCTTAGTTATATAATATGGGGAAAGAGGGGCTGATTTGAATTTATATATTTTAAAGAACTTGTTTACTTTAACATGTGAACATTAAATTAGGTACTTTAACAAGCATTGCTACTTGCAGGACTCCATAGAAAATACTTGTGGTAAGCATGAAAGCTTCTAGCAGGCCCAAGGCCATCAACACCAAAGCAGTGCAGAGCTCCCAGGGAAAGCAGCCTCAGCTGAGGCATCTGAGGTGTCAAATGTCTGCGCTATTGCCATTCACAGACATTAGCCACAGGAAACCTGACAGCTTTGGTGCCCACTGCACTCATGGGTGGGCTCCATATTTAAAGACCAGACTTCTGCCATATATGCACGGCAGTGCTTCGGAAGGGGTTAAAAGTGTCAAATTAAACTGATTGATGGGTGTCGGGGGTCCCATTCATTCTCTATGGCACCGTCGGAAATAGAACAGCACTGTACTTTGCACAACCACTTTAATACGAGAATCTCAACCTGGTTTCACAACAGGTTCAGATAAGCATGGCATGGATACCGCCATGTTTTTTTGTCGGATGCGTACCTACATTGTGGACCACAATTTGCTATCAGCTGCAAGGGCATGGCCGGTACACAGACGTGTGCCTGAGCTCCAAGTATGAAGTATCCTACTGGTCTGAGTCACAGTCATGATCTAAAAAGCGCCCATAAACTGTTTGTCCGACAGATATCTCTCCCGACTCCCACCGAGCTTCCCCACTATCAGCTCAGCCAGAGGGAGGAGAAAGCTGCTGCAGACACTTCTGGGAGAACAAGAGGATTGGGCAAAAATATTTCCCTCCATCCTCGTTGTGAGGCCAACGTGTATGGTCAGCTTTAGGACACCAGCACAAGTTACAGAATACACGCAAAAAAAAAAGCAGTGTAGGACAGTACCAGCAAAGCATGTGAGATTAGACTAATCTCCAAATCCACCGCATGTCAATTATGTTTGCAGTTTTAGCTTTTCGACGGAAAGGTGAGATCTGCAGCGAAACTGCATCTAATCCACAACAAAATCCGCAATTAGAAATTGTGAATGTTGTTACGTATATGCTGCAGAACCACACAAATACACAAAGAAATTTGTGAGACCCTGGAGTGTTCATCCGCACTCGTGTGAAGGAGGCCTTAGTCTACCACTAGTGAACTAATATGCTTCCATTTCCAGCACTATGTATAGATAACTCAACACTCCAGGACGTACCGTTCCTGAGATATTCCCAAAAAATGCATTAGCCAATAGTAGCCTGGTCACATGACCCTTATCAGCCAATAGAAGCTCACAGGCACATCAAGTTTCTATGACAACCTAGCCAGTTCACTGCTTTAGGTCTGCATTAAAGAGGCAGAGCACTGTGGATGACAATGGTAAATGGGTATTCCCGGTTACCATAACTATAACTTCTGTTTTAGACTAAATCATCATCAATCATTACCTCATATAATGTAAATTTTACATATTTACTGTTCAGTAGTAATAAAAGATGTTTTCTTCCACTGCTACCCACCTTCCTCCTAAATCAGGCATCGACCTGTAATTCCGGCCACAGTGAAAAGAAGGACTTAAAAGCACCACCCCCAGATCCCACTAAGTCACGCCTCAGTCAGGCCACGCCCCTTCCATGCTGCATTTGACCGGGATTAAAAATATTGGTAAAAATCACCTTCTGTCAGCTGCAGGGGTGGGGGGAGGGTGACTTTCTCCCTGTAGCTCATTGCTCAGACATCACAGTGCTGCTGCTGAGAGTGCTGCTGCTGTGTCCATCCAGGCCCTGCGCATGACAGAGGACAGGGAGTCTGAAAGCCAGACCGTCCAGCCTAAAACAAGACCTCTGGCCACCCTAGGAGCAGGCTGATGTTAGGGTGGCCAGATGTCCGGTTTTAGGCTGGACAGTCCAGTTTTCTGGCTACCTGTTCTCCGTCCGACGCAGTGCCTGGACAGACACAGGGATGTCCACCCTTTCAGTAGCTCACACTCAGACAGCTTCTCCTCCATGTCTTCACAGAGCCAGGGGGGGGGGGGACGTGGCCCCATGTTTAGTGATGTGTCTTCTTGGGAACTGGGGGCGCTGTTTCACGTTTGGGGGAATGGCCGGTGAGGTCTGGCTTTCAGGGGTGAAGACCGTGGCCACTCTAGCTGCTGTGGAGGTCACAGTTAAAGGGGCGGGCCGCTGTAGAGGGCACTCTCGATATCTTAACAACACACACAAACAGTAAAAGAAATAAATTAAATATACCCGGGCGAAGCCGGGTCCTTCAGCTAGTAAGGTATATAATCTGTATCTTAATGTATAACAAGCACAGTGTGATTTGCCTGCTGACTGGCTAGTGCGGTATATGAATAGCACTTCAGTCTGCACAGATTATGTTATCATGAAGATTGTGTCCTTCCTGCTGCAGCCCTTTCCCTGTAACGGTCGTGGCTTAAGAGTAGATATGACCGTGACAGTTGGAAGACGGAGATGAACACATGCAACCACATCAGTAGGTGCACAAGCACATTACTATACATATTTAACACCAGGGGGCGACATTATAAACTACTGGGTCATTTTTGTACATGACAAATGTGACTGGTTTTTCATGTGGATTTCTATTAAGATTTAATGGAGGAACAACACCTAGAAAGCACATTTTCATTTTAACAGTTCAAAACACACATTAAGTTGAGCAACATCTTCACAACGATTTTATGTCTTTCATATGATCATATACATTATTGCTTCCATAAAGCGGTCACCTGAGCTCCCACAGATCACTGCTCTCATGTAAGAGTCATAAGAATGTATTCCAGTTCATTTTCTGTGTTTTTTAGCACTAGACTAGAGATGAGCGAGCATACTCAGGAGCAATTTTTGAGTAGTAGCGTACACATCTTATAATCTGTACGCATCTTGTAATTTGTATGCATTAGCGTACAGATTATAAAATGCGTACGCTACTACTCGAAAATTGCTCCCGAGTACGCTCGGCCGAGCATGCTCGCTCATCTCTACACTAGACATAATCCAGGCCTGGGTGCAAACCTCTTACTGTCTTCATTTGGGCGAAAGATGAGCAACACTAGCCAGGGCAGGCCATTAGCCGTGCCAATGAGGCAACATGTCATAGGAAGGAGCAGCGGAGGACTCTCAGGGTTGTAGCTCAGGCTAGATATGGGGAAGTTTAAGGCAATACTTACTTGCTTATCCCAATTAAAATATGGACCCTTTTCGACACCAGAATACATTTCTTTGGCCTCCTTTGAGGTTCCACCATTTCCAACTGGGGCGATCCTGTCACCAGATACCTAAAAGCATAAGGATTTATAATTTTGGGGGTTAATTTTATTGATGCATGCTTTTATGCTGCATGTAAAAAGGAAAGCAGTATAAAGATAATGAAATTATATTATTGACCTGCTTTGCACCTTCCTCCCCAGCTATATTCCTGGTAGCCATGTCTTTTCTCCACAATTCACATAGCACCGATTCTGAAGTCTGAGAAGTATTCGGCCCATCGATCGTTTTACTGCTTCCATCTCCAGTTTCAGCACCTGGAAAAATAGAACACTCATAAAACATTCTCAACTAACTTCTCCAAGATACTAATGTGCACACTTAAAGGTGAATACTCATTTGGATGTCAAAAGTCTAATTATTCCACAAATAATAAACCCTCACACAGCTATATAAGAAAAAAAAAAAAAATTAAAAGTATGGTTCTCAAGAAATGGCGACAAAACAATTGCAGCCCTCCCCTCTTCAGTCTGGTTTGCTCTGGGCACTTGGGATCCGTTTTCCTTCAGAATAAAAGTGCTTTTCCTGGACATGTAATACAGACACACAGTGCACATAGGTATGTCTGGGATGTGTCTGCAATCTTCTGTGGGGCACTGTTGTTATATAGGTGAAAGTTGTAGTTTTAATCAGCATGTTGAGCCCTACAAGCCAATATGTCTGGTTTAACAGGGTTGACCCTGGTGACAGTGTTTTGCCTGTTCCACAGTGATCTTTTCTTAAACTGGAGGTTTGTTTTAAAAAAACAAAACAAAACAAAAAAAAAAAACCATTACCCCAAAATTCATGACACTCCTTAACGTCAGGCCTTTGGTTGAATCATGTTGCGCACATAGGATATTTTTAAGAACTATAGAATCAGAGTCATAAATGCCAAGTTGCATTTCTCACTTCACCTCCTGTGTTACAGAAAAACAAATGGACTAGATACAAAAACTTACACTTACAAAATTAGTTTTTTTTATAAAATTGATTTGATCCTTGTGAAACACCTAAAAGCTTAAAGTGGTCCATCCAGGAATTGATAAAGATGACCTACCCTCAGGTTAGGTCATCATTATCACATTGGCGTGGGTTTGAGTCCCAGCACCCCTGCCGATCAACTGTTTTATGCCCCTTTCACAGGAGCGGGAGACTCGCATGTCTCCCGCAACGCATCTACAGTGCTGAACTCGGCACAGACAGGGATCGCAGAGCATTATATGCGATCCCAGTCAGTGCCCGGAGTCCAGCCCTGTAGATGCGTTGCGGGAGACATGCGAGTCTCCCGCTTGTGTGAAAGGGGCATTAGGGAGCCACCACGCTCACTGAAGCTCTAGCAAATACAGCCAGCTTACTGCAGCTTTCCAAACCCAGCGCTGTACATTGTATAGTGGCTGTGTGTGGTATTGCAGCCCAGCCTCATTCACTTCAATGGGGCCAAGCTGCAACTAGGCCATGTAACCAATGTACAGCGACGTCACACGGCCTAGGAAGACAGCGGGCTCATGGAGAACCAGCCTCTTCTAACGGCTGATATGTGGGGGTCCTGGCTGTCGGAACACAAGCAACATAAGCGGACATATTGCAAACGTTAAATATTAAAGGGGTTGTCCAGGTTCAGAGCTGAACCCGGATATACCCACATTTTCACCAAGATAGCCCTGTTATGAGCATCCTATGGAGTTCTGGCGATGCACCCGGGCTCTCCATAAAGACTGCTAGGCGGAGGTTTCCCCTTGAAAAAGCAGACCACGAAATGCGCATCGGGGAACGATGGTGGCCTGACTTGGTGCAGGATTGCTTATTCCTTATTTGGTTGGTATGATTACTGCTTTTCTTTTTTATTCTGTTAACTTTCTAGCTGTATTGCATGTAAATGGGGTCATATTGCCCACATGTAAGCCGTTATCCTCAAGGCTATACTGTTTGTGACGTGGCTGTACTGCCACATATCCACTTGCACTTTACTATTTCTATCCTGCGGTCAGATTTGTTTTTAGCAACTTTTAATTTGTTTGTGCTTGCTGATCATGTTCAGCATTATTTGTTAATATAATAAAATTATTTAATCAGGTCTACAGAGTGATTACAAAGTTTTTTTTATTATTTAACCTCATATCTCCTCATTGGTTTTGTCATACTCTGCTGAGATCTGCAATTAACTGCATGGTGACCTTTGTGCACGAAGCGTGACTGGTGCAGGACTGGAGTGCAACAACGCTGGAAGCGGCAGGGATGAAAAAAATGACAAGTATCGCGTCCTTGATATTTCATCATATCTGCAGGCACAAGTTCTTACTGAACTCTGATAACACCTTTATTAGCAGCTCTATGCCATGGAAGTACGGCATAGTATGGCAGTATAATAGTTGTAAGGCCCACCTTCATGGCATTTACATCAATGTAAAGAACCGCAAAGAAAAGATGCCAATTTAACTGCACGCCAAACACCGCAAATGCAAACCACAAAACAATGGTGATTTTACAGGGTATTTTTCCATCCAAATTATACGTTATCCAACAAATGTTCCCCAAAACAGTGCTACTAAAACATACAAGTCACTATGCAACAAAGAAGCAATCAACAGCTATGTTTATAGAAAGCTCTAGGACAAAAAATAAAATAAAGAGGTTGACGCCCCCAAGAGGTTCACAGACAAACAGTGAAATAAGTGCAAACATACCAAGAGGAAACGCTCCAGGTGAACAAACACCATAGCCTTCTGCAGACTGTCTACAAGCTGACATGCCGGTAGAAACACTTCGCATTTCATTTGAGGATTCCTCCTCTGAGCTGCCACCTTCTAAGCCTGGACGAAAACTTGGCCTATGTTGTTCATCAGCCTTTGAAAAAAAAAAAATAAATAATAATGGATGAGATCAGATGAGAACATGGATATGTAATACACATGCATATACACTTCCTGATCTATTGGGCGCCAACTGCTGCGATGTCCACCCTCACAGGTTTCTTCCTCCACAGTGATGCTACATGACACCTGCTGTGCAAGGAACTACAAACCAGCTCAACTCATTTGACAGAAGAAAAAAAAAAGATTTAAAAAACAAACAAAAAAAAGATGAAAAGATGCACGTGTAATCCCCTTTAAATAGGTTCTCTCTTGCCCCCCTTTTTTGAAACTAAATATATAATTCAGACTTAATGTGCACACGTCGATGTCCATTTGTCAGTCCGCCAACTACAGGTAAATAATAACTTCCGTATGCATTGCTCATTTCTGACTTATGGAAATAAGGATGCCAGCAAGTCCTTTAGCACGTACGCAAATACGGTTGTGTGCACAAGGCCTTAAAGGGGTTCTCCGAGTTATATATATTGATGACCTATCCTCAGGATAGGTCATCAATATCAGATCGGCGGGGGTCCGACACCCGGCACCCCCGCCGATCAGCTGTTTGAAGAGGAGGCGTGCGCCATATCAGCGCTGCCTCCTCTTCACTGTTTACATGCTGGCCGTAACAGGGGTAGTGGTGAGTAGGTGTAATTATACCTCCATACAAGTCTATGGAAGGGATTCTTCCCGTAGAAATGAATGGGGCGTTGAGGTATAATTACACCTACTCACCACTACCACTGTTACGGCCAGCATGTAAACAGTGAAGAGGAGGCAGCGCTGATACAGCGCGCGCCTCCTCTTCAAAAAGCTGGGGTGCTGGGTGTCGTACCCCCGCCAATCTGATATTGATGACCTATCCTGAGGATAGGTCATCAATAAATTTAACTTGGAGAACCCCTTTAAGAATAAGGCTACTTTCACATCTGCGCTTTCACTTTTTGCTATTGAGAGCCATCATAGGATCTTATCCATTCATTAATGGGGACAAAACTGAACGAAACTGAATGCACCAGAATACATTCCGTTCTGTCGCGTCATAATGACACAACAGCGCTGCAAGCAGCGGTTTTCTGTCCGGGATGTGGTGCGGAGTAAGATGGATCCGTCCTGACACACAGGATCCGTCTCGGCTATTTTAGAGATAATAAAACCGTATCCATTCAGAATGGCTGTAGGGCTGAGTGATATACTGGTGTCCACTGTAGACTGCGGTATTAAGAAACGACAATATGGCGATATCACCGTTTCCTAATAACCACGGTATTTAATGACCTCATAGGAGCGGTCTCATGTGTGCTGACCTCTTCTAAAATGTCCACATCCTGCCACCTGCTTACATCTCAGTTCAAATAGCGGCCATATTCACCTTGCGCCTTCGTCCCCATGACCCTACCGCTCTCGAAAAAAGTTTCATGTATATCTCTACGCATCTCTAGACTTTCTTCCAGGTGCAGGCAGTAGGAACTGATACAGAGCTCCAGATCACTGCAGGAGCCAGCACTCTCCATACCAGTACGGCAATCCCTCAGGCAGCTGCTCCCAGCCAATCCCAGAGCGTCTCTCATGTACACCTCATGTGAGAGCAGCCATAACAGGCCTGCAGATTGGTGACAGGTAAGACAAATGCTGATTGGCTATAAATGGATTGGGGCGGGGCTTAGCACAGTCAGGAAGTGTAGTGGTTTCAGGTTAGTGTGGCTTGCTGTACATTACTGGGGCTGGTGACTACCTGCAGTGCATCACCCCATGTGCTGTGTGGGCCCTGTCAACAGATTGTCACAGTTACTGCCTGAGGTAGTTAATGCTTCGTGTTCGCATCATGCAATAAGCTAATGTTAAAGAAGCAACCTGTGACTAAGTTCACTACAAAGACCAGCAAGCCCTATTTATGCCTGGGGGAGGGGGGGGGCAATTGTTGCCCCTTGCGGTATAATGTCACCATTTGGCCCACCCCATGCAGTATAAGGTCTCCTTGGCCTCAGCCACCCTATGCAGTATAATGCCATCTTGTCCCCAGCCACCTCATACAGTATGTCTGTGTGGCCCCATATAGTATTATGTCTCCTTGGGCTCCAAGTGTTTTTTTTCTAAATGGGTATTTATCGCAATAAGTTTCTTAAAATCGTTATTGTGAGAATATTTTGATATCGCCCAACCCCAAACGGATGTAGACGGTTGTATTTATCATGACGGAAGCGTTTTTTGCTGATCTATGATGGATCCAGCAAAAACACTGGTATGAAAGTAGCCCAAGTGTGTCACATTACATACATGTACAAAAATATACTACAATTTGCTATTAATTGGGAGGCCTCATGAGATACATTTTGAATAGGACCAGCAAGCTGCAAGGCCAGTAAAAGGTACAGAACTGAACTAAATCCAAACCTATAAACTACAGGTAATAAAATATATAAAAACATACCAAAGGTGCATTTGTGTTTCCCATGAAATGCTCTCTTTGTAGGTGCTGCTGTGCAGCTCTTTCTAGCTCGCGTTCCACATCATTGTCCTCATCATCAGAAGCTGGAGCTGAATCCATGCCTGTAGCAGCCAAACGTACATTAGGCATCTGGAAGTCCTCCTGAAATAACAGTACAAAGCAGTATAGGTAAACCCACCTTAACATACAGAGAAATAAAGATTTTACAAGTGTTCAAACCATAATTACTTCATAGTTTTCAAAGCGTTTGCTACGTTCAGGTTCTGGATTCATTTCAATATTCGGAAGGCTGTTCCTTGCCTGAAGAACACAAAAAAATTAATAAACAAAATGTAATTTTTAGTTTTACAAATATAAATGCACATACAATTATCTAACAAATGACACTGAAAACTAACTTAAAGGGGTTATCCAACAAGAAAATAGTCTACATTTTCAAACCAGCACCTGGATCTGAATAGTTATGTAATTGCAGGTCATTAGAAGTTCAGTACGGCCACTGAGCTAGTCAATCAAATTTATCTGTATAGCGCCACCTGCTGTTTGTTCTTTTCCTTAATCCTCTGCCCACCTCACTGAGGTGGGCCCTATGCTCAGTTCCGTCCTTCAACAGGAACCATTTGTATCTACTATTAGATGCTGTGACATTTACAGGGAAAGAGCTGCAGCAGAAAGGCCATGCCCCTTGCGCTGCCAGGCTGAAGAAAACCTAGCAGAGAAATTGGAGCAGTGAATGGGGAGATCTCAGGATCCAGTGCTCCAGCTTTGTTAGTATACTATGTAGTATATAACGTCAGATTTTCATTTATTACATAAAAGGGGTATTCTGGCGTTTTCGATTTTTTTCTCCTATAGACAGGATAAGGGATAACCACTATATCAGTGGGTCCTACTACTGGGACCCAGATAAGAACCCTATACTCAGAAATTAAAGGGAACCGGTCATCACCTTTATGCTGCCTATACTAACGGCAGCATAAAGTAGAGACAGGGGAGTGGATTTCAGGGGTCTGTCATTTATAAGTTAGGCTAGTGCTACACGGCGACAGTTGTCGCGCGACACCCGTCGCAGCCAGGATCCCTGAGTAGCGGGGATCCCATAGAGATGAATGGGATCGCCGCGGCAGTCGCAAGAAATCCAACCGTGAATCCAACCATTCATCTCTATGGGATCCCCGCTACTCAGGGATCCTGGCTGCGACAACTGTCGCCGTGTAGCCCTAGCCTTAAAAGTAAGTGGTTGCCGAGAAACAACATCACAATCATTGCAGACTGGGCTTGTAAAAGAGTCATGGCCACCTGAGAAGAGTCCTGATTATTCATGAATTCCTGCTCCCCCTGCCTACCTGCTGATGACTGACAGTCTTTTACCTAGTTTTCTCCCTTTCTCTCTAGGAGAGAACTGCCAATCATCAGTAGATGGGCGGGGAGAGCAGAAGATTATGAATAACCATGACTCTTCTCAGGTAGATTTGACTCTTTTCAAGGCCTGTGCTGCAGTGATTATGATGCTGGTTCTCGGCAACCACTTACATTTAGCTCATGAGTGACACATCGCTGAAATCAGCATTTGTCACTAATGTATGCTGCCCTCAGTGAGGTCACCATAAAGTTGATGACAGGTTCCCTTTACGTTCAGGGGACTACACTATGGCAGTTCGGAAGACGGCCAAGTACAGCATTTGGCTATCTCCAGATTTCCCTGCGCCGCTCTTTTCTTTTCAGGGGACTTCCATGAGGCACAAGGTCCCTGCTCCTGTAATCTGTGGGGGTCTCAGTGGTAAGATCCCCACCAAACTAGTAGCTGTAACTTCACAGAACCATAATACCCCTTTAATCGTGGGATAACTCCTTTACATTCAGCCATAATCAAACAACTTGTATTTACACCTTACTTAAAAAGCATACATCCACATATATTCCAGGAATGATAGAACAGTGCCACCTGCTGTTTCTAATGAACGGCCTTTCTGTGTCCAAATAAATAAAAATGATATATATATTATCATCTATCAAGTCTGCTGCAGCTCTCTGTAACTGCTACAGCGTCTAACAGTAAATGGTATACAAATAAAAGAAAACCACGGAGACACCATCACGTGTCTCAACGACAGTCAAACTAGCCAGGCCTTTCACCGGGAAGGAACAACCAAGGGAAGGGCAGTCTCCAAAAGGAAACCACCTATGCCAAAGCATGGTATCCATCCACAGACAGCTGTTTCGGGGTATTATGGTGTCTCTGTGGTTTTCTTTTTGATTTGCACATTGCTTTTCCCAGGGAGCCTTGTTTTAGATTCACCAACGTTGAGACTCGTGATGGTGTCTCTGTGGTGATGATGGTTGATCTCCCTGAGGTCAATCATCTTTTCTTAAATAACAGTAAATGGTGTCATTGGAAGATTTAACAAGAACGTGTGCGACCACCTCCCTGAGATGGACTGTGAAAAAAAAGGAAAAGAACAAACAGCAGGTGGCGCTGCACAGATACAGTTTATTGAAAAACTCACTGGCGATACTAAATTTTTAATTACATGCCATTACAAAAGTATTCAGATCCAGATGCTGATTTGAAAAATGTAGAATATTTTTTGTCACACATCCCCTTTAATTTGAGGAGGAGGATGCACATGATCACCCACCCTTGCTCCTTCTCTGGTGTGGCAAGCCAACTACTTCTGATGATATATGCATTTGTCTTTTAATATGTGTAAATCCCAAAAATGCTTATATGGATGGGCTGGATTGACCTATATTTATTGTGGGACATCCCATTTTATTTTAACAAGAACGTGACCCAAGTTAATTTATGAAAGACAACCCAACTGATGTGAATTTAACCCCTTACAAGAACATTTTTTATTCAATTTTTTTTTAAAGTGGTACTGATTTTTATTTTTATTTTTCTAAATAGCGTTCAACATGCGAGAATGATATTTTATCCCCCATTAACGACATTGTCTTACCATGTAGGCAGATCTCTTTGTGTCTTGAATTTCTTGCCCCTCAATAACACCACGTTGCATTCCAGGTGGCATGAGCCTTTTAAAGTAGGCCTCTAACTGTTCATCATCAAAAAATTCTTCATCATCCAGCTCATCTGTTAGATAAGATAAATCAGTTCCTGCATATGCATGGTCACAAGGACGGGTCTACAGGGATGCACTTGAAGGTTTCAATGCGTTTTTCACGCTCTTGAATGTTAACAACTCTTGCTCATTACAATGCAATGCGAATTTGCTTATGGGGCCATGTACAATATGCTGCTCATGAAAACTGCATTCGCAGCGCTAAGGCGTCGTGACTGAAAGGCTCTGTCCACATCTGTGTTATGGTATCCAGTAGTCTGCTCCGGCGGAGAAGCCGGTTACCAGAATTACTACCATCCAGCATAGTTGGACAAATCGCCATTCCCTTTAATGGGACCCATGGGGTTTCTTCTGCCAGAACATAGTACCAGAATACAGTAACAGATGTGGAAGTAGCCTTACAGCAACAGGGAGCAGGATCACCTGCAGAACAGTAGATCAAGCATCATTGTAGGCCGACATTTATAAGCACAAGTCAACGATCATCAGCAAGAAAAAATATCATAAATTACCTGATGAGCTGCCATCCAAGCTTGCAATAGATACTAATTTTTCATTTTCTAAGAAACTTGCTGCAGATGAACTCAACTCCACATCTGGGAATCTTTGCTTTTCTCGCTCTGTACCTTTAAATATGCCTGATCCAGTGAAAACCTGAAAGTAGATCACACTGGACTCACGTACTGGGAAAATCAGGCACCGACATGTGCAACAATTGGTGAAAAAGGTAAGAATGTACACTGAATATATTTACCGTATCTTTGTTTTGTGAATCACGTAAAAAATCTAAAAAAAAAAAAAAAGAGGGGAAAAAAAAAAAGGAAAACCATCAGAACACACGCACACATACTACATGCATAGAAACCGAGGAGCTTTACATACCATTGCTTTGACCGTACGGTGGCTCTTCTTCCAGTTCATGCTCTCTCAGTTGAGCTTTCTGAGTTTTAATATTGCTGGCTTCAATAAATGCATTCAAGTCTCCTCTATCAAAAATGGAAAAGATGAATTTCTCTACATGCAACACATTATACAGAGGAAATTAAGACTAGAGGCATAATTCACACACATTCTCTCCCTTTCGATGACCAGACCCAACAGTCACTTCACCATCTCACGTAAATGACGACAGCCGTCAGCCCAATGTTTGTAAAGAGGACCGCCAACGTTACCATTGCTTCCCTGGGTACTTTTGTTTTATTCGGATCCAGATTCTGGTTGCAGCACTTTTGGTGGCTAAATGGACTCTCCTACAGTATTAGTTGTGCCCTGAGGTCCCCTCGGTGAATTAGGTTAGGAACCAATTGGCTTTATATATTCGCCATAACAGAACAGATGCCTTACAACATACAATAAGGGCTCATTCAGATGGCCTTATGTTGTGCGCAAAAATGCGGATCCGTTTTTTTTGCGGATTACATACTGACCCACTCATGTCTATGGGCCCTTTTCTTCCATTTCATGGCTCCGCAAAACAAATGAAACACGTCCTATACTTGTCAGTGAAAATCAGGACATGGCCCCATTGAAGTCTATGGGTCCACAAAAATACGGAATGCAATCCGTTTTTTGCGGACATGCTGAACTGTTCGCAAAAACGGATCTGTATTTTTGCGGACAACATACGGCCATCTGAATGAGCCCTAAGGCTGAGTTCACACTTCAGTTATTGTGGACGTAAACCAGTAGTGAAGCCTACACAGAGATCAGGTATAGTGGAAAGATATTCACCTGTTCTGTGTTTTTGATCGGCATCTAACTTTAGCTCACAATAACGGATGGAAATAACTGATGTGTGAACTCAGCCTTACTGACACAGCCCTTTTCTTCTGAAAATGGAGAACGTTTATAGTCGCTTCTCACACCAGAAAAGATATTGAACTTGGAGTAACGCCAGCTAAATTTACATAAAAGGTACTAAAAGCAGATATTCAGGGCCAATTTGGGGGAAGGAAACAAGGATGGCTGTCCATGTTTGGTAGGTGATCCTATTAGGGAGTAGTATGACAGATCTTCAGTTAGGAGGATGGATAGCATTTGGACCACTGGGATGTGGCAGGGGATTGCTGACAAAAAACGTATTAGAAAAGCAAATAAAACGACTAATAACCACATGCAGCATTTACTAACACTAGACAAATCAGAGGTGATGCTCCTGAGAGGAACATCAGTCCTAACTACCCTGTCAAATGGGTGACTACCCCTCACAAATATCTAGAGGTATTTATCACTAAAAATGTAACATTAAGCACCACCTTCAACAACTTACCTCCCTAATACAACCCTAGAACAGTTTTACCCTCCCCAATAGAGCAAACCTTGTGATACATCTCATGCTCAGGACAAAAACCAAGAAAATGGGTCATATTTCTCAACATTATATTACTTTATTAGGACTATTCCAAGCAGATAGAAAGCATGGGGACTTGGTTACAACACTTCCCAGCTTTATCTACCTAAGCACTAGGTGACTCTTTAGCACATCACTACATCCAGGCTTCCTTGTATTGGGATAGAGCAATTAGGACTGCTCATAAAGCCTATATCGCTCCACACTGTAATGTCCTTATGTTGTGGATATTTACATTTGCATGTCCAAAATGTCCTAGATGCAGATCTCTTTTGTTGCTATTTGGGGCCGCCCCTCTATACTATGGTTACCTTCACAAGGACTCCCCTATTAAAGCTCCTCCCTATGACCCCTGGTATTGGGCCACACTGACCATGCCACATATCCCAGCAGAAGGGCGGCCAAAAAATGTTAATTATATTAGCGGTAGTACACATGTCTATTCTGCAGGAATGATTGTCCTGTAATTCTCTCTTCCTTAGGCTTTTTATACAAAAATTAACATTCACGTTTCACATGGATTGGATTAACGCTGCTCTTCAAAAAGAACTAAAGGTTAAAGGGGTTCTCCGGGAATTAAGAAAATGAAAATACATAAATATCACATTATAAATATATTCCCAAATACCTTTCATTAGTTATAATGGCTCATTTTGTCTAGGGAGCAATGATTAGGAGAAACAAAATGGCCACTGTCCTATTAGTGCACATAAAACCTGTCCTAATCACACAGGAGGACAAGTTACTTCACAACACTGAGGTAGAGAGCTGCCTCATCCTCCTCTCTGCTCTACTTGTCAGGGATTATGATCCTGAATACAGATAAGATCTTCAGCTGAATCTCTGTAGGAATGGAGTCATGAGGAGACATGAAGTACAGAGAGGACAGACAGAACAGATTGTGGTAACGAGCAGCAGCACTTGTATGCAGTCTCCATTACCACAGTCTGTCCTGTCCATCCTCTCTGTACTTCATGTCTCCCCATGAACTACATTCCTACAGAAATTCAACTAAATATATTAAACTGTATTCAGGATCATAATCCCTGACAAGCAGAGCAGAGAGGAGGATGAGGCAGCTCTCTACCTCAGTGTTGTGAAGTAACTTGTCCTCCTGTGTGATTAGGACAGGTTTTGTGTGGACTAATAGGACAGCGGCCATTTTGTTTCTCCTGATGATTGCTCCCTAGACAAATCGAGCCATTATAACTAACGAAAGGTATTTGGGAGTATATTTATAATAAAGTAATATTTACGTATTTTCAGTTTCTTAATTTCCGGAGAACCCCTTTAAAGCTCTTATCACTTTGCGGGATTCCTTCATGCAAATACCCCCATGAAGACCAGAGCAGAAACTGTGGGATGGTTTTCAGTCCACTACTTGGTACAGTCCGGTGCCGCTGACCCACTACAGTGATTACCATCTTGTGTGTCTTCTGCATTATAGGTGGATCAGCATGCCACACAATGTTACTACCCCAGTCCCTTCTAAATCCTCAAATATATATATCTTGAAGGAAATGTATCAGAAAATGACCCCTTGTTTACGTTTTTACGTTAACCAGATTTTAAAAGAATGATGATTTGTTACATTTTCCATGTCAAAATCTATATTTAAACAAAAAACAAGATCCTGCAGTTTTCCAACTGGCCACTAAACCTAATAGGCACCACTTTTTGGTCTGTACACTTCTGTGGGCTATTGGAAACTCCTGAATCCATTTCATCTGCAAAAGCGCCAGTAGTAGTTCTGGCCCAGTCCACAGCAGAAGTGACATCTCGTGCACAGCCCAGGGCAAAAACCTGGTAAAGGACGTGACTGGCAGAAGAAAGACTCTCAGAAGGGGCACCATGACTGATCCAAGCAGCCGATCCACATAACAGCCACACACACACACACACCACCTGTCAACGACATTTGTTGTGTAGCTGAATGGAATTTATAGTCTGTCCTTTTGGCCTGGGCCGAGGCAGATGTTATTGGCACTTTAGGATTAGTGTCAGGAGGTCTGCAGAAATGTCTGACTCCTGAATAACATTTTCTCTGAAATAACCACAGGTTACATTAAGAAAATAAAAATCCTATTTGTCAGGGACACTGGTGGTCCCTATTTATTTTAGGTTTACTGTTCATTGGAAATGTTTTCTGTGATTACAGGGGGGAGGGTGAATAGTTCCTCACTGCACAGTGAAGACATCATGGAATCACCCCAGATCTCTTATAATCCAGTCACATTTACATCATACAGGGGAAAACGTTTTCACTTACAAATCATCCTTAAAGCTAAGGACAAATTTCTCTTTTGCTTCTCCTCTGGAGTGACTTAAGCTAGAAGCGCCGCTTGTTGGCTGCTGCAATTTTTCATTCTCCAAATATGAAGCTTGAACATCCAAAGAGCTGGGAACAAAAATAAGTCAGGAAAACAATTCAGCTATGTAACGCATAATTCTGGTTCTAGCCACCTGGATGAAAAATTTATCTATTTTCGACCTTTATGAACATGAGCCGAATCCCATAACGCATGCATCAATATATCACTCCAACAGAAAATTATAATTCATACAAATTTACACAAATCTAATACTAATAAATTAAAAAAAACACTCAATTTCTCAAAAAGCTGGCATACCCTTAGGGTAGGTTCACACAGAGGATTTTGTCCATGTACAGTACAGACCAAAAGTTTGGACACACCTTCTCATTCAAAGAGTTTTCTGTATTTTCATGACTATGAAAATTGTAGATTCACACTGAAGGCATCAAAACTATGAAATTAACACATGTGGAATTATATACTTAACAAAAAAGTGTGAAACAACTGAAAATATGTCTTATATTCTAGGTTCTTCAAAGTAGCCACCTTTTGCTTTGATTACTGCTTTGCACACTCTTGGCATTCTCTTGATGAGCTTCAAGAGGTAGTCACCTGAAATGGTATCCCAACAGTCTTGAAGGAGTTCCCAGAGATGCTTAGCACTTGTTGGCCTTTTTGCCTTCACTCTGCAGTCCAGCTCACCCCAAACCATCTCGATTGGGTTCAGGTCTGGTGACTGTGGAGGCCAGGTCATCTGGTGTAGCACCCATCACTCTCCTTCTTGGTCAAATAGCCATTACACAGCCAGGAGGTGTGTTTGGGGTCATTGTCCTGTTGATAAATAAATGATGGTCCAACTAAACGCAAACCGGATGGAATAGCATGTCGCTGCAAGATGCTGTGGTAGCCATGCTGGTTCAGTATGCCTTCAATGTTTAATAAATCCCCAACAGTGTCACCAGCAAAGCACCCCCACACTATCACACCTCCTCCTCCATGCTTCACGGTGGAAACCAGGCATGTAGAGTCCATCCGTTCACCTTTTCTGCATCACACAAAGACACGGTGGTTGGAACCAAAGATCTCAAATTTGGACTCATCAGACCAAAGCACAGATTTCCACTGGTCTAATGTCCATTCCTTGTGTTCTTTAGCCCAAACAAGTCTCTTCTGCTTGTTGCCTGTCCTTAGCAGTGGTTTCCTAGCAGCTATTTTACCATGAAGGCCTGCTGCACACAGTCTTCTCTTAATAGTTGTTGTAGAGATGTGTCTGCTGCTAGAACTCTGTGTGGCATTGACCTGGTCTCTAATCTGAGCTGCTGTTAACCTGCAATTTTTCTGAGGCTGGTGACTCGGATGAACTTATCCTCCGCAGCAGAGGTGACTCCTGGTCTTCCTTTCCTGGGGCTGTCCTCATGTCAGCCAGTTTCTTTGTAGCGCTTGATTGATTTTGCCACTGCACTTGGGGACACTTTCAAAGTTTTCCCAATTTTTCAGACTGACTGACCTTCATTTCTTAAAGTAATGATGGCCACTCGTTTTTCTTTACTTAGCTGCTTTTTTTCTTGCCATAATACAAATTCTAACAGTCTATTCAGTAGGACTATCAGCTGTGTATCCACCTCACTTCTGCCCAACACAACTCATGGTCCCAACCCCATTTATAAGGCAAGAAATCCCACTTATTAAACCTGACAGGGCACACCTGTGAAGTGAAAACCATTTCAGGTGACTACCTCTTGAAGCTCATCAAGAGAATGCCAAGAGTGTGCAAAGCAGTAATCAAAGCAAAAGGTGGCTACTTTGAAGAACCTAGAATATAAGACATATTTTCAGTTGTTTCACACTTTTTTTTGTTAAGTATATAATTCCACATGTGTTAATTCATAGTTTTGATGCCTTCAGTGTGAATCTATAATGTTCATAGTCATGAAAATACAGAAAACTCTTTGAATGAGAAGGTGTGTCCAAACTTTTGGTCTGTACTGTATCTCACAGTAGAAACCAATGAGCAGTGCTGTGGTTTCTCTTGTAGGTTTTCATGTGGACCTGCTCTAGGTTTAGCCTCCTGCAGAGACTTTGCAAGGAGTCCATGCGGTAACAGTCTGACCCACATAGTCTTGGCAGGGCCTTGAAAAACATGCGGCAAAAACCCTCAACCACATGAACTGCGGTACAGCCTCCCACTGAAAACAGGAGGTGTTTTTAGTGCCATTTGGGCCAGGTTTTTGGTGCAGAATCCACGCTGAAACCTGCACCCAAAATCCTGTTTGAACATACCCTTAACCAAGTGTGATCCTGTAAACATGTGAATGTTTCTTAAAGATAATCTGTCACCGGGATAATATCTATTGAAGTAAAGCCATGGCCTAATAGCACTTAGTACCTTATTTCCAGATGTGCCTTTGTTTCAGCAATAGATGTTTTCTATCTTCTGAAAAACCATTTTATTTGGTATGCAAATAAGCCAGGAAGGTGCCCAGAGGGGCGTCACTCTTGCAGGAAGGAGCCCAGGCACGCCCTCTTGCAGGAAGGAGGGAAAAGGGGGCAGAGTTATGACTTGAATGTGATGTAGAAGGAGTGGGTGGACACATTGTGGGAGGAAGGGTGCCGGGGCTCCTTCCTGCAAGAATAACGCACCTTACTGGCTCATTTACATACCAAATAAACTGGATTTTCAGAAGATAGAAAACATCTATTGCTGAAATAAAGGAACATCTGAAAATAAGGTACTAAGTGCTATTAGACCATGGCTTTACTTCAATAGTGATTATCCTGGTGACAGACTTCCTTTAAAGGGTTATTCTCATTTTAGACAATGGGGGCATATCGCTAGGATATGCCCCCATTGTCTTTTAGGTGCGGGTCCCACCGCTGGGACCCGCACCTATATCCAGAACGGAGCCCCCGAACTGAATGAGGGCGCACTGCGCATGCGCAGCCGCCCTCCATTCATTTCTATTCATTTCTATGGGGCCGCCGAAAATAGCCGAGCACTGGCTCGGCTACTTCCGTCGGCTCCATAGAAATGAATGGGAGCGGTGGCCGCTCTTGTGCGCTGCACTCCCATTCATTTCTATGAGCGCAGCGGGGAGCTGCCCCTGGTGGTGGCCGAGGTCCTCCAGGCGCAGCGCTCCCCGCTCCGTTCTGGATATAGGTGCGGTGGGACCTGCACCTATAAGACAATGGGGGCATATCCTAGCAATATGCCCCCATTGTCTAAGATGAGAATACCCCTTTAAAGCCTCACATACAGAAGGTGACTATTACACCTCCCTGAGATACAGATGAAGGACAAACATTTTCCACTCAATTCATCAGAGTTCTTCATTGAACGTCCAGAACTGCATCCACTCAATATCCTGAAACACACACACTACACAGTGATGAAAACATGGATCTAGCCAGATCTGAACCCACAGTTTTTAACATTTTTAACATTGTTTTTGGTGGCCGGATATTTTATAAAAGCCAATAAAGGTTAGGTTTTCACGTAGTGTAGAGGAAAGGGATATTACTAACACTACGGCAATTAGCCGCGTTGTATTCAACAAGAATCCCATTAACGCACAACTTTTTAAATTTCTCAGAAAAATTGTAAAATCTTCAAGAAAGAATAAATCTGGATACCAAATGGATTATCAAAGCGCAATACGACTAGGAAACCAGATGCAATCTTACCGGTCAAAAGCAGGGCGCACTTTGGCAACAGTAGACGCAGCGACAGGTAATCCTAAATTTGAAGAGAGCGTGCAGTTTTCAAGAGCTTCACTGAGGTTGCTGTTAATTGAATCCGCTAAATAGCTTGGAAAAGTTTCATCTTCTATGTTCTTGTAATGTTCAGTCATTGTGGGGTTCTCCGCTAGAGACAAACGATTACATTAGCAAACAACCAGTGTAGGTATACTCAATGCACATGAACTGCATTATACAGGGATAACAGGCTGGTAGGACACAACTTCACTGCAGGAACAGCAGGAAACCATGGGACCTTTTCAGTGAAACAGCTTTAAGCCTCGTTCACATTTCACAGACCCATAGACTTCAAAGGGCATGCTTCATCGCAGATCAAAGTAATGCATGCCCCCATGATTTTTTATTATTATTTTTTTACTGTGTAAATACTGAAATCTTAACAGACACATTTAAATCAATGGGTAATCAATGGTTAAATGCGGACAGCGCACGTCAGTGAAAAACGAAAATGTGAACAAGGCCTTAGATTTGAAAGGAGAGTTTGTGCCCACTTGTTATTTTAGTCCACTGCTTTCTGCAATAAGTTTTTAAACTTGGAAAAAAACAACCTTTAAAAGGCGATTAGGCTGGCCTGGAAATGAACTGATCTCCACGGGGTGTATAAGACACCCCTCATCATGCAGACAATTTTTGGGAGGGAACCATTCCCTCCCGACAATCACCTGCACACTTCCTGAGGAGACCGCAATCTACAGCATGGGGAGGAGTAATCTCTATGCCATCACTTGTCCCCCTGCTGTACAGTGGTTTACCGGCAGATCGTTAGACAGCAGCATAATCTACCACCGGCAAATCCTGATCTTTCAGCATCTGGATGACCTGATGAATGAGCAATCGGCGACTGTATTACACTGCAAGATGATCGCTAATGAGCATTCATACACTCATTGGGAAGAAAATCTGTCTAATATACCCTTTAGGCTTCTCCAAACCCCGGTAATTAGCTGCAATCAATAGGAAATCCAGATCTGGCCATACACCTCCCCTGCAGCAGGACGCTGTGAAGCAGCCTTCTCTTGCCGTAACGAGGGGGGCATTTACATACACTAACACGTATAGAGACTGCGTCCAGTAAGAGAAAAATCAGACCACACAGTGATTAATATTCATTTTTCTAATCTACTCTATTTGCTGATTTTCGATTTTATTCTGTTTTCCTTAAATAAGTCCCGCAAAATTTTTTATTCCATGTCCTGCTAGAAATGTACATAATGGAATCTGTTGTGAATGTCATTTTCTTACCAGTAGCTGAATTTTTGAGCTATATCATCCTGAAGTTTCTTATCTGTGTCATGTGACTAGGAATTAGACCCACCAACTCACACCGCACCTTATGTGTGGACAGGAAGTCTAATTCTTTATGTATTCCTATGGGAGCCTCACTTTCAGTCTCATAGGAATGAATAGAGAAGAAGTGACTGGCTTGCTGTCCTGGGTCAGTTGGAGGTCAGGGAGTTGGTCACGTGACCCAGCTACAATAAGAAGAGTGGAACCTCTCAATTTCAGCCTCTGATAAGAAAATGACATTCACTACAGATTATATCATGCACCTTTCTAACAGGTCAGAGAATAAACATTTTTGCGGGAGTTCTTCTTTAACCCTTACACTCCCAGCGCCGTACATGTACGGCGCAAAAATCGCTGCCGCAAGTCCCAGCGCCGTACATGTACGGCGCTCTGATCGGGCGGGTGCAGGAGCTGCGCCCGCCCGATCAGCGGCGGGGGTCCGGCTGTGCCAAGTGCCGGACCCCTGCTGAATGTGCCAGCATCGGTGAAAACACTGATGCCGGCGCATTAACCCTTCATGTGCCGCGGTCAGCGCTGACCGCGGCACATGCGGTGTGCGGGAGAGTAAAGACTTCAGGATGGCGAGCGGGGGGGCCATCGGGTCCCCGCGCTGCTGTGACGGGGACCCGATGGCTCTGATAGCAGCCCGATGCCTTCCTTAGGCATCGTGGCTGCTATCCCTGCGTTCCTGTGCGATCCAGCCCCCTGGATCGCACAGGAAGCAGGCTGTAAGTGTATTACACTGAGTAATACACTTACAGCCAATGCATTACAATACAAAAGTATTGTAATGCATTGTAAAGGGGATCAGACCCCCAAAAGTTAAAGTGGAAAAAAAAGTTAAAAAATAAAGTTTCCTAAAAAAAAAAAAATAATAAAAGTTTCAAGTAAAAAAAAAAAAGCCATTTTCCCAAAAAAAGGTAAAAAAAGAAAGATAAACATATTAGGTATCGCCGCGTCCGTATCGACCGGCTCTATAAAAATATCACATCATCCACCCCGCCAGGCGAATGCTGGAAAATTTTTTTAAAAAAAACGTGCCAAAACAGACATTTTTTGGTCACCTTCCCTTACAAAAAGTGTAATAGCAGGCGATCAAAAAGGCGTATTTTCCCCAAAATGGTACCAATCAAACCGTCATCTTGTCCTGCAAAAACGATACCCTACCTGAGACAATCGCCTGAAAACTGAAAAAAATATGGCTCTTTGAAAATGGCAACACAAAAAAAAGATTTTATTCTGTTCTAAAATGCATCTAATGTGTAAAACTTTCCAAAAATAAAAAAGTTACACATATTAGGTATCGCCGCGTCCGTAACAACCTGCTCTATAAAAATATTACATGAGATGGCCCCCCAGGTGAATGCTGTAAAAATTTTTTTAAAAAACTATGCCATAACAGCCATTTTTTTTCACCTTGCCTCACAAAAAGTGTAATAACAGGCGATCAAAAAGTCTTATGTACCCCAAAATGGTACCAATCAAACCGTCATCTTGTCCTGCAAAAAATGAGCCCCCACATAAGACAATAACTCAAAAAAATAAAAATCAATGGCTCCCGCAAACCAATCCATCAAAATCTGTGCTGCAAAATCCATATGGCGCTCCTTCTGTTCTGAGTCCTGCCATGTGCCCCCACAGCAGTTTACCACCACATATGGGTGTTGCCGTATTCAGGAGAAAATGGGGAACAAATTATGGGGTGCTTTTCTCCTGTTACCCCTTGTGAATATGAAACATTTGGGGCTAAAGCAACATTTTTATTTTCACAGCCAAGTGTTTCCAAATTCCATAAAACGCTTAGGGGGTCAAAGTGGCCAGTATCCCCCATAATATATTCTTTGAAGGGTGTAGTTTCCAAAATGGGGTGACTTTTTGAGAGTTTCCACTGTAGGGGTACGTCAGGGTCTCTCAATTACAAAATGGTGCCTAAAAAACATTCTAGCAAAATCTGCCTCCAAAATCCATATGGCGCTCCTTTCCTTCTGACCGCTGCCACAAACCCATAGAGACGTTTACCACCACATATGGGGTATTTCTGTAAACTGCAGAATCATAGTAATGTATATTGAGGTTTAGTTTGCTGTTAACCCTTGATGTTTTGCAAGAAAAAAATTATTAACATGAATAATCTACCAAAAAAGTGAAATTTTTAAATTTCACCTCCATTTTCCATTAATTCTTGTGGAACACCTCAAGGGTTAACAAAGTTTGTAACAGCAGTTTTTTATAATTTGAGGGGTGTAGTTTCTAAAATGGGGTCATTTATGGGTGGTTTCCATTATGTAAGCCCCTCAAAATCACTTTATATCTGAATTGGTGCTTAAAAAAATGGTTTTGGAAATTTTGTTGAAAATTTGAAAAATGGCTTCTAAACTTCTAAGCCTTCTAACATCCCAAAAAAGTAAAATGACATTTATAAAATGATGCCAACATAAAGTATACATATGGGGAATGTAAAATAATAACTATTTTTGGAGGTATTACTATGTATTTTGAAAGTAGATAAACTGAAATTTTGAAATTTGCAAATTTTTCCATATTTTTGGTAAATTTGGTATTTTTTTATAAATAAAAATGAAATATTTTGCCACAAATTTACTACTATCGTGAAGCACAATATGTGACGAGAAAACAATCTTAGAATGGCCTGGATAAGTAAAAGATTTCCAAAGTTATTACCACATAAAGTGACATGTCAGATTTGCAAAAAACGGTCTGGGATTTGAGGTGAAAAGTGGCCCGGTACTGAAAGGGTTAAATGATTAGGGGGCTGCCATCTTGCCTGAGCTGCAGCTAGAAGCATTTCTGCACCCATACACATTAACCATTGTTTGGTTGACATCTGTATTTCCCAACTCCCTCAAATACATATACAGTGGTCCCTCCAGATACAATATTAATTGGTTCCAGGACAACCATTGTAAGTTGAGTAATCAGTTCCAAAGCCCAAAAATGAGAGAAAATGAAGATTTAAGAAAAATAAGCAGATAACTAAGACCAATAAAACAAGTCCTTACATATAACAGTCAGGAATAGCTGATAACTAGCAACTAATACAGATATTTACCAGAGAAGTGTCCTTCATTGGTTAGATCTGAGTCTTATGCATTTTATGTTGAGTCTGGTTTCAACTTACGATGGGTCAGAAAAGACCATTGTATGTTGAAATATTGTTTCGTGAGGTATTACTGTATTCAGCATGGCCAAACAGGTATATGTATTCAGTGGGGAGAGCAGAGAAAGCTGCTTCCAGACACTTCTGGTGGTCACCTATCTCACGGTACACGAGGCTGAGCGTCTACCAACATCTCTAAAAGGTAGCGGGCAGGCACAGGGACTTTATCAGGATCCATTCTATATAGTTTGGGGGGGCTTTTCTTCCATGTACGGTACCTTTCATATATACAGGATACCTCCAAGCCTACGCTCAGGGACCCTTATTACAACTGAGGAACAACAATATCTAGTCCTGTTGGACACTTCACCTTACAACTGGAGTGGAGTTGCTGAGTGTACAGAGGATCACAGGGCGTATCTAGTCCTTCAAGTCTGCATATGGAAATAATATTATTATTATTATTATTTATTATTATTAAAGCGCCATTCATTCCACAGCGCTGTACATGTTGAAAGGGGTTTACATACATAGTCTAGACAATTGCTCTAGGACAAACAAGTTACAGACTGGTACAGAAGGAGAGAGGGCCCTGCCCGTGAAGGCTTACAATCTATGCGGTATGGGAGGACACAGTAGGTGAGGGTAAATATCATTATCGTTCTCACGCTGTATTTGGCTCTTACAATCTCAATACAATTTATTGGCCTTTTAAAGCCTGGGGACCATCATCTCCATATCAGATACCTTGTCCCCATACGACCTTCATCCCCCGCACCACATATTTGCCTGGACGGTGTGGAAGATGCTACTAGCGGGGCTACTGTTCCTACTGAGTAATCTATTGCCTTGTTCCCCATGTGTGGTGACACTTATAAAGACCTGTGACGATGCCACCACTTGAACTTATCTGGTACACTCATAATCTGGACGTGGTTGGAGGATTTGTACAAAATTTCAACACAGTCTAAATCGGGGCCTTAACCATTCAGTTGTATTTTTCAGATTTGGGACTGCTTATTGCTGCAGATCCTTGCCTTATCATTTCTTGCACCGTGCTACTTTTACCTTCTATATATTGTACATGATGTATGCGATATGTTCCTGTATTGCCTCTGAGGAACCACCAATACTGGGGAAACACGTTAGGGGGCAGGCGGGACCCTCATTCTCTTGCCACCAGAGCTGTATAGTCGGTAAGCCAAAGCCCCGACTCCCTCATACATGGCGCATGCTTAAGTGATAACTTTAAACAAACTTTGCATAAATCAATAGTACAGATATATTACAAACTTTTTTTGTCATGACATATGTTTTACTAGACATCTTTAATCTGAACTTTCAGTATCAGGCTTTTCTCTGGGTACAGCTTACTAAGGGCCTGATGTATGAACACTATCTAGGTCTAAGACTTTCTTTGTTGCCCATAGCAACCAATCAGAGCTCCCCTTTCATTTCTCCAGAGCACTATATGAAATGAAAGGGGAGCTCTGATTGGTTTCTATGAGCAACAAAGAAACATCTACACCTAGACAGTTTTCATACATAAGGCCCCAGGTGTTTTACATCAGAGGAAAAGCAAACTAAAACATAAAGCATACAGAGAGAACATGCACTGGACAATTAATTTATGCACAGTTTATTGAAAGTTTCGATATACTAAGAAGTACTGTGAGTTTGCACTCACTCTGTCTCCTCAGGCTGTGGGTGGGTCTCCAGCAGTTATTAACATATATTAACCTACTCTGACAGATCAGGAGATTGGGGTCTCTAACACAATTACAGGTAAAGCCATGCTTCTCAGTCCTCACAACACTTGGACCTTTTGCTTACTGCAGGTAATCACTCAGAGCTCAGTCCCATCATTCTTCACTGCTCTCAGCCAATCAGATAACAGTCTTTCTGGTCTGCAGGTTACCATAGAAACTTGTGTACAGTGAGACCTGCTGAACTGTCTATAGTTCATTACTGACCAATGTATTTAGAAAATGTCTTCTTTTAACTGTCCCTTTCTGTTGAAAGCTAATCTTTGTAACTAGTGAGAAAACCTCTTTAATCTGGTTATCTCTAGCAGATCCGAGATGAGTGCAGCCATTCCTTCCCAGGGCCTTTTTCCTCTGATCTGTAGTGGAGGAGCTTCACTACTGAGCATCTACATAAAGGGCAGCACACATTCATCTCAACTAAAAGCCTAGATCCTTAGTTCAGGAATAGAACAGACATTTATAGGACATTTCATCATTTTCCCAAATTCTTATAAAAATATATTCAGCACTTATTGCACTGAACTAAATGTACTAATTCATTATATATTTTTGGAGTCTGAGTCGGTCCATTTTATACCGACTCCACAGCCCTGCTTGCAACTGTCACAAGAATGCACCAAGTGTTAAAGGGGTTCTCCAAGTTAAATTTATTGATGACCTATCCTCCCATACAAGTCTATGAGAGCGAGACTTCCCATTGAAATGAAGGGGGCGGCTTGGGTGTAATTACACCTACTCTCCGCTACCCGTTACAGCTAGCGTGTAAACAATGAAGAGGAGGCAGCGCTGGTACGGCGCGCGCCTTCTCTTTAAACAGCTGATCGGCAGGGGTGCCGGGTGTCGGACCCCCACCGATCTGATACTGATTACCTATTCAGTGCTCCAGACTAAAAAAAAATTACCCAGGAGCCATTGGCTCCTGAACTGAAAAATTTAGGAACCAAATTAAATTTTTAGTCGTCAAATTTAAATACATATAATTATAATAAAAAAAATTAAAAAAAAAAAAAAAAAAAAAAAAAAAAAAAAGACTTGGAGGCAGAGGTCGCGCTACGTTTTTTTCGGAAGAGTAAAAATACTCCTCTGACCATTTTTGAGGAGTATTTTTATCCGAGGAGGAGTACGAAATCTGCGGTAATTAAAATACATACTGCACAGGCCTGCACTTGCTCACATCTGTGTTGGAGGCTGCATTTGGAGCCTCTGTTGCAGATTCTGTTGAAAGACCAGACAAAAAAGCCTTGTATGCAGGAGTTTTTTGTCTGGTAAAAAGACAGATTGCAAATGGAAACTGAACGGATCCCATTGTAGTCGGTGGAGTCTGTTCAGCTTCCCTGTGGGGTGACAGAAGGAGGGGGAGCAGGGCCACTAGTGGGGCGACAGGGGGAGCAGGGCCACTAGTGGGGCGACAGGGGGAGCAGGGCCACTAGTGGGGCGACAGGGGGAGCAGGGCCACTAGAAGGGGAGAGTTGGGTTATTAGTGGGGTGACGGGGTGACGGGAGGAGGGGGGGGGGCAGAGAACTGGGAGACTGGACAGAACCATGGTTGGGGGAGGGGGAAAATCACTCACTTGAAGATGGACAGCTTTTCACTGCCACAACTCTCCCATCCCTCTCCACCCGGGGGGACACAGGCCGGAGGCAGCTCTTCTCCCAGGCAGCAGTGACATCAGTCCGCGGCCCTTTACCTCTCCAGCCGCCCTGTTTTGTTCCCCAGGGTGCATGTTCTGCGCGCTCTCCTTCCAGCCCCAGGAGCAGGCCCCTCCTTCTTCCAGCTCCCGCCGACTTCCTCTGCCTCAGCCGATCTGTATTTCTCTGGTGCACCAATAAAAAAGCTCCTTGCTGTAAGGAGCTTTGTTATTGGTTATTTCAATGCTGCCTGTGCCGTTCACTGCACTGATGAAAAACTGGGAAAAGTCTAAGGCGTAGTGGTACGCCTTAGACTTTTTTCAGGGAGTAAAATTGCCTGAAAACGCGTCTATGACGCATTTTTATGCGTTATTGCGACCTCTGCTTGGAGGAGAAGTTGGAACATATGGCTTCCTTCTCCCCTGTGCTGCTGAGGGAACATGGAGCGCACTGACAGCAGCTCGCACCATGTTCTCCGATACTAGGCCGCGCAGTAGCACAGCTTAGGATCAGTAAATGCTGGTGGGGTCCAGGCGCAAATGGCGACAAGACTAAAAAGTCTTGTTGCCATTTGCAAATAATGAGTCGCATTGGCGACCATTTTGGTCGCCATCTGGAGCCCTGCTATACTGAGGATAGGTCATCAATAAATTTAACTTGGAGAACCCCTTTAATGGTCATGGACCAGTGCAGGAACTATTTCTGTGGTGTACATCCTCTTTTCAGGCATAACGGGATTTCTGCAAGTCCTTTTTTTGGTGATAGGTCAATTATTAACTGACCATTTTTTGCAAACGTATGTCACTTCATGTGGTAATAACTTTGGAAAACCTTCACTCATCCAAGCCATTCTCGTGACACATTGTACTTCATGTTAGTGGTAAGTTTAACTTGATATACTTCACCATTATTTATTTATTTAAAAAAAAAAAAATACACAATTAACCAAATTTGAATTTCTCTACGTTTAAAGCGGCTCTGTCACTAGGTTTTAACCTATGTATTTAAATACATAGGTTAAAACCCCTTAATTTGTACAGTTAGAACATACCTGTATTGCAGAGTACAGCGCAGCGGTTGTGCTGAAAAAAGAACTTTAATCTTTATGTTAATGAGCCTTCGGAGCACCGGGGGGCGGGCTCTTTCTTCCTGAGCACCGCTTCTTCACCGCCCCCGGGTCCCGAGGCTCTCTCCGATGCCAACGTCCACGCCCCTCTGAAACTTGATTGACAGCGCTAGGCCGTTTGGCCTAGCGCTGAAATCCCGCCGGCGCATGCGCAGAAGCGCTTGCAGTGCCGAACACCGCAAGCGCTTCCATCCTTGTGCGCACGCGCCGTCACTTCGCTGAACCCGGAAGTGACGGCGCGTGCGCACAAGGATGGAAGCGCTTGCGGTGTTCGGCACTGCAAGCGCTTCTGCGCATGCGCCGGCGGGATTTCAGCGCTAGGCCAAACGGCCTAGCGCTGTCAATCAAGTTTCAGAGGGGCGTGGACGTTGGCATCGGAGAGAGCCTCGGGACCCGGGGGGCGGTGAAGAAGCGGTGCTCAGGAAGAAAGAGCCCGCCCCCCGGTGCTCCGAAGGCTCATTAACATAAAGATTAAAGTTCTTTTTTCAGCACAACCGCTGCGCTGTACTCTGCAATACAGGTATGTTTCTAACTGTACAAATTAAGGGGTTTTAACCTATGTATTTAAATACATAGGTTAAAACCTAGTGACAGAGCCTCTTTAAGACAAATTGTTATCAACCAACATTCTTCATACGCCTACATTATGTTGGCATTATTTTGTAAATATTTTAGAATTTTAGAAGTAATTTTTCAAATTTAAGAAAATTTCCCAAACCATTTTTCTACGCACCAATTCAGTGATTTTGAGGGGCTTATATATAATTGATACCACCCTATTTTAGAAACGAACCCCCTCAAATTATTCAAAACTGATGTTACAGACTGAGGTGTTCCACAAGAGTTAAAGGAACATGGTGAAATTTGAAAATTACATTTTTTACCTCACATGGGACGAGCTGCACTGTTCCACCAACCAAGTGGACGGGTTTGGGGGCCTGAACTGCACTACGCTAGTACAACCAAGTGGACCACGGGCCAAGCTGCACTGTGCCGCCAGCCAAATGGACGGGGGCCAAGCTGCACTGTGCCACCAGCCAAGAGGCCGAAGTACACTACATGGGCAGTCAACTAGACAGGGGACGAGCTGCACTAGGCTGGCACAACCACTACACTGCGGACAGAGCCTTCCTCTTCCAGCTTTCCACTGTTTGGTTTCCGGGGCCAGCCAACAGCTGAACAGAAAGGGCAGACCCAACAATAATGTAATATACACAGAATTAACCATCTTGATCGCCCCCAGATTGAGCTGTAAGGGTACTTGTCCGCAAATTCATGTGCATCGTCCATGGCATAAATTGTGTGGTATCCATGCCAAAACCACCTCCCATTGTTATCAGTGGGAGTCCACCCGGCCACCAGTGTTGTCAACCAGAATTCTTTTTTCTGAACTACTCATCCCAAAAATCACTGACATGGTCTCCCGTGTCCCCCAATGATATGAGCAAGAAATTCTGATAGTCACCAGCAAAGTCAAATACGACGAGCCTTAAAGTCAGACTTCTATTTTTTTCCCACAGACGCAGGAAAGAAAGTCACCTATTTTTACAGACGATTGGCAACCCTGGCGCCACAGAATTTATTTGTGGTGTTCGAGACTAATATATTCCGTGGCCGGCTCTCAAATAGTTAATATGGTATTTAATCAGAATATGAATACATAAAATAAAAACATAATTCATAGAGATACTAAAAATGTATATAGTACTCCTTAAAGAAGAACTCCCACAAAATTTTTATTCTCTGACCTGTTAGAAAGGTGCATGATATAATCTGTAGTGATTGTAATTTTCTTATCAGGGACTGTTTGTGAGTAAAAACCTCTCTTCTTATTGTAGCTGGGTCATGTGACCAACTCCCTGACCTCCAACTGACCCAGGACAGAAAGCCAGTAACTGCTCTATTCATTCCTATGGGAGCCTCACTTTCAGTCTCATAGGAATACATAGAGAATTAGACTTCCTGTCCACACAAAAGTCTATGTGTGAGTTGGTGGGTCTAATTGCTGGTCACATGACACAGATAAGAAACTTCAGGATTATACAAGTCAAAAATGCAGCCACTGGTAAGAAAATGACATTCACTGCAGATTATATCATGTACCTTTCTAGCAGGACATGGAATAAAATTTTTGCGGGAGTTCTTCTTAAGTGTAGTTACAGTCCCTCTTATTTTCCCACTGTACCCCACTTTAGGCACACTATTGACACAGTTTTTTGTTACCTTTATATTGCGGTTTCCCAGTATTGGCGTGCACCCCACTTTAGTATTGCTTATAATAAGGTGTTGCGCTCTTGCGCTTCTTACCAGTACCCCGGTATATCCGCTTTGTTCCGTGATCAATCTGTGTCTCAATCGGCACGTGTGGGACTGTGGCTTGATCTCCCTTGTAGCTCCGGAATTACTGTGATCTGCAGTCCATCTCAGCGCTTGCGCCGGCACTATTTGCTCATGCGTGTTCCGGACCTCGGAGCGCTAAGTTTCACTGGTGAGTGTATAGCTCTTCTAATAGATGATACAAATTACTTTTTCAAACACCGCAACCTTCTTTTCCATCCGGACGCGTTTCGAAACTTATATAGTTCCTCAGTGGCAAGTCTTAGCGATACTAAAGTGGGGTGCACGCCAATACTGGGAAACCGCAATATAAAGAAACAAAAAAACGTGTCAATTGTGTGCCAAAAGTGGGGCACAGTGGGAAAACAACAATATTTCCTGAATGGAAATAGATGAACAGTACGTCAAAATCCGCATCATATGAACTATACTATAGTTCCAAAATTGCGTGAGCTCCGCAATTAGAACAATAAGAGGGACTGTAACTACACTTGAGTACTATATATATATATATATATATATATATATATATATATATAATCTACATGAATTATGTTTTTATTTTTATTATTTGTATTCATATTGTGATTAAATACCATATTAACTATTTGAGAGCCGACCACAATATATATTATTGATTATTGTAGCTAGTCTGGTTATAGCAGGCCGTGCTCCATTCAGGTGAGAGCCCCATTCATTACGTATGCTTTTCCAGACTGTGCCAATAATGGACTGATACTGCAACGACACCACGGGAACCCGCAGCAGTTGACTGCTCGCAAATAAGCCCCATCAGACTGGGCCAAAACCACTGACTAAACAACTGCAGCAGAAAAGAAAGGGTTTGAGGTGGAATCCACTGTGTACTGTAAGAAAGTCGCCTATGTGAAGACCAGGAAGGACATCAGCACCAGCACACACCAGCCTGTCACCCTCACCTCTATGGGAACCATGGGAGGCAGGGCTCAGCGCTCTACGGCACAGCGACCAAAGTCAGGACATATAGCCTATGCTGGAGAGGAGTTCCACAAGCCTCATCCATGGTCATGGGCTTGGCACAGAACTCCTCACAGCTCCACACTACGCCATGGATACCCCCCAGCACTTATTTGTAACCAGTCGCGTCCTCACAGAGCAGCCCGTTACGTACACGTCCGGCCACTCCCCCCACGTCCCCAGTCCAGGCTCCTGACTGAAGAAAGTTCTCGCCACGCTCCAGCCGGCCCATCCGGGCTCTGTGACCCGCTCAGCTCAGTGATATCTACCTGATTAGCAGCACCGGCTCTCCGGAGAGCGCACCAGTAACGTGTGGCTCCCTCAAAGCGCGGGAGAACGAACACAACAAGCCCGGCTCTCCGGTGTCTCGCTTTGAAAGCTCAGCTGTGGTGGGCGGAGCCCTAGCGAGAGGCGGCTCCAACTGTACAAAAATTGCAGCGCGCGTCACTCAGCAGTCACACACTGGCAAGGGGAGGAGTCTGCGGACAGCTGCAGGACCTGTTATGAGCGAGATGGGCGGGGTTTGGGCGGTCCTGCCGCCAAAAGGGATGAGCTTATAGTGGGCATGCGCAGTTCATACACTGTAACGGACGACAGTCTGTATATCCTTCAGAGGCAGCTCCAGAAGTAACCTCCAGAGGGCGACATTACACCGTGGCGTTCCATAGTTGTATACTTGTGTAGTACTGCTCTATGTGGTGCATAAGAGTTCATGATGCCCCCGTCTCCCTTCCTTCATGGGGAAGATTATACTAAAGGCTCATTCAGACGACCGTATAAATACGTTCCGCAATTTTGCAGAACAGGTGAGGACCCATTCATTTCAATAGGGCCACAAAAGATGTGGACAACACAATTGCTCCATTCTATGCAGGAGCGGACTGGGAACTTAAAGTGGCCCTGGAAAAAATACTAAGAGTGGCCCCTGTTTTGTAGTCGAGTCCAAATTGATGGAAGGCAGGGCCAGCAATACCATATTGTGGCACATTATACCACTCAACAGAGCCAAATACCACAGTCCATCACAAAATACATCCCCAAGTAGACTTATTTTAGCACTAGGCACTTTATTTATGTGACAATATATGCATATACTTAGCTGTGTTGGGATGTTACATGATTCCACCCAGCATTGTCCGTGTTTTTGTGCTTGTTCCTTTCCACCTTTATTTATTATCTGATCATGATGTGATTTTAGTACAAGAATTTTATTTTTATCCTTGTTATCAATAAATATATTTGATTTTAGATGAGCACATGCGTTAGTGTTTTTCTTTTTTGTCGGAGATTTGTGTTGTGGACTGGCAAAACACGGTGAGGTTGTGTGAATGAGCCCTAAGTCTAACATTTCCTATGCCACTGTTACTAAGCAACCCACTGGAGTTAGAGGCACTGCATACTTTCTATGTCAGCAGTGCTTAGCTGATGAAGGAAGTCATGTGTGATGAGCTGGCTTGGTGGGTATAAGGGGTGATTTATCAGAGTTACAAAAAGGGGCGATTATTGGATTTCAGGCCAAAGGTGGCAGGATTTCTGATGCTGCACAGTTTGTGAACTGTTTGTGTGCTGCTGTGGTGAAAGTGTATCACGAGTGTACAAATGCTTCCATTGTGAATAAGTGACATGGAACGTGTGGAGCACGACGTGCTATTGATGTCAGAAGTGAACGACGCCAATGAAGGTGCGCGAGAGTGAACTGGCAGGATACAGTGGAGCAGCTCACCACCAAAAAGAACCAGAAGGCTACCAGACGTGTCTAAAACAGTTCAGCAAATCCTACTGTGTATGGGGCTTCGAAGCAGATGGATTTGCACTGCACCTCTAATAATGAAGTTGAATCAGCAGAAAAGGCTTCAGTTTATGCAGAAGTATCGGAATTGGATCTCCGCAGGTAAAGGATTGCCTTCTCCAAAGAGTCATATTTTTGCTTCATCAAATGGGTGGAAGTTGGTGTGTCAGGTTAGAAACATCAGAGAAGAAGCACCCAGCAACCATTGCTGGAACACAAGCTGGCGGCAGTTGATGGTCTAGGGCAGTGATGGCTAACCTCTGGCACCCAGCTATGGTGAAAATACAACTCCCAGTATGCTCCATTCACTTCTTTGGAGTTCTGAGAACAGCCAAGCAAGTATGCATCTTGGGAGTTGTAGTTTATCACAGCTGGAGTGCTGGAGGTTAGCCATCACAGGTCTAGGGAATGTTTTTGTGGAATTCTCTGGGTCCACTCATCCATGTGTAAGGCGCTCTCAACTGATTTGGGTATTAATCTATTCTTGCAGATCATGTACATCCATACATGCTGATTGTCTTCCCTGGGGAGCATAGGATCTTTCAGCACGACAATGTGACATGTCACACTGTTGGTTGGAAGAGCATGACCAAGACTTCCAAGTACCACCCTGGCCCCCTAATTCCCCAGACCTGAACCCAATTAAGCATCTGAGGGACCACTTCGATCATTGTGTTGGTCCTATGGATCCTCCAGCAGCTGTAGGATATACTGCAGTCAGCATAGCTCCAGATACCCGTGACAACCTACCCGGCCTTACTGAGTTACTCCCAGCCTGTCTAGCTGCTGTCCGTGCGGCTTACAGCAGTTACTCTGGCTATTAGATGGTGGTCATAAAAATGACTCTACTGTGTAGCAAGCTTTCAAGAGTACTTAGGTCTCCTCATCAGGCATAGTATCTGCAAAGAGTCAAATATTTCTACACAGAAGGACATAGAAACATTTTGGTAAATGAGGCAAGTGATATAAAACAGAACTATCAGTATGAAGTCATGAGGAAGCAGTTGTAGAAGTAAATACTGCATTAGTTCATAGATAAGGTGTGTGAATTTATTCTAGATCTTGGCTGTTTACTCATCTCCCATATCGATAATTCTGGCCTAAACATGCTACTATGGTCTGTGTCTGCCTTCCATCAAACACATCTGGCACGTCATTGGTAAGCTAATGCAAAGGGAAATGCCAACTGCAGATCTTGATGATTTGTGTGCCCAAGTGCATTCAGTGTGGCAGCACATTCCACAGACAACCATTAATTACCTCACTGATAGCATGCCAAGAAGTGCATCTACTTCTGTGTGTGGCACTCGTACTAGATACTGAATAATTTGAGATGTAAATAATTCTATTTTTTTAATCATTTGCATATCATTAACATGTCTATCCATCCTGTGATTTAAATAATTCCACAACTTTTCCATTTTAGGATCAGTTTCAATGAGTGTATTAGGAATTTACAGATCTACCTATGCAGAGTTTAATAACTGAAATAAATAAAATGATAGTGACTAGAGTTGAGCGAACGTGCTCGTAACGAGCACTGTATTGCTCGGATCCCCTGCGCTCGCATGGCCGCAGGCATCCGGATCCGTCGGGTACAGTTGGGTGAAGAGGACGGATCCGGATGGCTGCGCCCATGCGAGCGCAGGGGATCCGAGCAATACAGTGCTCGTTACGAGCATGTTCGCTCAACTCTAATAGTGACCCTTTAACACCAATGGAAATACACCACATGTGACTTTTTGGGACATACCACTGTTTTAATTTCTAATCCCGAGCAACTTTTCACACAAAAAACTAGCGTAGCAGATTTGGAAAATGACCCCCTTCATGCATATGTTAAGCTTTCAAAATCTAACAGATGAGAAGCACAGCATGTCTGCACTAGTAGGCTGTAATCCAACTTCGCATTTGTTTGCTGAGATTCAAATAGACTTGCTGTAAAAATAATGATGGACATTTAGTAAAATGTTTAAAAAAGTTGCAAACCTCGTCAGAAAACTGGCATAAAAGAAGATAAATATGCCAGGACCAAAGACCCACCACCCTTGCCACTCCCTATCTCAGGAAAGTGGCAAGGGTGGGGGAGAAACACAACTTGCTTAAAAAAATTTACGAAAGTGGCATTAAAAAAATAAAATTGCAAATTTCGTGGGGGTATAAATTGCCCCCCATTGTTTTCAAGGGGAAATATGGTGCAGTAGAGAGATACAGGGAGTACCTGTGGCTACCTATTAAAGAAGAACTCCCGCAAAAATTTTTATTCTCTGACCTGTTAGAAAGGTGCATGATATAATCTGTAGTGAATGTCATTTTCTTATCAGTGACTGTATCTGTGAGTAAAAACCTCTCTTCTTATTGTAGCTGGGTCATGTGACCAACTCCCTGACCTCCAACTGACCCAGGACAGAAAGCCAGTAACTGCTCTATTCATTCCTATGGGAGCCTCACTTTCAGTCTCATAGGAATACATAGAGAATAAGACTTCCTGTCCACACATAAGTCTATGTGTGAGTTGGTGGGTCTAATTCCTAGTCACATGACACAGATAAGAAACTTCAGGATGATATAAGTAAAAAAATACAGACACTGGTAAGAAAATTACATTCACTACAGATTATATCATGTACATTTCTAGCAGGACATGGAATAAAATTTTTGTCGGGAGTTCTTTAAAGGGAACCTGTCATCTCCGAAACACCCCCTGAACTAGAGTAAGCGTTGTATAGTGTAAGTGATGCTGAATCCGAATATGTAAGTTTTATCTTCATACTCACTTCCATTCTCACGCTGTGCTCTCACAAACCTGCAGTAAAATGCACTCACTGGACTCTTCTTTTAGTCCTCTCCATTATGTGAGTGAGCACTGGAGTCCAGTGAGTGCATTTTACTGCAGGTTTGTGGGAGCACAACATCAGAATGGAAGTGAGTATGAAAATAAAACTTACATATTCGGATTCAGCATCACTTACACTATACAACACTTACTCTAGTTCAGGGGGGGTTTCGGAGATGACAGGTTCCCTTTAAGGAACCAGACAGACTGTGACCGCCGATGTACAGGCCTAAGGACAATTTTACACAGTCAGTATTTGGTTAGTGTTTTACATTTGTAAGCTAAAACCAGGATGTGTGAACACAGACAAAGAACAAATCTTTCCAGTACACATTTTCTCTCTGTAGTTTCCACTCCCGGTTTTGGCTCCCGAATACTGATGCAAAATACTAACTGTGTGAAAGACTCCTTGGGCATGAATGTAGACTTTAAGAATATGTTATTTATAGGTCATGTTCATTGGAAATAAAGTAAAAAATAAGCTGTACGGACCTATATTTATTCACATAGTACAGCTGCATTTTCTCAGCTGCTGCTTGTTCAAAGATATTTGCATTGACTTCCATTCTAAATTCCTCACCGACAATATACAAGTCTTCTGTGCAGACGGGGTGGTGATCAGAAAAAAACTTAGCTAAATAGCCTGACCATGGTTATACATTGTATGCAAAAATATTCTTGTGTTTGGTCCATTTTTATTCTGTCCCCATACACTTAAATAGGCAAGTCTTGTTTGAAAATCTTACATAAAATCAGACATTTGGGGGTTCTTTATCTCCTTATGGAGAATACCTTATCAGAGTGAGGAGTCTTATAGGCTGGGCAATACACCTCTGGAATTCTGGGAAGAATGGATGCAAATGAGCTTTTAAGTTCTGCCTCTGATGCCACCAGATGTAAGGCAGCTATTCTATAAGTCAGGGGTCAGCAACCTCTGACACTCCAAGTGTTTGGAAATGAAGCATCTCCCATCATGCAAACTATAAGGAAAAGAATAGATTCTGTAAAATACAAAAGCTACCAAACTAGAGACAGAGAGATTAATTGCAAAAAACTAACCCTAAAGTGTTCTTCAATTATGTACCGTAATTGGTAAAAAAGTATAAATCTGAAGGTGTTGGCCCTTTACAGAATGATGAGGGAGGAGCTGTAGAGAGCGATAAGGAGAAAGCAAAGCTATTAGATAATTTTTTCTCCACTGTATTCACTGAAGAAAATAAACAGATGAAATGCAGTGTGTCAAAGTAAACTCCCCATTAAAAGTGCCCTGTCTGACCCAGGAAGAAGTCCAGCAGCGTCTTAAAAAGATTAAAATAGACAAATCGCCAGGACCAGATGGCATACACCCCTGAATCCTAAGAGAATTAAGTAATGTCATAGCCAGACCCTTATTTCTGATATTTGGGTAAACTCTATACTGACAGGGAATGCTCCACAGGATTGGTGCATAGCAAATGTGGTGCCAATATTCAAAAAGGGGCCTGAAAACTATAGGCCGGTAAATTTAAGATCTGTCGTGGGTAAACTGTTTGAAGGTTTTCTAAGAGACACTATCTTGGAGTACCTCAATGAAAATAAGCAAATAACTCCATATCAGCATGGCTTTATGAGGGATCAGTTATGTCAAACCAATTTAATCAGTTTCTATGAGGAGATAAGTTCTAGACTTGACCTCGATGAGTCAATGGATGTTGTGTATCTTGACTTCTCCAAAGGATTTGATACTGTGCCACATGAAAGGTTAGTATATAAAATGAGAATGCTTGAACCCACATGTCTGTATGTGGGTAAGTAACTGGCTCAGTGATAGAAAACAGAGGGTGGTTATTAATGGTACACACTCAGATTGGATCACCGTCACTAGCGGGGTACCACAGGGTAAAACACTGGGTAACACTGACATGGAAAAGGATTTAGGAATTTTAATGAACGGCAAACGAAACTGTAAAAATCAGTATCAGACAGCTGCTGCCAAGGCCAATAAGATAATGGGTTGCATCAAAAGAGGCATAGATGCCCGTGATGAGAAGTTAGTCCTGCCACTTTACAAATCACTAGTCTGACCTCACATGGAGTGCTGTGTACAGTTCTGGGCTCCTGTGAACAAGGCAGACATAGCAGAGCTGGAGAGGATTCAGAGGAGGGCAACTAAAGTAATAACTTGTCACGAACGTTCCTGCATCAGGTTGCAGGCATTCGTCTAGACTTTCAAAAGTGACATAATTTGACATGTTTTCCTCTTGGTTTGGTTGCTGTTTACCACACCCCTTCCCCTCAGCTGTTGCGGGTGTGGTTATTATCTTTCCCCTATTTATCCCTTCCTCTCCCAGTATCCCTTGCGGTTTATACTTTCTGCTGACATTGTTGTGTGTGGTGTGGATCCGGTTGCTGCAATATCTGCATTAAGATAAGTGTCATTTTCCCTTTTGTGTTTATCCTACTTTTCCCTGTTGTGGTTTTGCCTTCTGGAGTCTCCTGTTCATCCATCCTTTTGGAGGAACGGGTTGACTCCTTCCCCTGTCACTAGTGGCACGGTTCTCTAGGGTCCGGTGTTATTAGGTTCCTGTGTATGAACTCTCCTACCACTAAGGCCTGTTCATACTGGTAGTCTGTCAGGGCCTAGTTTCAGGGTTTCCTACAGGAGGTGACCGTTTCCCTTGTTTGGTCCTTTTCCCTTCCCTCTTACGCTTGGTGTGGCTATACCCTCCACACCAGAGCGTGACATAACTGGAATGGGTGGACTACAGTACCCAGAAAGATTATCAAAATTAGGGATATTCACTTTAGAAAAAAAGATAACTAAGGGGAGCTCTAATAACTCTGTATAAATATATCAGGGGTCAGTACAGAGATCTCTCCCATGATCTATTTATCCCCAGGACTGTGACGAAGGGACATCCTCTGTGTCTAGAGGAAAGAAGGTTGGTACACAAACACAGAAGAGTATTCTTTACGGTAAGAGCAGTGAGGCTATGGAATTCTCGCGGGCTTTGCCTTCCTCTGGAACAACTTTGCAGGATAAGTTGAACTGGATGGACAGATGTCTTTCTCAGCCTTCCACACTGTGTCGCCATACATATACATAATATTCTTGCACTTTATCACAAACATGAAAATAAGCAGTACGATGTAGACATGGACTGTACTACGATTCTTTATTCAAACTTTTTTTTTTCCATTTACACTACTGTATTTCCATGTAGACTGTACAGTATGTTAGACTGTGAAAAGGTCTGGCACAGTTCACACCAGTGTACACACAGTAATACTGTATACAGCATTAAACACAAATGCCCAGATTTAGTAATGTGTCTGTGCCTAGATTGTCTAAAAATTGGCACAAATTGGCGCAACTAGGATTTGTATATTTTTTCTGACTTGCTTGGCGTAATAAAAATGGGGTGCCGTTTTGTAGCAAAGAGGCATGGTCTAAAATGCACCATTTTCTGACAAAAATACGCCACAATCTGGTGGAAAATTGTGTCTCAAACTAAGCCAATGAATAGTTGGTATAGAGTCAGAGAAAGTGTCTGTCCTGGCACTAGTTTCATCATCCAGCCTCAGTCCCTGTGATATATCTGGTGCAGGTGTAGACAGCCGGTCTAAGGTTATGCTATCTATAGGATTAGTAAACCTGGGCCACGATGTATAGAGTTAAAATTAGATACTGACCCACATTTATGAAGACTCATGTTTCAAATGCCAGTCTTTAAAAAAAATAAAATTGCTGGAATAGTTTGTGCGAAAGTTATTAAAGGTGCACTCCTCAAAACATTTGGTGTATTTTGGACTACCTGAAACTTCAAAAATGAAATCTATGCCTGCTATGCCCATTTCAGTGACCAGATCCACTTTTTCGCCTTTTTTTTTTGCAGTTTAGATGCACACAATTTGCAAATATTTTTGGCACAGTTTACGCCAAAGAGTAGTACAAATACACTGATAAATGTGGGCCTAAGTGCTTACATAAACTCTTGTATGCTCATTATCGCTGTCTACTAAAAATGAAGTCGTAATGATCTACATTTGCAATCCTTGTTATTCTGGTAAAGGATTTAGCGGTGGGAGATTGTATCGCCTGCGAGGGTGAGGACGGGTAGGGCTGGCTGGGTCAGTCTCACAAGGGTTCTCTACCGGAGAAGGCATAAATGGAGCATAACTGGACCATCTTGAGCCAACCTTTGAATTATCCAGCTGAGACGAGAAACGCCTGAAACAATGGCCAGAATAGAGAACCACAAAAGGAAAAAGAAAAAAAAAAGAAAAACTGAATTAAAGAAAAGACAATGTAAGGTAATAAATTGAACGAATTTTACTGGAACCTTAAACAATTGTGGGGAAGGTCGGGAATGTATAAAATAAAAGAGCTTTCCCCATAATTTGAGGCATCCAGAAACCACCTTTGAACACAGTGATCCAACAGAAAACATGAGAACTACACCATGTAACAGTTTACCAGCAGGAGCTCTTTCCTGAATCGGGGACAGTTCACCACTTACACAGTTCCTCTGAAAATACACGCTTCACATAAGTAGGGGACTCCTGTCAGTCTATGAAACTTCCAGAAAATGGCCACTCCCAATATGGATGTTGGTTACCCATTTGGTTCTACTCCATGCTGCAGATAAGTCCATTAAAAAAGTGGTGGAACTGACTTATGGTCATCTCAAGACAGTGGCACTTTAAAGAGGTTGTCACAGTTCAGTGAAAACTCAGGCAGCGTATTCCAGGGCTGAGCTCTGGTTCCCTCCTCTGCTGATGTCATCTTCCTGGCTACAGCGGTGTCATGCACAGGTCACCACCCTACAGGTCACTGCTGAGGCCAGTGATTGGCTGACATGGTGCCCTGTATGCATGGACAGTCACTGCTGCAGCCAGGAAAACAAATAGCAGCGGGGAAGAACAGAGCTCAGGGCAGGAAGCAGCACAAGAGAAAGGTAACTCTTCTATTGTTATTTTGGCAAACTGAATGGGTCTGCTTGAATTTTTATTTAACTCTGATGACCCTTTTAAATACATTCACAGATATTTTACTTTAACAACAAAAGCACTACTTCCATACTGATGTATACTAGCTATAAGGACACGTTTGTCTTTTGACAAACGCACCTTGGCACCTTGGTACATACTGTACACTACTCACAAAAAGTTAGGGATATTTGGATTTCGGGTGAAATTTATGGAAAACGTAAAAAGTTCACACTACAGTGATATTATATCATGAAAGTAGGGCATTTAAACAGGAGCAGCAATGGCGAATTCCTCATCTCAAACAATTTATTGTAACAAAAGCCAACAGTGGTGGGTATACCCCCACAAAAATGTCAATGTTTCAAAAACTTGTCATGTGGCCTTGAGCAACAACAATTACAGCTTGACAACGACATCTCATGCTGTTCAGAAGTCGACTTATTGTATGCTGAGACATAGCATCCCACTCTTCTTGAAGGACAGCCCTCAGGTTGCGACTCAGCTGAGCCCATAGGTTTACAACGGGATTCAGGTCTGGAGAAAGTGCAGGCCACTCCCTTTGAGGTCTCCCCGTCACAGGCACAATGACTGGATTAATTATGTTATTCAAGTAGTATGGGCTTGTCACTGTACCATTCACAAAGTGTAGGGCAGTTCTGTATTAACTAGTCACACCTGCCCACACTGTAACACCACCACCACCACCAAAAGCTTGTCTGGTGACAACAGTTGCTGATGCACAGTGCTCTCCTTGACGTCTCCAACATCATTGTTGGCCTTCATTTCTGCTCAGCGTGAATCAACCTTCATCAGTGAACAGCACTGAGGCCCACTGGTCCCTCATCCAGTGTAGATGCTCCCTGGCCCATGCAAGACGATGACGCCTGTGGTCAGGTACCCTTGCAGGTCGTCTAGCACTCAGAGCACGCTGATGTAAACAGTTTTGAATGGTCTGGGCGCCTCTCACCTCCCTTAAATGTGCCTGGAGTTGTGTGGCATTCGTTATCCGGTTCCGCAGGGCATTGCTCACAATGAAGCGGTCATGACTGTGGGATGTGGGCAAAGGACGTCCACTTCTTCTGTGACTCTTCCAGTCTCTCTGTATCTCTGTTGCAACCTGCTGACACTCAGTGGCCTCTTCCGTCTGCTAACATCCTGCTTGAAGCCTAGCAATGGCGAGGTACTGTTGATCAATTGTTAGGTGTCATCTTGGGTTGATGATGTCAAACTATGAACAGCATGATTAGGAGGACCGTTTAAAAACCAATTCTAATTGAACCAGGACATTTATTGGGTAATTCATGGATCAAAAAGGTCACAAAGTTTACCTGCATTTTAGGTTAATCCTGAAATTTCACCCACAAGCCAAATATCCCTAACTTTAGTGAGCAGTGTATGTAGGAAGCAGCTGCTAACATAAGCCAGAACAAAACTGAAGCGCAGTATGAACAGAGCCTTATGGACGTGTGTGTGTTGAGAGGGGTGGGGAACTAGCTTAAAAAATGTAGTTTAAAAGGTAACAGAAAATTAGCACATTCTTTTTTTAAAGGGGGTTGTCTGGTCAGTAACAATCTTAACAAAACAAAAACACAAGCATACTCGGCTCACTGATCCCCCGCAGCTCCCCTTCATTTCATCTCTACTTCCTGATCCCTCTCAACACAGTGAATGACCACTCTGCCAATTAGTGGCTGAGATGGGTCACAACTGCGGCCAGTAATCGGCTAGGTGATCATTTCCTGTATGTCAAGATTGGTCAAGGAAGTAGAGACCAGCAGGAACCCAGGAAGTGTCAGAACATCTTTTATCATTTTTTTGACCTTTTTGAAAAAAAAAAATAAAATTCTCTGGCCAGGCAACCACTTCTATGTATAAACCCAATGGGGTCATCAGATCTGTCAACTAATATAAAGGAATCTATAAATTCCCATTCACAAGTGTTTTCTTTCACTTTGAATTACATGTATTCAGAGAACATTTCTGATCTAGGCCTCTGCATTATTTGATTTTTACTTCCATTTGCGCTCCTTGTGGTAAAGAGTGATCTGATCATTGGCGAACAATGGGATCATATTAAACACAAGAACACAAAAGGCAACACAAATTTCCCTTAGACATTTATTTGTACATAATATAAAAATCCTATTTGAGTACAGACTTTTAGTCAGTAACACTTATGTAGACAGTTTAATCATTTCAAGGGACGACATATCACACATATATATTTAGTATTAAGTAGGCTTCCCCTGTGTCTTGGAGAGGAAAAAGGAAGTCTGCGTCCATTCCTGTGAGCATGCAACAAGCCGCTAAACAGCAAGGTTACTCCGGTTAGCTTGGCATCAACTGTGCACTCTGTTAAGGACACAATACAAACGGAAGGGGGGGGGAGATAAGGTATCACTCAGGTAAAACGGGTTATGGCAAGATGCAAAATATATTAAATTGTACAAACCTGACAAACAACCACATTAAAGCACAAATTAGATCAAACTGAACAAAACACAATTAGGGCTCATGCACATGAACGTATTTTCTTTCCATGTCTGTTCCGTATACGAACCATTCATTTCAACGGGTCCGCAAAAAAAAAAAAAAAAAATATATAACATGTTGTACTATTGTCCGCATTACAGACCAGGATAGGACTGTTCTATTAGGGACCAGCTGTTCCGTTCCTTAAAATACGGAATGCACATGGACGTCTTCAGTATATATATTCAAAATATATATGGTCGTGTGCATGAGCCCTTAAAGAACTCCCGCAAAAATTTTTATTCTCTGACCTGTTAGAAAGGTGCATGATATAATCTGTAGTGATTGTCATTTTCTTATCAGTGACTGTTTCTGTGAGTAAAAACTGCTCTTATTGTAGCTGGGTCATGTGACCAACTCCCTGACCTCCAACTGGCCCAGGACAGAAAGCCAGTAACTGCTCTATTCATTCCTATGGGAGCCTCACTTTCAGTCTCATAGGAATACATGGAGAATTAGACTTCCTGTCCACACATAAGTCTATGTGTGAGTTGGTGGGTCTAATTGCTGGTCACATGACACAGATAAGAAGCTTCAGGATGATATAAGTCAAAAATTCAGACACTGGTAAGAAAATGACATTCACTACAGATTACATCATGTACATTTCTAGCAGGACATGGAATAAAATTTTTGTCGGGCGTTCTTCTTTAAAGGGGTTTCCTGGGTCTGTAAAAATCAACGACATATACTTACAATATTAATATCACATGGGTGAGGGTCCATGTCCTGGGACTCCACCGATCAGCACCAACAAGTACTACGACCCCTCCATTGTTCACCAGGCACAGCTCTGTATATTTGGTAGGTGCCATGCTGTGCCTGGTAAACAATGGAGGGGAGGTGGCACTTGCCCCTTCCGTAAGCTCATCATTGGGGGTGCCACTAACTGGACCCCCCTATCTGATATTGATGGCCCATCCTAAGGATATGTCATCAACAGCAAAGTCCCAGAAGCCCCTTTATGAGTGTAATTCCTGCAGTTTTTCCTCTTCTATGAGGAGTTAGTTTCATCGGTTCAGGCGATTCCTGGGGCTATTACCGTAGCCAATGTGCCTAGCTATAGCATGGCAGCACAACCAGAAAGGATGTCATCCATCTTTCCCAGACACAAGAATAACATTTTCTGGACCCCGTTTATTAGAATATATAGAAAATATTTAATGTATCAAAAAAGTGTCAATCAAAAAATCTCACATGCAAGTGACAGGAATGTGCTTTCCCCCCAGGGAACCTAAAGAGCTGGTAAACTATATAAGGCTGTACAGCAGAAAACTGGCATTTGCAAATTTTGCTATAAGTCTCATTTGTGCAAATAAATTTGTGACTTTTGGCCATCACTTGTTTTCCATCACTCTCGCCACTTTTCTGGACAGTGACTGGGGTCTAGCAGGAGTGGAGTGTCCTTGTGCAGCCCAACAGATTTACTATAATTTATACCAGAAACTGCCAAAAATTAAGTTGTAAAGCTACTGGCATAATTTGATTTTCTGGCAGAAATGTGCTCATGTAGAGGAAGTTAATGCAAGGCATTTATTAATGTACTGTGATTGTCCATATTGCCTCCTTTGCTGGCCGGATTCAATTTTCCATCACATTATATACTGCTTATTTCCATTGTTACGACCACCCTGCAATCTATCAGTGGCGGTCGTGCTTGCACACTATAGGAAAAAGGCAGGCCTATGTGCACGTCTGCAGTGGCGGCCCCAAGAGAGGCTGGCATCATTTCCTATAGTGTGCACAGCCACCACTGATGGATTGCAGGGTAGTTGTAACCATGGAAACAAGCAGTGTATAATGCGATGGAAAAATGAATCCAGCCAGCAAGGGAAGCAATATGGATAATAACAATACATTGGAAATGCTTTGTATTAACTTTACCTACATGATAAATGCATTTGTTAAAGTGAGACAACCCCTTTAATAGGTTAATCGCATCTAGCTCCAATACAAGTGAGGACTAAGATTTGTCTACTGAATGGTACTAGGGGGATATTCTCGTTTAGGCAACTATTGTCTTACAAATAAAAATGTACTTACTGAAACATGCAGAGCAAATGCAACCACTAAAATGAGCTCAAATGTTGGGCCGTCAACAATTTTAAATTCCTGTGTATTTAGCCATTAGTAACAGTGCTTGTACAGGTTAAAGAGATTCAGTGCCTTGAGAAAGTATTCATACCACTTGAACTTTTGAAAGTGTGGTGTGCATTTGTATTTGCATATTTTTATTTTTTAATATAACCTAACCCTGCACAACTTTATCCCTGACCTGTCTGGTGTGTTCCTTGGTTTTCATGATGCTGTTTGATCAATAATGTTCACTAATAAACCTCTGAGGCCTTCACAGAACAGCTGTAATTATAATAAGAATAAATCACACACAGGTGGACTCGATTTAAAGGGGTATTCTCATCTTAGACAATGGGGGCATATCGCTAGGATATGCCCCCATTGTCTTACAGGTGCGGGTCCCACCGCTGGGACCCGCACCTATAGCCAGAACGGAGCGGGGAGCGCTGCGCCTGGAGGACCCCAGGTTTCCGGGGGTCCGGCCACCACCAGGCGCAGCTCCCCGCGCCGCTCATAGGAATGAATGGGAGCCGGGCCGTGCATGCGCGGTGCGCTCCCATTCATTTCTATGGAGCCGACGGAAGTAGCCGAGCCAGCGCTCGGCTATTTTCGGCGGCCCCATAGAAATGAATGGAGGGCGGCTGCGCATGACAGTGCGCCCTCATTCACTTCGGGGGCTCCGTTCTCGATATAGGTGCGGGTCCCAGCGGTGGGACCCGCACCTATAAGACAATGGGGGCATATCCTAGCGATATGCCCCCATTGTCTAAAATGAGAATAACCCTTTAATAATTAGGTGACTTCTAAAGGCAATTGGTCAGACTGGATTTTATTTATTTAAAATTTTGAAAACCTTGTATTATTTTCTTTGGTGTTTGTAAATCCCAATAAAATACATTTAAATTTGTGGGTGTAACAGGAGTTTAAAGGGTATGAATACTTTCAAGGTACTGTACATGTAGGCACCGCTGCACTCTGTGGTAAGTGATCAAAGTCACACTGTTAATACAGATATATGTTTAACCACACCCTATACAGTTATATATTATACACACACAATACAATTTCAGTCAATAAAAGGATATCTTTCAGCACTTCCTACCTGGATGAAGACAACCCGTTAACTGAGTTAGGTAAACTCTGATTGGTGGACCCAACAGAGGACCCAGAAAATCCTTGCTGGTTGGAAGTCACAGGGTTCCCATCTCCTTTGAGGACACCTGTGCATTTCCAATTATCCATGTAGTTTGCTAAAGAGAACACCAAAGAAAGTACAATCATCAAGTAAGACGGTACAATGATTTAAACCATGAAAAAAACTGATTGGGGGCAGATCTAATACTCCTAGCACTGATGTCATATAGGTAACTGGATATGCTGTGAGGTAATGACGGTTAAATAGAAAATGAATGGAGCCACTGAACACATGCTGGGCCTGCCACTCCATGCACAATGGACCCCATTTCATGACTAGTCGAGGGGGGGCTCGGTGGTTGAAGCCACCATCGATCAGATGATTATGCCCATAAATACAGGATATACACATCAAAATATCTGTGGGCCAAAAAGTTAGGAACATCAAGGAGGATAGAAAAATTGGTACTATTATGACCATTCACCTTTCCACAGACGAACACTTCCATCATCACCAGAAGATGCCAGGACTGTGCCAGTTATGTTCCAGCTTACACGCCACACTTGGGAGTTGTGATTATCAAATTGCGCCACTGTGTGAATTTCAAACTTTGTGACTCCCCCTGAAGAGGTCAACTCCTTCCTAGAAATTAGATAAGGAAAATCTGCATGTATATCATTATTTGGGTATAAGGACATATAGAAGTCATGAGGGGGGGGTGGAGGGGGCTCATTTGTCAGAACCTAGTGCCGCTCTTTAATAGCGGCTCCCACATGTTCATAATCACATAGATAGGAATTCATCTGAATGGACAGCATGTCATCTACAGTTCCTCTATATGTTTAGAGGCAGCAATAACAGCTATACACAGGGGGTTAGAAAAACCGGATCACCAGCCATTAACCATCGCAATAGCTTCTTTATAACCCGTTAGTGACCAGCCTGTTATAGGCCTTAATGACCAAGTGATTTTTTTTTTTCATTGTCTCCTTCCAGGAGCTATAATTTTTTTTTTAATTTTTCCACCAATGCAGTCATATCTGAACTTGTTTTTTCGCAGGACCAGTTGTAGTTTTTAATGGTGCCATTCTGTACACATTACTTTCACTTACTTTTTGACCGAATAAGCAAAAAGCAGCAATTCTGCCATTTTTTTTTTTATGCAATTCACCACATAGCATAAATTACATGATAATTGTGCAGTTGTTACAGATGTGGAGATTTTATTTTTGCATTTTTACTTTATTTTATTTTTATTAGTCCCACACTATAATAAGCAATCTTGATCGTTTCTAAAATACATTGCACCATTAATGTAGTGCAATGTATTTTACTGTCGGCGCTATACTGACAATCACCAGCAGGTGATGCAGCCTGCTGGGACACACTGAAGGCAGACCTGGGGCAGTCATAGGCCCCCAAGCCTATGTGCACTGACATTGGCCCCCCACAATCTCATTTGTGGGGTGCCAATGGGAGACGGAGGGAATCCAAGCAGGCGAGCCAACGGCATATAAGCCGTTTAATGGCCCGGATCTGTGATTCTACTGGTCGAGGCCGTTAGAGCAAGTAGCAGCCAAACCTGTGACACACATAGAATGGGACGCCATGAAAAGGCGCCAGACCAGCCTAAGGTCTTTTAGTGACCACTGTAAAAAGGTGCATTGGTGGTCGCTAAGAGTTTAAAATGGGACTGTCTTCAGGATAAGCCCTTTATTTGCTCCTGATGTTTACACCTAATCACCAGTTCATTCAAGGTGAACGTGTGTATATGGGGGAGTCGGAAAGTATACATATCAACCAACCAACTGACAGTGATTGAAGGTGTATTGGCAACTTAAATGTAGACTGGTCCACACATCCAATACAATAGAGAAAGATAAATCACTTAAGGCCCCTTCACATGTGCCAATGATTGGCGCAATTACAGAGAAGAAGCGATCCTAAGAACGCTCATTCCCGATAAATGCCCTGTGTAAAGATACGGTCGATCACCTGATGAATGAGTAAATGCTGGTTCTTTGGGTGAAAGCATCACTGATGTAATCACAGCAAACTATGCCATCTAGAAAGCTATCTGCTACCCAGAAATGTCATCTTTCTATGGGGACATCAGGTCACAGTAGCAGTTCCTCGTCTTGATATAGCAGAGGCGATTGCTGCATGTAACTGGAGCTCTCACCTCCTCTGACGAGCAGGCAATTATAGGGAACAAAGGGTTCCCAATAATTGCCTGCTGTGTCAGTCCATGTAAAGGGGCACTAGTTGAAGGTGCAGATAATGAGGTATTATAGTATAGGACAACAAACACTCACCTCAGAGGTTTCATTGTAAAGATTCTGACATCTTTACTTGCTACAGCTAAGATGTGGAAAGATCTGCCCAGGTTTGGAGCAAAAGCAATGTCGTGAACAGGGTCTGTGACTGTCATGAAGGTTTCTGCTTTGACATATTTCCTGCAATCAGAACAATGATTAAATTCGACATGACTGAAGACCCCACAGGTAACAACCCCAGCAGAGATGTATGAGATTACTTTACCAGAAGGCAACTTTCTATCTTTAATGCACATTTAGGAATCTTCATAAAGCGGACGATACAGGTACCAGAGCTCCTTTTAAAGTGTAACTGTCTTTTTTATATTTATTTGCTAGTTTAATAGAGCTAGGCTTGTATACCAAAGTTAGTCTGTCAATTATTGTCAAAAGATCTGTAATTACCTTACTGTAATTACAGACTTGCTACGGCTTGTCTGTCTTCCCTTTAGTGTAAACAGAAGACAGAGGGGTGGTCCTTCAGACTGCATGCCTGCATTAGGCTTTAGAGTGAGGAGGTGTGTCAGTCAGTAATCCAATCTGATTGGCTGGCAGGAAGCTGCTGGCTACAGCAAGTGTGTATATGAAGTGAGGGAAAGCAGTTTTGGCCTCATTGAACTGGCAGAGAAGCCATCTTGAGAAGATCCTCATATTGTAGAGGTTAAAACAGCCGTAACTAAGGGAAAAACTCAAGGAAAACAGTGGTATGTGAAGAAACAGGACACACGATTAAGGACACACGGCGCAGGTGCGGGATTTGCAGCGCTGACAGGGCCAGCAGCAGATAGAGGGAGCTGCCTGGCCCTGTCAATCATTGGCGATGACGCGTTCCTGGAGGTATGGAAAATGGCGCCACTAGGTGCAGGGTTACCGCCCCCTGCACCTAGTAAGGTTGATTTGCATATTACAAAAGTTTCTTTTTAACAAAAACGGGGACCCAGATCTTGAAAATATTACCATAGACCTCAGGTGACAGTTGCACATTGCAAATGTCATCCGGTTTAATATGGTGAAACCTGATGACAGAAACCCTTTAAAGGGGCAGCTTTACACCCAACATTTAGAAGACTTCTCTTGGCTATCCTGTTAATGTCAGTGATACAGACCATACCAATATGTGAAAAGTAACAGACATCTGCATGCAAGTCAGAGGGCGCGGCAGTTGCAGAGAGAGCAGAGACTCTAGGGGTAAAGGCAACGCCCCCGTTGCTCCTAGAGGCTCATTTGCATATATTAAAACATAATTTATCTCAGCAATGCGCTTACATATGAAGATGGGACCAACACAGAAGCCTTCAGCTGTCAAGCGCACATGGAACAGGTCAGCCAGTTTCATAGGTACATATCTGCTGACAGATGGCCTTTAAATGGCGTGGGTAAAGTCTTGGCAGATGGAAAACTTCCCTTCAAAGGAAAAATTCTAATTGTTTTTAGTCATCTGCACTTTACCAGTTGCTTAGTATCACTGCATGAGTTTTTAGTCTCTGTGTGAAAAAAAAAAAAAAAAAAAAAAAAAAAGGAGGCTGCTTCTTTCACATCTGCGTTTTACTGGATCCGTCATGGATCAGCAAAAACGCTTCCGTTAGGATAATACAACCGACGCATCCATTATGAATGGATCCGGTTATATCATCTCTAAAATAGCCAAGACGGATCCGGCACTAAAATCATTAGTGGGAACGGAACGCACTCCATTCAGTTCAGTTTTGTCTCCATTGACAATGAATGGGGAGAAAACAGAAGCGTTTTCCTCCGGTATTTAGATTCTATGACAAATCTCAATAGCGGATAGGGAAAGCGCAGATGTGAAAGTAGCCTAACCCATTGTTCTTAAAAGAGTCTCGTGATGGCCGTTTTTCACCTCTGTGTGTAAGTAGCCTTACATTCTACATGAGATGTACCTTGTGTTTTCATTGTACTCATAGATCTGAACTTTTCCCATTATATTTGGGCTGCTGTCATCACTTCCCACGGCTATTGTCGGAGAATGTGCTCGGGAACTACATAAAAGAAAAACAGAGAGGTTTTTAGGAGATGACAAAATTAAGAGCAAATGCAATATCTCAGATAACTTACCACTGCACAGCCAATAGTTGCTTCATAGTCACGAGTATTAATGTGTTTACACAAAAACAAACGTCAATCATCACATGTGGATGGGGTAGTCAGGACTCTTACCGTCTCTCCTGAGAGTCCTGTCAGGATTTACTCTGCTTTTTACCCACAAATCCTGTTCCCAGTCATAAACCTGTATATCACAGAGCTCAGCTTCTCTTCTCTCAGATGAGGCAGCAGAAATCATCTGATGTGTTCACATTAACCTCTGGAAGGACTAGGGCCTGGTTCTAGGGAGCAGCTGGGGGCCGTGATACACTATCCCTGGCACTGCTCAGAATACCATGCATCAGCTAGTAGATAAGATCAATCATAGCTTGCTCCTGCCAAGTTCTCCACTGCTCTCTGGCATAGGAAGATAAAGCTACATTCAAGTAGCTGCTCAACTGCAGACTCCTGGAGAAGACACACAGGCTCTTGAATGGACTTAGTAATGGTGCTACTGTTTTGCCAACATGTTGGTATGGGCAGCCTCTAATGTGGCTCTCAGGAGGCAGCTAACCTGCCCCTTAAGTTAGGGGAAGGATACCAACTTACCTAGATGGATTCCAGGAAATACAACTGCAGCTCAATTTACAAGATATTTCATGCTGCAGAGACCACTGGCTGAGATTCATGACATCAGGAGCTTCGTATATTCTCACCACACCATCTGCAGAGCAGGTTGCCAACATTAAGCCAATATGCTTGGGGGCAAACTTGACATCGGTTACTGATGTCCTGCTATCCACAAGTGTCGTTCTTTTGACCTAAGGATACACAATTGAGAGCAATTAAATGTATGATATAACAAATAAGATGGTCTTTCTTATTTCCCCAGAAAAAGCACCAGTATTGTCTATTGGCTGTCTCCATTCAAGAGAATAGGACGAAGGGCCTTCTGACTCTCCCCCGATGGCAGATGTTGGGGAGATAAGGATCAGACACATTGGATTTCAAGTTCTCGGTGAGATGAACCACTGCCAGCAGACTATCCCCCCCCCCCCAGTCTTCTTACTGAGAACACAACTTGCTCTGCCAACCAGGCATGGCTATGAGGGGTTCGGGAGCGACAGCCTTTGGCTGAACGAAGGCTTGGCTGACAGCCACCTCATTTGTATGGCCGGACTACACTGCCAGACACAGGCCATAAAGAACAGCAGTGCTTTTTCTAGCATGAAAAACAGACTGTTATTGACCAGAACAAAACCCAGTAATAATTACTACAAAATAAGAAAAACGTGATATCAGAGTATCCCGTGTAGATTCTGTGTATTAGGCTGCATGCGGTTTTTCCGTGTGGATTCTCATGTGGAAAAACTGAAGTGTAATACAGTACCAGCAAAGTGTACGAAATTGGACAAATTTCATGTACACTTTGCTTTTTTTTCTTCTTCCATTTGAAAATTGACTTGCCATGCGGATTTTGAAATCCACAACATGTCAATTATTTGTGCGAATTTCATCCTTTTCAATGGAAGGGTAAAATCTGTGGCAAAATAGCCTCAAATCCGCAAGTAACCCAGGTGGAGCATGTCACTGTGATGTGCTATTCCTCTTTAGCCTAATTATCCTTAGGTGTTTATAAGGCTGTATAGGGCTGTAGTGCATTATTTATGTTACTTTTCACCTTGAGGCAGGCGCTGCTGCATCTTTTGACCACCAGGTGTCCCTGCAGTTCCAAATTTTCATCTTTTTGTGCTTTAATAGCAATTGATCAATAAAGATTTTGTGCATATTTTTTATTTATAATAGGTCTACATGATTTATTTGGATAAGAACACTACTTGATGGTTTTTAAATTCATCCATCCAAGGGTTGTAATCCTACCAGGTACATGATAGTATACCCGCTGCTAGGACATATCGTTGCATCATGTACATAGAAAACACGGTATGGTCTTACCCAATGACTTTGTCCTCTAGGTTTGTCATTTGATTCGCCCACGATTTCTTCCCACACTGCGGCTGTCCTGTCAAACGAACATGAAGCCAGCACCTGTCCAAACTCTGGATGAGCCCATGTTACACGCCATACCGACCCACTGTGTGTCTGAGCAGACAAGGTAATAACACACAGACAAGTTACACCTAGACATACAGGGCAGATTTATCATATGTGAGATGAACGAGGGTCCTGAAAATGGTGGGTGTTGCCGAGGGTATCTAACAATTTATTAATTTGAACCATAGGGGTCATGTGGGCGGTCCTACTTAGTGATTGACAGCTATCCACACTTCCATAGATATCTCTCAATTACTTAAAAGACCACCCCATGACTCCTAAGGTTCAAATGAATAAATGACAAATTATACAGAATCTGTTCCATAAAACCACAGCTCACTCTGGATATTTATAAAAGGTTATGATGAGGGCCCGACGACCCTCAGATTACTAACTGCATTTACAAGAGTGGACCCCGGGTCAGTGACTCTAAAGCCACAGGTCACTCATGACCCCTTGCTGTTTGACTCGCCATGGGAGTCTGCGGTTATCATGACATGTACTGGCAATTGACGTTATTGCATACCTGCCCCAACCACCAAACTGTGCCAATTTGAATGGCATCATGCTAGCATCAAATTTCACAATGAATTTAAAATGTCATGTTTTTTTGCTTCTCCACAAAATTTCTCCCCTCTCTTCTGAAATTGTGTGCTGTTCCTGACCATCAATGAAAGGTGACCACGGCTCCCAAGGTACAAAACGTTGGGGACCTCCAATTCACAAAATGCCAAAGCTTTAACTTTTTCATTAAAGGGAATATGTCATCAGAAAATTATCTATTGTTTAAATCACAATTTTATGCCAAAAATATATATGTTTTAGACTTTTTGGCGATTTTTTTTTTCTAGTCACTCTGTATATAACAAAAAAAACAAAAACCTGTCAATCAATCCAGCAATTTTCACACTGGTCACTAGGTCTAAAATAAGTTAATGGGGGTTGTTTCATTTGAGACATTGGTGGTACATTACTAAGTCCAACCTCTGGTACCCATCTCCAAAATGGTGACCCCCATGCTCCCCCCCCAATCATTTCTATGGGTTTTCTGGCAGTCCAATAGAAGTGGTTGTGCTTGTGCGGTGCGCTCTCCGTTCATTTCTGTGGGACTTCCGAAACTAGCCAAACGCACTCACTGTGCTTTTTTCAGAACTCCCATAAAAGTGAATGGAGAGCACAGCACACATGAGCGAACCGTTCTTCTTCACTTTTGGGGGCCCGTTTTAGAGACCAGGGTGGACCTCTACCTATCTGACTTTGATGGCATATTCTACCCAAAGGTCCAGATGACACAACCTCTAAGACTTCCTGACTTTTGAGAGCAGCCTCATGGGCCATAGACACAGTAGACATGAGAGGACCCCACTTTTCTAGGCATTCTCTGTGGTGATAATATCTATTGAACAGGAAATCATGACCTACTAGACCTAGTAACCTAAAAAATATGTTTAAATCATGTTTTTAAGTTAAACAATAGGTCATTTTGTGAAGACACTTTCCCTTTAAATACTACAATAATTCAGAACTGTTCCTGTCCTGGGTCTTACAATTCATGACTAGTCAGCATATCAGATACCTAATATAAATGCTATTCTCAATCATTAATTTTTTGAGAGGGAGCAACACAATATCAGCCCCGTCTTGAGTGAAAATAATACATTGGGGGTCATTTACTAAAGACTGACATTTCACACATCGGTCTTAGTAAAAACCCAGCTGGAGGAAGATCTGACCGATTTATTAAGATGCCGGGGCTCCTTAATAAATGTGCTGCATCTTCTGCTGTGCACCAGAACAGAAATCTACTGCAGTCACAGAGGTCCCACTAGCCTCCTGTCTGCCCACATTTTGTAAAAGAGGCGAGGATGTCAGAGAAGGCTAAAAGAATTGCAAATTTGGTCTCAAACTGGCCCGTGACATGATTTGTGACTTTTCGATGCCAGTGCCATAATAAATTACCCTTATTATTTCATAGAAAAACTCATCTCACCTTCCAGCTGGCAGTACAGTGCCAGTCACCATTTTCACTTTTGTCCCACACCTGCAACGAAAGATAAAAGGGTTAATACAACGTAAGCAGACGATGGGTACTGTTATAACCTGGATTTCTTTGGAGCATGCTCCCACCTACCTGCCTCATACCACACAGTGGCAATCTGCTTCTGCCTCTGCCTGAGAGTCCAACCGCGGGGACCTGCCCGGACTGCACATCCACCGTTTACCTCTCTTCTAGACACCGAATAAAGAAGCAGGACTCATGCATGTCTCCCACTCCATTTAAAGGGATTTTCTGACCTTTTAATATTGATGACCTAACCTCGGGATAGGTCATCAGTATCAGATTGGTGGAGGTCCAACACCCTGGACCCCCAACGATCAGGTGTTTGAGTTCGCAACTTACCAAGCACGGCACTATACATTGGATACTGGCTGTCCCTGGTATGGCAGCTCAGGCCCTTCACTTGAATGGAACTGAGCTGCACCTAGACCATGTATCCAAAGAACGTGTTGTCACTGGCCTAGGAAGAGGCCTTCAAACATCTCCTAACAGCTGATCTCCTGATGATAGGTCATCAATATCAGTCCCAGAAAACCCTTTAATCCTCTTTGCTGCGGTCAAGTAGCTGGTGGGGGCAGTGGTCAAACCATCACCAAGCACTTACCATCTAAACCAGGCCAACTTGTGGCTCTCCAGCTGTTGTAAAACTACAACTCCCACCATGCCCTGCTTTAGGCAGTGTGGGCATGCTGGGAGTTATATTTTTGTAACTGCTGGAGAGCCTCAGGTTGGCCATCCCTGGCCTAATCAGTGGATACAATACACCTTAAAGAGGTTCTCCAACTATGCGTTATGAACTAGGGAAAACAGAAGAAGCCAAGGTGAAACATGTGTTGGAGGGTGTGGGCCTCACTGGTCTGTATGACCGTTTCATTTCTGTTTATATGTATGTTTCACATGTCTAGTTTTCCATATATGCAGGTGTCATCTACTATTGGACCAGCTTATGATGTTGTGACTCTTTATACTAATATACAGTAGACAAGACAAGGATATATGGATGGCTCTCATTTCTGAGGTGTGTGATGAGCTGCCTTTTCTATTGGTTTTAATAATATATTCTTTCCGGTAAAGTTTTGTCTATTTTTCAGTAGATTTTTGGAGTGGATATTAGGCTGTGGCTACACGGAGAAAGCCACGCGACATTGCACCTAGTGATTGTCAATGGGGTCGCAATGTGACAGCTGCAAAAAATCTGGATGGATTTTGTATTGCAGCGAGCACTTGACTTGTACTCCATTGACTTGCCTGTATTTTTTACAGCCAAACCACAGTTGCGCGACAACAAGCTGCACGTATTTCTTTTTCTTATGCGACCCAGATGTCAGATTGACATTGTACTGGAAATCGACTTATGTCCTGTAATTAGTCTCCAAAACCTTTTAAGATTCCTCATAGCTTCTTGTGTGGTAAGGTCTTATTGTAGAAATAAATCTGTTAGGCTTCCTTCACATTTTGGGGATCATTTACTAGCATCTTTACAACATTGTATGGCGTAACCGTCACAAAACCTGCTTTGTGCTTTTTTTTTTTTTTTACGTCAGTGTGACGATACTTTGTCACCTGGATGACACTTGGCAGTGTTAGGGGACAGAAAATCATCCCCAGCAAATTTACTAACATTTAGGCCAGAAAATGGTCATAAATGTTGGCAATTCGTGTCCATCGGTCACATGGCCTAGGCTTAAAGTAGAACAACATTTTTTATTCTCTCACCTGTTAGAAAACTGAATGATGTAATCTGTAGTGAATGTAATCTTCTCATGAGTGACTGTATCTGTGAGCTATCCCCCTTCTTCTAATTGTAGCTGGGTCATGTGACCAACTCCTTGACCTCCAACTGATCCAGGACAGGAAGCCAGTTACTTCTCTTCCTATGAGACTGAAAGTGAGGCTCCCATAGGAATGCATAGAGAATTAGACTTCCTGTCCACATATAAGATGCTATGTGAGTTGGAGAGTGATTGCTGGTCACATGACACAGATGAGAAGCATCAGGGAGATAACTCATAAATACAGCCACTGGTAAGAAAATGACATTGACTACAGATTACATCATGTACCTTTCTAGCAGGTCAGAAAATAAAATTTTTTGCGGCAGTTCTTCTTTAAAGTGAGACCAACCACCACCGCTATACAATGTACGGTGCCGTGCTTGGTAAGGTATGAAGGCCGCGGAACTCAAAAGAGCATTTTTCTCCGGTGGTAAAAACTTATACTTAGAAGTGTTTTGCCAAAAACACACAGATGGAATGCAAATTATGCCATGCAAGAAAAACAATACTTTGTCTGCAGTGAATGTCACAATTCACTACAGGCTTTATTAAAGAGGATCCCCATCTGGGACACGGATGTTGTATCACTTGGATGTGATGCCGATGTTGGATAGGTGTGAGTCTCTCTTTAGGACCAGCTGTCAAGAGAACAGAGTCTCCAAAGTGAAGAATACACCTCCTTTTTAAATGTTCCATGGATCTGGAGCCGCCGTCTCATCAGCAAAAAAAAAAAAAAAGAAAAGAAAAAGAAAAAAACTTTATCTGCAAAAATAAAAAAGCATCAGTAGGTCATCAGTATCTGATCAGTCGGGGTCCGACACTCAGGACCCCCACCAATCATCTGTTTGAGAATGCACCAGCACTTCTGCGATCGCTGCAGCCTTTTCCATGCTTACCATTGCACAGCGCCGAACATTGCTTTGTATCGCATTCAGCCTAGGCCATGTGACTAATTAATATGAATTCACTGGCCTAGGAAAAGCTGTGAGAAGGCCGTGGCACTATTGTGAGCGCCGATGCCTGATCGGCAGGGGTGCCGGGTGTCAGACCCCAACTGATCAGTAAAATCCTGAAAAACCCCTTTAAGCTCCAACTTAGAAAACAGATCTAACTCAGCAGGATCATCATCAGACTTGGGCTTAGCAGCAGTATAGTGTGTAAAAGTAGTGATCTGTCAGCACTGATCACCATGGCTGCACATGTCCTCACACATGGGGCCAACGTGACATGTGGGCAGCCACTCAAGCCTTTCCACACTACAGATGCACACATATCTGACAGTACACTGGACCACACTCCGCCCGCACTCACTTTCACGCTTTGATCACTGGAGCACGTCGCCATTCTCCTGCCATGAAAATCGAAGGAGACATCATGGATAAGATCTCTGTGATCTGCCGAGATACTCCGAGCCACGAACATGCCGATCTCCGCTCTGTGTGGCTACTCGGAGCCAAATGTCATAAGGCAGCAAGCCTAAAACTCCGAATTCACTTTCTACAAACCGATTCGCAGTAACTAGTCACTGCGCATGCGTTACACTTAGCCGCGCTTTACGTAGTTGCCTTCTACCGGGCAGCGTGCGGGTCATGTGATGTTATGGTCAGATCACGTGTCTGTTTCCGGGAGAGAAACTGAAACAGGGCGCATGTGCAGTGGTGGTAGATGAGTCGAATGCTGGCGTTTTATCCAAATTATATTTAGTAACCGTTACTGGACGTATGGTGAAGCAGGCCAGAGGCTGACAACTGAAGGGGGTTTCTGGGAGTAATATACTGTATTGATGACCTGTCCTCAGGTCGGAGCCTGACTACTGGCACCATACACTGGTGGCATGTACTAGGATATGCCACCAATGTCATGTGTTGGTCCCAGTCTGTCAACTGAGCCTCACCACGAGTCCATGACTCCTAGTGCTTGTTATGCAGGATCTTATACACTGATAAATATTTCTTGCTCTATATTGAGCTGCCATTTTAAAACGGGGTCATTTATTAAGGCTGCCAGTTTTTAGTGTAAATAAATCTGCAACACCCTGTTTTGTGACCTTTTTAGCATTCTTAATCTTTATGCTGGTGAGTGGCCAAAGTGAAGCTACTGCAAATTTACTATAATTTCTGCCATTGGCGACTGTAATAGATTTCAAAGTAGGAGCATGGGTTGGCGGAGGAGGCACCTAGGCACACACCTTGTCATAAATTAGGCGCATCCTCCAGCAGCGCAGGGGGTAAAACACTGGTCTTTGATAAACGACGGCCTATATGTATTCAATAGCTGTTTAGTTTCCCGTAGCGATCAGAACAGTGCTTCTTATCTTATATCACCTGTGAGGGGCCCGGCACATGGGAGGAGGCTGTTTCAGAAATTGGACAACCCCTTTAATACGTTACACGACTGTTTGAGTACGGTTGTCTGGGGTAGCAGAAGATTCGGCCAGTTCATCAAGCTAGTTGAGTCCCAAAGAAATGACTGTATGCTCCAATGTACACGTGTTAAAAAGGATCTGCAGGCACCCCCAGTAGCCTCTGATGCAAGATAGAGGCCAGTGAATATGTCAATGTTTTTTACGACGAGTTTTTACGATATCTGCTGCACCCCAGTTCTGCCTCCAAATATTTCTATTAAGATATCTTTTCTTATGGGCCTCCTAGCAACTGTGTATTACCTTCATCCAATCCAACGTAATCTCCAGTACACATGCATACCAAACATGGAGGAAATAATGGCAATATTGGGTGAATTCTTTAATTACTCCCTGTTACCGAGCTGTGATCAATTTGACTTTGATACGGTAGAAGCAGATAAATGGCCTGAGTTCTCATGAGCAAGCACGCTGCCCAAATATGGTTTAGGCTACTTTCACACTAGCGTTTAACTATTCCGGTATTGAGTCATAGGGGCTCAATACCGGAATAAAACGCTTCAGTTTTGTCCCCATTCATTGTCAATGGGGACAAAACTGAACTGAAGACAACGGAATGCTCCTGAAAGCATTCCGTTCCGTCTCCAGACCGGAGAACAAACCGCAACATGCTGCGGTTTGCTCTCCGATCTAGGCATCTGCACCAAGATAGATCCGGAATGGCCCCAATGCAAGTCAATGGGGACGGATCCGTTTGGTGTGACCACAATGGTAAACGGATCCGCCCTCCATTGACTTTCAATGGAGTCCATGACGGATCCGTTTAACAGATGGTAAAGATAATACAACCGGATCCGTTCATTACGGATCCACATGGTTGTATTATCTGCCCCTTGACCCGCCGGATCCGTGCTTAACGCTAATGTGAAAGTAGCCTTAGGCCAAGTAACTTTGACGTAAATCGGATTATAGGGATTTATGAATGACCTCGGCTGGAGAGGACGCTAACATTTTCATGACCCCTCTAATGGCTCCATCAGGTCTATGAAGGGTTTATGCAGGATCCTAACGCCATCTCTAGTTTTTATGATAGGGCTCTATAAAGTGGTTCCATTTTCCTGATTTTATTGCTACAGTCTCCTGGCCTGGCTTTGGGAAGGGGACATGGCTGATGTTATAACCCACTACAGGAATGTCAATGGAGGAGTGACTACTCCAACAATCATTTTGATATCTGTGTCACCATGTTCAACATTTACTCTCCTGCCAATTCCAGCACCGCAGCTCCAGTCCTCTCTGCCGGTGTTTGTTTACAAGGCTGCAGTGGTGACGTGCAGTGTACCCCATATGACTGCTGCAGCCAGTCACAGACTTCAGAGGTCTAGTGCTGTATACTGCTGAGGCCAGTAATTTGCTGCAGCTGTCATGTGAGGTATACACATCGGAGTAACTGGTGAGTATAGCTTCATTTTATTACATTTAGGCCTCATGCACACGACCGTATGTATTTTGCGGTCCGCAAAAACGGATCCGCAAAAAATACGGATGATGTCCGTGTGCATTCCGTATTTTGCGGAACGGAACATCTGGCCCCTAATAGAACAGTACTATCCTTGTCCGTAATGCGGACAATAATAGGACATGTTCTACTTTTTTGCGGAACGGAAATACGGACCTACGGAAACGGAATGCACACGGAGTAACTTCCGTTTTTTTTGCGGACCCATTGAAGTGAATGGTTCCGCATACGGTCCGCAAAAAAAACGGAACGGACGTGGAAAGAAAATACGTTCGTGAGCATCAGCCCTTAGTGACATGGGGGGGGGGGATTCAGACAACAGCTTTAAAGGGGTTGTCTGGTATATGATATTAATGTCCAATTCTCAGGATAGCTCATCACTATCAGATCAGCAGAGGTCCACCTCTGGACACCCCCACCAATCAGCTCCTGTCAGCACTGCAGTCTCTTCTCTGTTTACCTGCATCAGCAAGCAGTGTATTTCCAGCTCCTCCACCCCATTCACTTGAATGAGACAGAGCAGTTGTAGTTACAATCCGTACAATTGAAGTGAATGGAACAGAGAATCTGTAATTAAAGGGTTATTCTCATTTTAGACAATGGGGGCATATCGCTAGGATATGCCCCCATTGTCTTATAGGTGCGAGTCCCACTGCTGGGACCCTCACCTATATCCAGAACGGAGCCCCCGAACTGAATGAGGGCGCACTGCGCATGCGCAGCCGCCCTCCATTCATTTCTATGGGGCCGCCGAAAATAGCCGAGCGCTCGGCTACTTCCGTCAGCTCCATAGAAATGAATGGGAGCGGTGGCCGCAAATGCGCGCTACGCTCCCATTCATTTCTATGAGCGCAGCTGGGAGCTGCGCCTGGTGGTGGCCGGACCGGGGTCCTCCAGGAGCAGCGCTCCCCGCTCCATTCTGGATATAGGTGCAGGACCCGGACCTATAAGACAATGGGGGCATATCCTAGCGATATGCCCCCATTGTCTAAGATGAGAATACCCCTTTAAGCTGGTCGCCACTGCATCGCCCACGCTGGTCAGGTAAACAGCTGATCTGCAGGCATGTCGGAATTTGGACCCCTTCTGATCTGATAGTGATGACCTATCCTGTTATTTGATTTAGCAGGATAACACTTTGGGGACACCAGGATGGGGAATGTGTGTTGAGAAGGTAGGGGGCGAAGATGGAAAAGTGAGGAACCTAAGATGTCTGGGTGACAAACTCTGTAGAGAAGAGATATGGCTGAAATGTGGTCTTTTCTTAATGGAGAAGATAAGGAAATAGAATGTCTACATCAGAGGAGACATCACTGGATACAAGTGCGGTATTCTTATGTATGACCAGGCAGCATGCTGACATTAGGCCTGTCACACATCTCACCCCCTCAGCCTACTACTCCATATCATACTTAGAGACAACTGCAGGAGAAAGACAGAACATGGCAGCTGGCATGGGCCACCACAGAAGGGCATGTTCTGGGGCAGTATATTGTGCTGCGCTGTGCTATTTGGTTCTATTGGGACAGTATATTGTGCTGCACTGTGGTATCTGGTTCTGCTGGGGCAGTATATTGGGCTGCACTGTGGTATCTGGTTCTGCTGGGGCATTATATTGTGCTGCACTGTAGTATCTGGTTCTGTAGGGGCAGTATATTGTGCTGCACTGTAGTATCTGGTTCTGCTGGGGCAGTATATTGTGCTGCACTGTGGTATCTGGTTGTGCTGCGGCAGTAAATTGTGCTGCACTGTGGTATCTGATTCTGCTGAGGCAGTATATTGTGCTGCACTGTGGTATTTGGCTCTACAAGGGCAGTATACTGTGCTGGACTGTGACGTTTGGTTCTATTGGAACAATATATTGTGCTGCCCTGTGGTATCTGGTTCTGCTGAGGCAGTATATTTTGCTGCACTGTGGTATTTGGCTCTGCTGGGGCAGTATATTGTGCTGCATTGTGGTATTTGGTTGTGCTGGGGCAGTATATTGTGCTGCACTGTGGTATCTGATTCTGCTGGGGCAGTATATTGTTCTGCACTGTGGTATTTGGCTCTGCAGGGGCAGTATATTGTGCTGCACTGTGGTGTTTAGTTCTGCTGAGGTGGTATTTTTTGCTGCGCTATGGTATTTGGTCCAGCTAAGGTGGTATTTTGTGCTGCACTGCGGTATTTGGCTCTGCTGGGGCAGTATATTGTGCTGCACTGTAGTATCTGGTTCTGCTGGGGCAGTATATTGTGCTGCACTGTAGTATCTGGTTCTGTAGGGGCAGTATATTGTGCTGCACTGTAGTATCTGGTTCTGCTGGGGCAGTATATTGTGCTGCACTGTAGTATCTGGTTCTGCTGGGGCAGTATATTGTGCTGCACTGTAGTATCTGGTTCTGCTGGGGCAGTATATTGTGCTGCACTGTAGTATCTGGTTCTGCTGGGGCAGTATATCGTGCTGCACTGTAGTATCTGGTTCTGCTGGGGCAGTATATTGTGCTGCACTGTAGTATCTGGTTCTGCTGGGGCAGTATACTGTGCTGTCCTGTGGTATTTGGTTCTGCAGCACAGTCTACCACCCCTCTATGGTGTACGCCTACTTGTGTTTTCGTTTTTGTTCTGGGCCACTTAACCCCTTCCCGACCAGCGCCGTATATCTATGGCGGGCGTCATGGCTGGCAAGTCTCTGCTGTTTCTAACAGCAGAGACTTGCCGCTACTTACCGCCATTGGCGGCGTCTTCTTAGGCCTTCTGATGCCGTGATCACATGTGAGTGGCCAATCGGGGTGTCTGTACACCATATGAAAACTGTAATCCTCGCTGGTGAGGATTACAGTTTTCAAACTGCAATTCTTATTCTGGCCACTAGATGGCAGGCCAGGATAAGAAATGAGCAATTTTTGGATGTATCTCCATCTAGTAAATCCCTGATTGCTCATAAAGAAAAACAAAAAAACAACAATATATTAGCTCATATTTGAGCTTAAAAATAATCATAAAAAAATTAAAAAAAAAAAGTTAAAAAATATATAAAAAATATATAAAAGTTCAAATCACCCCCATTTCCGTATAATTAAAAAATAAATACCTAAATAACAATAAATATAGACATCATGGGTATCACCGTGACCGAAAACGCCCTTACTTTTAAAATATATCTAAAAAAATTCCAATACGGCGAATTGTGTGGCGGAAAAAAGCGTCCAAATGACGATTCGCAGTTTTTTGTCGCTTTTTTTCTAAAAAAAAAAATTAAATAAAAAGTGATCAAAAAGTCATACACACCCCAGAATGGTATCAATAAAAACTTCAGATCGCCCCGCAAAAAATGAGCCCCTATACAGCTCCGTACACATAAATACCAAAAAGTTATAGGGGTCAAGATATGACAACAAAAAAAAGAAAAAGGCCAACTTTATAATTATTTTATCAAAACGCAGGAAAAACTATACATATTAGGTATCGCCGGATTCGTACTGACCAGTAGAATGAAATTAACTGGTCAGTTTTAATGAACATCGAACGCCGTAAATAAAAAAACAGGAAAACTGTAGCGGAATTGTGTTTTTTTTGCAATTTCACCCGATTTGGAATTTTTTTCCCGCTTCCCACTACATCATATGCAATATTAAATGGTGGCGTTTGAAAGTACAACTTGCCCCTCAAAAAACAAGCCCTCATACAACTATGTGAACAGAAAAATAAAAAAGTTATGGCAGTATGAAGGCAAAACGAAAAAACCTCCGGGGGTGAAGGGGTTAAACCCCTTCCCGACTGGGACTTCAAAGATGGCGCCTGCTCCTCCACGGAGCGGGCATGATGGCCGCAGGTGACCTGCTTTTCCCACTAGCAGACACCAGCGGCTAATGTCCATGACCAGCAGTAATGCCGATCGTGGACATTTAACCCCTTGGGTGCCACGGTCAAGCCTGACCGCGGCAAACACCAGAAGCGCACGCTTCCGGTGTTGCTCTGGCTCCCCCGTGTGGCGATCAGTGGTGCCGGAGCGTGCCTGCAGCAGCCCCTGTCATAGTAAATGACAGGAGGCTGCTGCATAGGCTTTCCTATGGAGCCCTTGCCTGTAATAGGGCTCCATGGGGAAGCACTAAAATCATCATATATCTATGATATAAGCAATTAAATGATTGCTAGTTATAGTACCCTATGGGAACTAAAGTTAAAAAAAAAACAAAAAAAACCCGTAAAAGTTGAAATCACCCCCCTTTCCCGAAAATAAAAGTATTAAAAAAATTTTAAAAATACACATTATGGGTATCGCTGTTTGCGAAAACGCCCATATTATAAAAATATAAAAAATTATTTCCCATACGGAAAACAGCGAAACGGAAAAAGGCGTCAAACTGGCCGATTTGCCATTTTTTGACGCTTAAAAAAAAAAAAATTTAAATTAAATAAAAAGTGATCAAAGAGTCATACACACCCCAGAATGGTATCAATAAAAAGTTCAGATCGCCTGGCAAAAAATGAGCCCCCATACAGCTCTGTACACATAAATACCAAAAAGTTATAGGGGTCAAGAAATGAAAAAAAAATGTCCAACTTTATAATTTTTTTATCACTATCAAAACACAAGAAAAACTATACATATTAGGTATCAGCAGATTCGTACTGACCAGTAGAATGAAAGTAACCGGTCAGTTTTAATGCACATCGAACGCTGTAAATAAAAAAACCCGTAAAACTGTAGCAGAATTGCATTTTTTTTGCAATTTCACCCGATTTGGAATTTTTTTCCCGCTTCCCACTACACCATATGCAATATTAAGTGGTGACATTGGAAAGTACAACTTGTCCCGAAAAAAAACAAAAACCCTCATACAGCTATGTGAACAGAAAAATAATGCCCCTTTCACACGAGCGGGAGACTCGCATGTCTCCCGCAACGCATCTACAGGGCTGGACTCCGGCACTGACTGGGATCGCATATATGTGCCAGCACCGATTATCAGCAGGTCTGATGGATTTCTATGGAGGCCTCCTGGGATGTCCACTGGGGGTTCATTTATTAAAGTTCAGCGGTTCACATCAGTCTTTAATAGCCCCTGCACTGCCGGAGGATGCACTTAAAGGGGTATTCCCATCTGACAAGTGTAGTTTGTATAGTTAGATATAGCCATACCAATGTTATTACTAATAGAATGTATTTATATAAAATGTACTGTTTAGAAGATTTGCCTATTTGTATATATATTATATATAAATAATATATAAGTATATATATTAGACGCACGCTCTGCCGGTCTGTGTGCCTAGACTGAAATCTACTCCAGCCCCTGCTGTACTTGTTGTCATACCCCCACCGCTCCCCAAAAAAATGTGTGTGGATTTAGGGACATGGGCGTTTAGAAAGTCACAAAACAGGGCCATACGACTTTTAAACCAAATACTGCCATAAGTAGTCATAATAAATGACCACATATAGGAGGGTGCAATATATTGTATAGAAAAAGGACATTGCAGGACTAATTAGATGAGAAAAAAAAAAGAATGAAAAGCATTTCATAACCCTGGAACTGCTAGACTCTGTGTGGCCTGTGTTCCTGTCAGTAAGCACAGTATGGCCGCCTCAAACAGCGGCGTTCCTCTCAGGTACACGAGCAGCAGCCGGACAGCCGCCAGCAATGATGGCCACTCGCTACCTGTCCCCCACAGATAATAGTTTACCCTCGGACTTCAGGGGATCTCCAAATAGGCGGAGCATCAACGGGAAACGCCCACAAAGCCATAGCGCGCCGCTGATTGGATGCAGGAGAAGGTAGCCGGTTGCCAAGTTAGGGGTGAGCGAATGATGCTGGGAAGGGGGCGTGGAAGTAACCGGAAGAGGGCGTGGTTTTGGAGGCCGGTACCGCGGTTGGTGTCGCAGATCGGGTTGTTGCTTGCTTCCTGTTCTGTTCCCGTAAACACCGCCGCCGTGTCCGGAGTCCGTGCAGAGAGCAATGCGGCAGGGCGGAGAACTGTGAAGGCGGGACCGGGGAGCGGGAGACATGGAGAACGAGTTCAAGAGCATAGACGAGGAGAACCGCTGGAGTCCGCTCTATGGAGTGAGTAGTGCGGCTGTCACCTATACTAGTGCCTGCTGCTTCCTGGAAGCCGGGGACGGATTCCTGGGATCTGGTGGTGACCCTGCAGGTAGCAGAACCGCCTCTCACCCCAGTGTTATCCGTGGCTCTGTATACCGGATCCCTGTATAGTAGTGATGTCTCCATATACCATATTCCTGTATAGTAGTGATAGCTCTGTATACCTGATCCCTGTATAGTAGTGATGTCTCTGTATACCGGATCCCCGTATAGTAGTGATGTCTGCGTGTGCCGGATCCCCGTATAGTAGTGATGTCTGCGTGTGCCGGATCCCCGTATAGTAGTGATGTCTGCGTGTGCCGGATCCCCGTATAGTAGTGGTGGATCCCGTCTGCGTGTGCCGGATCCCCGTATAGTAGTGATGTCTGCGTGTGCCGGATCCCCGTATAGTAGTGATGTCTGCGTGTGCCGGATCCCCGTATAGTAGTGATGTCTGCGTGTGCCGGATCCCCGTATAGTAGTGATGTCTGCGTGTGCCGGATCCCCGTATAGTAGTGATGTCTGCGTGTGCCGGATCCCCGTATAGTAGTGATGTCTGCGTGTGCCGGATCCCCGTATAGTAGTGATGTCTGCGTGTGCCGGATCCCCGTATAGTAGTGATGTCTGCGTGTGCCGGATCCCCGTATAGTGGTGATGTCTGCGTGTGCCGGATCCCCGTATAGTGGTGATGTCTGCGTGTGCCGGATCCCCGTATAGTGGTGATGTCTGCGTGTGCCGGATCCCCGTATAGTGGTGATGTCTGCGTGTGCCGGATCCCGGTATAGTGGTGATGCCTGCGTGTGCCGGATCCCCGTATAGTGGTGATGCCTGCGTGTGCCGGATCCCCGTATAGTAGTGATGCCTGCGTGTGCCGCATTCCACGTATAGTAGTGATGCCTGCGTGTGCCGCATTCCACGTATAGTAGTGATGCCTGCGTGTGCCGCATTCCACGTATAGTAGTGATGCCTGCGTGTGCCGCATTCCACGTATAGTAGTGATGCCTGCGTGTGCCGCATTCCACGTATAGTAGTGATGCCTGCGTGTGCCGCATTCCACGTATAGTAGTGATGCCTCCGTGTGCCGCATTCCACGTATAGTAGTGATGCCTCCGTGTGCCGCATTCCACGTATAGTACTAGTGATGCCTCCGTGTGCCGCATTCCACGTATAGTACTAGTGATGCCTCCGTGTGCCGCATTCCACGTATAGTACTAGTGATGCCTCCGTGTGCCGCATTCCACGTATAGTACTAGTGATGCCTCCGTGTGCCGCATTCCACGTATAGTACTAGTGATGCCTCCGTGTGCCGCATTCCACGTATAGTACTAGTGATGCCTCCGTGTGCCGCATTCCACGTATAGTACTAGTGATGCCTCCGTGTGCCGCATTCCACGTATAGTACTAGTGATGCCTCCATATAGTGGGCCGATCACGCCTCCATTTCCATGTAGTAATTGTAATTGTTATTTACTCCGTCCAATGGTGATGCCTCCTGCTGGTGTCTATGTAGTAGTGTCTGTGCTTCCCGTGAATTAGATGCCTTTATTTAGTGTTATTACTGATGGGTCTACCTGATAGTTGTATGGACAATTTACACATGTGTGCGACTTTAAGGGAATGAGTGTTTTTATTAAGGGGGTTGACTGGCATGAAATAATTGACTAAGGGCGTGAAATAATACTTAATATAATAAAAGATCAATTATTTACCTATTAATTCATACACCTCTCCAGCGGTGGTTGGTTGTAGTCCTGTTGTGTTGCCGGGATATTCCCCCCCCCCCTTCCTCCTTAATCCTTAAAGTGTTAATGGCAGAAGTGCGATGCAGGTAGTTTGCTGCCGGCACATGCTGTATCCAAGGAGCCTTTTGCACAGTTCCTGTTCTTATTAAAGGGGTTGTCCCAGAATGACAACTGATGACCTACCTGCAGGGTAGGAGTTAAGTGCCTGATGGAGTCTTACTGCTGGGACCCCCTCCATCTCAAGAACAGAGTTACCCGTTTGTATAGAGCAGCAGTTGGGTGTGCACCAAACTCTCTGGGACTGCCGGAGGTGACAGCACAAATAGTTCAATGTGACTTCATTAGAGATGAGCGAGCATGCTCGAGTGCCATTTTTGCGTATTTGCGTACGCATTTTAAAATTCGTACGCTATTCATATGCATATTTTAATCTATACGCAAATGCATACGAATAGCGTACAAATTCAATTTGTACGCTATTCATACGCTATTCGTACGCATTTGCGTATAGATTAAAATATGCATATGAATAGCGTACGAATTTTAAAATGCGTACGCAAAAAAGGCACTCGAGCATGCTCGCTCATCTCTAGACTTCATCTGTTCCTGTGCTAAAAATTTCAAAGAGCTTTATTAATGGAGCATAATAAAAATGCGCAACGTTTTGACCCACACAGGGGACTTCTTCAAGCATCGATCTCTGGCAGTCACATAGAGCTGGAGCCGGAGTTCGCATGCTGGAGGACCACCACATCATTCAAATGCGGGACTTGGGGTCGCTGTTCAGTGCAGGACCCCAGTAGTTGGACTGGGGGGGCGGCTCATAGATTTTTGTTGTATAGTGGCTTCACTAGTCACTGTCACATGTAACTTTCTTACACCCACCCAATGTATTCTTATTGATATCTTGCTTAGGAGGCTGTGTTGAGTCTAGCGGCATGTCTTCTGCTTACAGATATGACTGCTGTGACAGATCCTCAGGATTGGCCTAATACGGCGGATTATTTACCAGTTTGCCGAAGCTTAATATGAACCCTTGTCTTCCATGCAACATCCAGATTTGGTGTTTTTTAGCTTAAAAAAAAGCTGCAGTAAAAAAAGCCAACCATGGCAATTTCCCTCTAATGTTGGTCTGTACTTCTTGGTCCCTCTCGACACACAGGAAATGACTGTTCAGCCAATGACTGAGTGATGCAGATGACCATTGCAACCATTGATTGGCTGAGGAGGCGTTTCTCGTGTGTCGGAATGTGACTAGGAAATAAAGATCAGCTGGACCCGGTAAGCATCAGAACTGGAGTAGCGTGCATCCGTGAATGTAATTCTCTTTTTCTCTTTTTTTTTTTTTTTCTTTTTCTCCTCACTTTGAGCCCTTCCTGAAGAATTGCTGGACTAACTTAGTGCTGCAGCTCTCTCCCTGTCACAGCTCTTGGGATGTGTCCTTTCTGCTGGAGCTCTCTCGGTGTATACTGACAACCTCTAATGGTAGATCTGCCTAGTGGGAGGTGAAGGATAGAACTGAGCACGTGTGTCCACCTCATTGATGTTACCGCGTTGGATAGAGAAATTATGGACAAAGCCAAACAGCAGGTGGCGCTATCCAGATACTTTTTATTGCATAACTCAGTGGGTACAGGAAATTTTGTATTTCATGCAATTACAAACGTATTTCGATCCAGGTACTGACTTGAAAGATGCAGAATATTTTTCATGGGACAACCCTTTAACTTTTGTATCTGGCTGCAGGACCTGTTTTGTTCAGGCCTATATTAATTCTCTATATATAAAGACTGGCTTAATAGTGGTTCCAGCTTTTGGACGTGTCTCCTATATTTCTGGTTATCGCACTTTAAGATGCTGTAAAAGTGTTCTTTGATCTTCTCAGAAAACAGGGCACTACTTAAGGGAACTGGGTGCTTGTAAAATGTAACTTAATATTTAATTGCTGATCGTTTTGAGCTTCCTTCTTGCACACAGTAAAATAGTCTTTGGCAGTAATATAAATCTCTCTGTAGGCCAAGGTGAACAAGTCCCAGGAGCCAGGTAGATATTGCTCCTAAGAAGCCTGCTGCAGGCGCCTAACTTTTTGGTGCAATAAAGCAAGCAAAAAATTAGACAATGGTGATCAAAATGTTCTCATTGCCATGCACCTTAGGTAAAATAACAACAAGGGTAATAACATAGACATAAAACATACAAGGCTAGCCTGGAGCTAAGGCCCTGAGATACCAAACGCCCGGAGGGTTTCAAATAGAAAAGACCAATCAATGCGGTCAAAGGCCTTTTCTGCATCAAGGCTTAGTATTATAGCCGGGGTAGCAGTGTGGGTGGCCAGATCAATTAGGGTGAGGACCCTACGGGTGTTATCCCTTCCCTGACGAAACAGAACAAAACCCACTTGATCCTTATGAATTAGAGTGGGGAACCATGCGTTTAGACGAGCTGCAAGGATACGAGTAAAAATCTTCAAATCGGTGTTTAGCAAGGATATTGGTCTATAACTTGTGCATTATGGGGGGTCCTTACCTGCTTTGGGGATTACCACAATGTGGGAGGACAGCATTGTAGGAGGGATTGGGGATCCCTGAAGGAATGAATTATAGAGGGCCAGGAGATGTGGGGAAAGTTCAGCTCCAAAGGTCTTGGGGTCCGGGCCTGGGGATTTACCCGAAGGGAGGTTCTTAGTCACATCAGCAAGCTCTTCAGCGGAAATGGGTGCATTTAATAGGGTCACTGCTTCCGATGGACGCTTAGGAAGGCGACAGGAATTCAAATATTCCTGTATTCGGGGCAGTGCGGGGGAATGCTTATTGGCATGATTTAGGTTGTATAATTGAGCATAGTAGTCCCAAAAGCAGCGAGCGATGGTGACAGGGTGGTATTGAGGGCAGCCAGATGAGTCTTTTACTACCTGGGGAGTACGTGTGGCAGCAGTATCTCTGAGTTGTCTAGATAAAATTGTATGGGCTTTATTGCCCCTTTCGTAGAATCGTTGTCTGGAGTACAACAACATGCGTTCTACATTGTGAATTGCCAAGTCTTTCAGTTTAGCTCGAGCAGCTACCAAATCCCTCAGGAGATGAAGACTGGGCTTGACTTATAGGCGGGATTGTAGGGAGTCAATTTGAGCCGTGAGCTCTTGTATCCGGGATATTCTATGCTTTTTAAGTCGAGAAGCCAATGCAATACACTGACCACGTACTACAGCCTTATGGGCTTCCCATAGTGTAGCTAAGGAGGGAACTGAGTTTGCATTTTCAGTGAAATAGGTTTGGATATTTGTCTAATCTCCGTGCGTGAGGGTTGCCATTTCAAGGAGTCGTTGAGATGCCAATGGCAAGTGCGGGGTGGTGTGGGTTGGGAGGAGAGGGTTAGTATGACAGGAGCGTGATCCAACCAAGAAATGGGTCCAATGGTGACATCAGGCAACATCTTCAAAGTGAGGGCATTACCAAAAAAATAATCGATTCTGGTATGCAGTTTGTGGGGAGGGGAGTAAAAAGTAAACACTCGACTAGTGGGGTTATCGCCCGTCCAGAGGTCGTAGAGGGCTGATTTGCGAACTGCACTAAGCAAATCCCTTGCCAGGCGCAATTGAGACGAGGGAGGCGCAGCGAGGGAAAGCAATAGTCTGTCTGCAGACTCAGAGAAGACCATGTTAAAGTCCCCACCAATAATCCACGCGGCTGGGGACAGTTTGTGAACCTTATTAAAAGCTCTACGCACAAACGGGAGTTGAGCGGTATTGGGGGCATAAATATTGCAAAGCACTATGGGGCGGTCTTGGAAAGTACCTTCCAGTATGACATAGCGGTCGGCTGGATCAATACGACCGTCTACTGAGAAAGCGAGGTCCAGGCTGTTCCCGCTTGGTGGGCCGGCAGCTTACTAGGAGAAGGAAAGAATAAAGGGAGTCCAAAGAGAGAGGAAAACAAAAGGAATGGTTTGGGGTAGAAGCAGACACCGCAAAACGTTAGACAACTAGACTATAAAATCGGAAACAAATAGAAAAATCAGACCAATGAAAAAGAAAGGTCTGAAATGGGACCGACTCTGCTGAGAATGAGTAAGCAGAGTGGGCTCACAGAACCGCAGAAAAAAGGAGGTCCGAAGTAGTCACGTCCCGAAAAGGGTCGGAAAAAACCTAGCAAAAACCGATTGGTTAAGAACAATAATCAGTAACAACAAAATTCCAACAAGCTGTAACTAAGTTATGCATTGCTTATCATTAGTATAAGCCCCGAGCGGGCAACTAAACTTCAAGTCCCCAGGGAGGTACAAAAGGGCAACAGGTCTAATCTGTAGGATCTCAGCCATGAGGAGGCAGATTCCCAGATGTGGCTCTTGTGCAGAAGAAGATGGAGCATCAGGGTGTATGTCACATCTGGGCGCACTACACTCACCCCGTCGGCGGGGTCGCCCCTCTCGGCGGCTGCTGTCTCTTTTCCTCCACAAATGTCTAATGTGGTGATTTCAGCAGCTAGCACAGAATCTGCAGTAACTGTACTCTCGCTCCAACTAGGGGGTGGCCGAAGGTACTATAGCACCTATACCTTCTGTGGAACAGTCATTAGTCCTGCACCTAAATCCTATGTAGAGGCCTATTTAAGGCAGCTCTGTGCGCCTGTCTGATGCCAGAGTCTTTTTCCCCAGTGTGCTCCAGCTCTTCAGTTGTTCCTGTTCAGCTCTTGTTGTTCCAGTCTTGAGTTGCTTCTCGTCTCAGCTAGCCTACTGCTGATCCAGTCCTCGGCTGTTTCCACTGCTTCCACACTGCAACGTGACCTGCAAGTCTCTGGCCGCTACTGTCATCCAGCCAGCAAGGCTAGTGACAGTGTATCTTGGTTGAAGGCAGGCGTCGACGTTTGGGGTTCCCCGGGTTCTGCCAGGTCAGCGGAGGTGGTACAGAAAGTGTGGGGGTCTCCCAGTCCGTTAGGTCAGGTGTTGGTAAGTCCAGAGCTGCACAGAAAAAATCTAGATCTTCATAGGAGAAAAGGTAAATAGGGCGTCCATTTTTCCGGACAATCGGGGCAAAAGGGAACCCCAACCGATACGGAATTCGGTGGGTCCTGAGTGTGGCCAATAAAGGGCGAAGGTGTCTCCGCTTCTGTAATGTGATCCAAGACAAGTCCTGGTATAATTGCATGCGGGCCCCACGGAAATCCAGAGTGCGTGTGTCTTGTACTTTCATCATGATGGCCTCTTTCCTGAGAAAATCATGCGCACAACAAATAACGTCTCTAGGTTGGGAAGACGAACCTTTGGGTCGTAGGGGGTCCCCCATGATTTGATTAAAGAAGACGTCCAGGATTTCCTGTAAATTTTCGTCACCCTGGGGTTCTGGGAGACCTTAGATTCTGATGTTGTTCCGCTCCCGCGGTTGTCTAGATCCTCTAGGTGTCTTTGAATTTCGCGGAATTCCGCTACATGGGTGGTAACTGAGGTGTGGAGTTGGGAGACAGAGGCCCGTGTAAGAGTATGGGCTTTTTCTAATGCTTCCACACGGTTAGTTATAGAAAGGCAGGTCATGTTGTACAGCAGAAATTTCAGAGCGACATGTGGTAGTAACTTCGGTGACCAGAACTTGGAAATCTTTCTTGGTGGGAAGTTGAGAGAAGAGGGAGTACCAATCTGAAGGTGAAGTCGGTCTTATGGGAGAACCAGATTCAGAGCTAGGGTCTCGGCTAGGAGAGCAGGTTGGTGTAGGGGCTGCATATCTCAGCATGGAGGGATTGGCCCCTATGTCTTCCTCAGGATCTATAGAGATTGGAATTATGGAGGAAGTTAACACCAGGGGGGGAGTTGATGGAGGTGCAGAGGTGCATTGGGGAGGGTATGGAGAAGAGTGACAGTGGGGATCTGGAGTGACGTGCACCATCACTAACCTGTGGGGGGGGCCCCCCCGTCCTGTAAATCTTCAGAACAGCCAGGCGCCATTTTTGCAGTGTGACAGGCCAATTCATTCCTACCTGGACGTGTCTGAGAAGGCTGCAGTGTGGCACGTCTCAGGATATGGCAGTCAGAAGGAGCGGTATTCTCCTGTACGCGCAGGTGGATTTGGTCCGGGTCTGGGTCCGCCTGCATAGTGCTCCGGCGCTGAGGGAGCGCACCCTCCAGAAGCAGAGCAGGTGGGGAAGATGGTGGCGATGAGAAAGCGGCGCGGGAAGGCTGCAAAATCCCGGAGGGTGCCACGCTGCTGTGAGTCACTGGTGTGCTGGGTTCCCTGGGGGGGGCTTCTTAGGGAGCTTTTTCCCCATATTGGGGAAGCGCGTAGGGCTCAGGGTCCCTTCTTGAAGCGGCACAATCACTGAGCTCGTCTCTCACACGTCCTCCGCCATCGGGTGCTAGGCCATGCCCCTGGCTTCTTTTTTTTATTGGAGTGTGACACTGCTTGCCAACCACTTGGAAAAAATATGGCTCCTAAGGCAACAGTAATGTGAAAAAATAGGAGCAAATAAAGACTGCCAAAAACAGGTGCAAACAACGATGATAAAAGTCCCCCACTGTGTGCAGCTAATATAAGCCAGATATGGTCTTGTGGACTCGGTTGAAAGAGTATGTTGCTGCTCTTCTTCTCATTCCACGAGTTAAGCTGCACATAGACTTTCGATAAATGTTGCTGGTGACCATCCATTGTGTATTGGGGGGCCTCCGAACAGCAGATTTGTGGCGGCTATCTTCTCTGTTCAGGACACGTGCATGCTCAGTCATCTGTGTATGGAGGGGTTGGAAGAGATGCCTGACTCATCCAACTATCCTTTGTGTCCCCTGGCTTGTTCCCTTCTATCCTCTCATGAAGAAGAAATGGTGCTGTCTGACCACCGCTGAAAGTTGGGTTGTGTCCTTCTGCCTAGGTCTCACATTGATGTGATGAATGGGCTATGGCACTGTTTTTTTTTTTTTTTTTTCCCACATCAGGAACCTGGGCTTTATGCTCTTCTGAAAACCCTTTTTCGTGCTTGAGGGAAACCATATAAACCCAAATTCTGAAGGATTAGTTGCCTTTATTCCTATTCCAAGACACTTGTGAGTATTATGATAACATGCCACCATCCCACCTACATGAGCTTGTTGAACATCATATTCCAAAACCATGGTTATTAATATGGAGTTGATCCACCTTTGTGGATATAATAACCTTGATTTTGAAGAGGGAAGGTTTTATGGCCGTCCAACAGAGAGAGAATTTGTGAGGTCTGGCGCTAGAGATGAGCGAGTCAATTTGTTTCTTGAGCTGCAAATATGTGTTACTGCTGCTCAAGATGGTAACCCTTCTCTATGATGGACAGGGCTGGACATCTTTCCTGGCCCATCAATCTCACACTTGTGTCGTAGCTCTGAGTAGTGACGCAAGTGCAGTGACTACTGCTGGTACCGGGTTACTGGAACCGTAGTGGCGCATTCATAGCTTGCATTTGCACTGCTTCAACAGCAGCAGCAGCAGAACCTCTGCACTGCTACTCTGAGTAACAGAGTAGGCATGAGATTGACAGGGCTAGAGGAGATCTCCAACCCAGTCCATCAATGGGGAGGGGGCAACCACTTGTGCATTGGGGCAGTCTGTGTTTGGTGGGGATGAGGTGAGGTCACTAGAGTTACTCAACACCAGTACTCTCATACCACATACTTACTCACCTTACTTTATGCTGAAACAGAAAAGGCCCTTCCCAAACTGTTCCGCAAACTTGGAAGTGTTCATACGACCAAAATGTATTGCAACTAAACCAGTTTTCCTTTACACCAGTTTTGATAACTCAATCCTTTTGTTCCTTGACCTCAATGTTTTTCGAAGTAAGGAAAAATCGGGCCTTAAAGAGTGTTTCCATCTGTGTGCAACCAGCGACTAATCTCTTCACCCTTGGCTTACATAGTTTCTTTCAGGCTTCCATTTCTGTTTGACAGAATATCATGCTGTCCAGTAAAAGAAACTGAAGCCTTGACCCATTAAGTAAATCCAAGAATGGTCACAGATTAAGCTATGAAAATCAGCTTTCTGTTAAAGGGGTTTTCTGAGATTTTTTTTGGAGAGGTCATCAGTATCTGATTGGTGGGGGACCAACACCCAAGACTCCCACCGATCAGATGTTTGAGAAGCCACCTGAGCTTTCAGTAGCGCTGTGGCTTTCTCTCTGCTTTTCCTAGGCCAGTGATGACACAGTCCTTGGTCACGTGGCCTATGTGCAGCTCAGCCCCATAGAAGTGAACGGGGCTTAGCACAATACCAAACACAGCCGCTATACAATGTACAGCGCTGTGTTTAGTGATCTGCGAGCATCGGTGCCTTCCCCAATAGCCAATCGGCGGACTCCTGGGTGTCGGACTTCCTCCAATTAACAGATTGACCATGCCAGGGCCCCAGATGGCACCAGTGCGACCAAAAAGTATCATTTGGAACCTATGGGGGAGATTTATCAAACTGGTGTAAAGTAGAACTGGTTTAGTTGCCCATAGCAACCAATCAGATTCCACCTATCATTTTTCACAGCTCCTTTGGAAAATGAAAGGTGGAATCCGATTGGTTGCTATGGGCAACTAAGCCAGTTCTACTTTACACCAGTTAAATAAATCTACCCCTATGTTTTTATACTTCGGAACCAGTGAATTTTTTTTTTTAACCCTAGAAAACCTGCTGCATAGTCATAGACTTAAAGGGAATGTATTGTTAGAAAATGGCCTATTGTTTAAATAACACCTTTTTGTTAAACTTTTTTTTTTCATTTTTGGTAAGTTATTTTATATTTTTTCTGTCACTATCTCAATTTCAAAATGTATATAATCCTGGACACTAGGTATAATAGGTCGTGAATTCCTGTTCTGTACAGGTAACTTTTCCGTAGTTATCACAGGCACGATTACAATAACAAGTAACACCTGTATATAGATAACACAGATTCACAATAGGTTATATGACCGCTTATCGGCTCCCTCCTGTCCTTTAGGCACGTCACAGAACATGTGTAAAAAGCTCCTGTCCATTGTGTCTATGGCCTATCAAGCTGCTCGAAAACTGCAGGATTATATACAATTTTTTTTTTATATATATATAGATAGTGACACAGGAAAAAAATAAAAATCCCCAACAATTCTAAAAACAAAAACAAAAAAATCTTGTTCCACGGTCGTGTGGCCTAGATGCAGCTAAGTCCCGTTCTAGTCAATTGGGCTGAACTGTAATACCAAGCCCATCCGCTATCCAGTGGATGGCGCTGTGCTTGGTAAGGTGTGAGCAGCAGTACTGCAGCCTCTTTAAAGAGCAATCACAAATCACTGCATTAGGCCTTCTGCTAATGACCGCATCGGAATTGCGGTCCTTGTGCATCCCACAATTTTCATGGGGTGCACTGTAAAAATCCTGTTTCTTCTGCAAAACAGAGAATAGGACAGGGTCTATAATTTGCAGCCAGGCTACATGGATGAGGACAGTGCACGGATGAGATTTTTTTTTGCAGACCCTTAGAGATGAATGGACGCTGTGCAAAAAATGTGAAAAGGACAGAGACCAAAAATATGGTGGTGTATGTAAGGCCTTAATAATAGGTGATGGCCACAGCTCACCTCCTCACCTTCATTCCCACCAAGGTCAATAGTTTGCTCTCTGACTAAGGCTCTTATACCTGTGTGGTCCACTCGGCCTAGGTGGCCGCCTCCATGCATAGTCCTGTATAGAAAGTTAAAAGCTTATTTAGGTATATTAGTGGGAAAAGAATTATATTTCCCTTTTAAAGTAGTTCACATTTCCTTTAATTTTTTTATACTATATATCTATGAAAAACAAGAAGAACTCTTCATGTGTATCAAGCTATAAAATACGTATAGACTTGCACACAGTTTTTGAAGAAACGGTAGGGAAGTTGTTTCAAACATCTTGGAGAACTAACCACAGCTCTTCTGTGGATGTAGGCTTGCTCAAATCGGTCTCTTCATGTAATCCCAGACAGACCAGATGATTTTGAAATTGAGGCCATATCATCACTTCCAGGAGTTCTTGACCTTCTTTACTTTGAAGAAAATTTTTGTTGACGTTGGCTGTATGTTTAAGGTTGTTCTCCTGACATGATGCATAAGTATCCACCTGTATTTCTCATCACTGAGGACACCATTAATCCTGACCAAATCTCCAACTCCATTTGCTGAATTGCAGCCCCAAGCTTTCAAGAAACCTCCACATGTTTCTCTGTTTCCTTGCGTTCACTCCTTATTGTTCTTCTCTCCTCTGGGTCGACTTTTTTTTATTTTGAAGGTGCTGTTGACTTGTTCTTTCTTTGCTCATAATGATCAGCTTGTGTGAGACTTCCCGTTCCTTAATTTGTGGATTCTGGAAAGTTGAAGTAATTTGATCATCTGGAAGATTATGTTCTGGGAAAATGCAGATCTTTGGCTCAGAAGAGGTCAGTAAGCGAAATACCTGCATCTTCCATGACTTTTTCCTACACGTTCTTGGTGTACACATCTCATTTGGTTTCAGATTACTTTAGTATAATATATTAGTTGATTTCTGTATTTGTGTTAAGCTGTCTATTTTCTGTGTGGCTATAAATGGGCAGGACCCAGAAACACTGCTTAGACGTGCAAACATTGACTCTCCGTAGATTGTCTTCAATGGACTAACTCCAGACAAGTTTGCTAGAGCCACAGGATTGTGGGGGCTTACACATTGGTAGTAATGTCTTAACTTGCACATTTGATTTCAGTAAATGCTTTTTGGCAAAATTTTGATGGAAATGAAGAAACAACTATTGTGTGAGCCATGCCTTTTTGTGTATACAGTTGATGGACCTTGGGTGTGCATTGTGTTTTAACTCTTGTGGCAGTAGTATGCTGGTCAGAAGACTGGTATTTGGTATAAAAGGGGCTATAAAAGTATAAAAATGATTCAGAAAAGCCTCAGTGAGATAAAAGAAGCCAAACCCGCCCTCACCGATCCCCTTCAGCTCCCATTCTTATGCCTATCTGGTCCCCACTGGTTTCTGCTCCCTGGTCCCATCTTGACGCACAGAAAATGCATGGAGATGTCCATCACAGTGGTGACCCACCTTATCCAGTGCTCAATCAGACATTTCTTACGTGTCAAGGCAGAACCAGGAAGCAGAAACCAGCAGTGACCTGGTAAGTATCGTATCGGGAGCAGCAGGGGATCAATGAGGTGGACTAAGGTTTGTTTTTTTTTGTTTTTTGTCATGTGCAGGAGCCCTTACTTTGTGTTTGAGAATTGGCTGCTGTACTTGTAATCCACTCAGAGGAGACTATTCCAAGGATTTATGATTGTGGATTACCGAGGAAAGTTTATTACGTGGAATGGTTGTAAACAAAGAAGCGTATTGGCTGTGCTAAATACATCCCCTGATAACGGGCAGTTTGTAAATTTGCTTGGTGTGTGGATTTCTGTTTCTGACCCAAGGGCTTTCCAGTATTTTTATACTACTAGGCTATCCTCCGTATAGGCCGTCAATGTCAGATTGTGGTGGTTTCTGACACCCTGCACCCCTACTTGTTCCTGAGTACCCCCAGCATCAGAACTACACAGGTCATAGTAAAATGATAACATAGTTTGTAAGGCTGAAAAAAGACATCTGTCCGTCCGGTTCAGCCTATTATCCTGCAAGGTCCATCCACTATGTAGTGTACGAAGCTGGTTACTGCAGCACTGCTCCTATTGAAGTGAATGGGAGCAGTGCTGCAATAACCAGATCCTCTACAGAGTGGATGACATGGCGTTCCGACACTGGCGTATTTGCTTTTAGTTAATTGATGTTCTGTGCACACCTGTGGAATTGCATAATAAAATTCTCATTTCAGTGCCAGAACTTTCACTTTTGCAAATGTTCCTACTCATTTTATTAAAGGGATTGTCTGAAAATTAAAATTCTTGGACAACCCCTAGAATAGTTTTCAGAGGACTTGTCGCCACGTAACGTAGTGCAATCTGCAGGCAGCATGTTGTAGAGCAGGAGGAGCTGAGCAGAATAATATATAGTTTTGTAGAAATATATAGAGTTAAAAAAAAAAAAAAAAAAAATAGCATCAGCCCTGCCTGACGCTGTGTGTGACGTCAGGTCCGTCCCAGTGCGGACTCCATGTCAGCCAGCCGCACACTGCCAGGAAAGGTAAGTATAGAGTAAGCAGCGGCCCAAATCTGCTGGCGGTGGAAGAGGGGACGCCCGTGATTTGAAGGAGCTTGATGGGGCTGGGGGACATGGATGGCAATGGCATGGAGGGTTCATGGCGCTGGGGGAGTGGGGGACGGGACCTGGATGGTATGGAAAGGCTGATGGCGCTGGGGGACATGGCACTGGGGGGGGGGGGTGGCTGATGAGTTTTTATAAAGAAAAACGTTCTTTTAGTTTTTTATTAGAGTGCTCGATTAATCGTTGGATTAACAGATAGAATACTCGATTACAAAAATAGCCGATAGCTGCAGCCCTATCTTGGAGGTATGTTTGGGGGCTTTATGATGTTGGAATACTGCCCTGTAGCCCAGTTTCCGAAGGGAGTGGATCATGCTCTGCTTCAGTATGTCATAGTACATGTAGGCATTCATGGTTCCCTCAATAAACTGTAGCTCCCCACAGCCGGCAGCACTCATGCAACCCCAAACCATGACACTCCTACCACCATGCTTCACTGTAGGCAGGACACACTTGTCTTTGTGCTCCTCACCTGTTTGCCACCACACATGCTTGACACCATCTAAACCAAATAAGTTTATCTTGGCCTCATCAGACCACAGGACATGGTTCCACTAATCCTAAGTCCTTAGTCTGCTTGTCTTCATCAAACTGTTTGCAGGCTTTCTTGTGCATCATCTTTAGAAGAGGCTTCCTTCTGGGACGCCAGCCATGCCGTGTATGGTCTAAGCCAGGGGCGTAGCTATAGGGGGTGCAGAGGTAGCAGTCGCTACTGGGCCCAGCAGCCTTAGGGGGCCCAAAGACCCTTGTGCTACATAAGAGAAACACAAAGAACTGAGGGAATGGGGGCCTGAGCTGAACTCTTGCACCAGGGCCCACGAGCCTTTAGCTATGCCCCTGGTCTAAGCACTGACAGGATGACCTCCCACCCCTGTGAGAGTGATAACACCAAATTTAAATCTGCTTGTTCCCCATTCACACCTGAGACCTTGTAACACTAACAAGTCACATGACACCAGGGAGGGAAAAATGGCTACTTGGGCACAATTTGGCCATTTTCCCTTAGAGGTGTACTCATTTTTGTTGCCAGTGGTTTAGACCTTATTGGCTGTGTTAGGTATTTTGAGGGCACTCAAAGTGTCAGATCTTCAGTGTTGTCCCATTAAAAGATATAATAAAATATTTACAAAAATGTGAGGTGAGATACTGTACATGGGGGAGGTATAATCAATAATTTATAGTATTCCAGTGTAAGTGTATACATACCGGTCAGTCTCGATAGCTTTACACAGGGGTAGGACTGGGCGATATACTCCAGTTATTAAGAAATGGCGATATCACTGTTTCTTAATTATCATGGTATTGTAGTGATGTCATAGGGTCAGTCGCACTTGACAGTGCTGACAGCTTCTAAAGCAGGCACTGGATAGGCGTGTACTGACGTGTTGTGTGCACAGACGTACAACACATTCTGGCTCCTGTGCCAAGTGCACATTACACGTCAGTACTCGTCACAGCACATGTTGCACAAGAGGAGAAGGGAGCTCAGACTAAGGGCCCTTGCACACTACCGTATGCGCTCCGAGACATACGGTCCGTGAGCAGGCCATATGTCCCGGGGCGGCATAGATCATGGGCACAGGAGCGCACAGCATCATAGATTACAATGCTGCTGTGCATGTCAGGCCGCCCACGGGACTATTGTCCTGCACTCATATGGTCTTATGAGTGCAGGACAATAGCACTGCGGACGGCCCGACATGCACAGCATCATAGTAATCTATGATGCTGTGCGCCCCCGAGCCCACGATCTATGCGGCTCCGGGACATATGGCCCGCTCACTGACCGTATGTCTCGGAGCGCATACGGTCGTGTGCAAGGGCCCTAAGAGTGGTGACGCTGGTCAGTGAAAGCCCTATTCACCGATCACTCCCTGTCCCGGGCCTCATTATATGGTGTGGGACAGTGGTGACACAAGGAAATATGACAATGTATAGGAGCAACACAGAGACATTATACTGTATAAGCCCTTTCATACAGTTTACTGTCTCCTTGTGGCCCCCATACATTATTGTAATATCTCCTTTTGGCCCCCATTCAGTATAATGTCACCTTGTTGGCCCCATACTATATGATGTCTCCTTTTTGGATGGGTATTTATCACAATGTATGTTGTTTCGATACATTTCTTAATATCATTATCGTGGGAATATTTTTGCCACTTATTCCCTGCTCATGCCAGGTCTAAAAAACTGATCATGGCATGTACAGGGAAGGCGACGGGCCGGCGGGTCTGGGTTATATTCGGAAGATTTATTTCTGCATTAAACCTCCACATGGTGGTAACCCAGCTTTCCTAAGAACGTGAAGGGCAAATCTGCCTAGCTGTGGCACTGTTTAGGAATGGGGAGTGGGATTTATCTTGGTAGTCTTAGTATTCTTCAGTCTATTACAGCTCCACATGGCCGTAGCCAAATCTGTTTGTACTACTAGTAACTTGGATATTCCTTCCAATAAAATAGCTACAGTCTCTGTATAGGCAAAACTTAACCAGACTAGACCCATCCGCTTCCTCCTAAACGTCATGCCTTACAAGCATGAGAGGAGGAGGAGGGGGTAGAAGACATGGCTGCAGCCTGACTCAACAGTGCCTGGTATTCTTTTGTAGTTCTCATGGTCTGAAATTGTGATATCTGACAAAACAAGAGGAAATGGCAATAAGACGCATAAGGAGATTATTTTACATTTTGTTGGTTCTGTTTTTTTGTGTGTTAGGAATCTGGCTTTAGATTTCCTTTAAATGAATGAATTGCACCTTTTATTGAGCTGTTCCTCCAGTCTGAGATCCAACCATCGTTAGCAAGGGGGTATGAGATACGATCTTGGCTACTGAATTGCCACCTTGCAAGAACGTATGAGACATCCTTGGCAGGAAAAAGGTTAAGGTGCTTGTCCGGCTTACAGATATTGATTACTGTTTCTTAGGATAGGTCCTCAAAATCAGTTTGGAAGGGTCCAACTAGCCATACCCTCGCTGATATGCTGTTTGAAGGGGTTTTGGTGTTTGTGCAAGCACCTCCTCCATTTCTGTGTTTACGCCATATAAGTCGAAGTGGTGGTGCAGTGTAATTACAGCTTCCCCCTCTTATTCCCTTGAATGGGGTGATCAGCTATAATTACCCTGCGTCACCACTACAGTGGAGATGGCTTGTAGTTAGACAGTGAAGACGAGACATCACTCGTACAAGCACTGCGGCTGCTTCAAGTAGGTGATCAATGAAGGTGCCCATATAGTCCAGACAATCTCTTTTAAAATAACAAATCATAGTTTGCTCACCGCTTACTCGTGCCGTCCTCTGTTGTGCTCCTCCAATACTCCTGTCACAGTTTGATTACATGTCAGTGTACGGCTTGTGACTGCTGCAGCCGAACAGTGGCAGGAGTACCAGAGGAAGGCCATAGAGAAAGACATGAGTAAGGGGTGAGTCACATTGTTGGATATTGATCTGTAAAACGGGGAGATGCAACAACGGCCGTGGAAGGATCCGGAAGGACACAGGTGTCAGGGACCAGGTAAGTATTCTCTGTATGAGCGGCCCAGGCATTGTGTGTCTGTTTTTTTTTTTGTTTTTTTTTACGGGTTTGGATCACCCCTTTAAGCTTTTCAGGCATTTGGTCCATAATACAGTGCACAACACGAAACCTTGAGGAAGTGCATTTTATATAATTAATAAATGTTTCTGTTATTTTTTGTAGGAAATAAGGTTTAAGTCACCTGTGTTGCCCAATAAGATAGCGAAGAATCCAGAAAATAAGAATCGGAACAGATACAGAGATGTTAACCCATGTAAGTACATTGCTGCTATGTTCTTCTATTCACTCTCTTTACTAATGTGTAACTGTCAGATCTTTTTGTTGTGCTTTTTTTTTGTGCTGTTTGTATTTGTAATACGAACACTCTAGAAGTCTATTCTCTGCGTTTCCGGTGTATGAAACATTTCTGTAGATACTCCTGAGCTATACCTCTGAAAACCTCCACTTTATACTATTGGATAAGTATACATTGCCCATAGACTCCAGTCTTAGTAATGCCTTTGTAATATATAAAGTTTTCAGTATAAAAATTGGAATTATTGACCAAGTAAGGGTCTTGCGTCTTAATCGCCCATTTACGGTATGGTCTGGGAAGAGTCCTGATGCACCTATGATACAGACCTATAGGAACTTATTAACCAGCAGATGCCAAAACTGTTCTTCTGCCCTCTGTTCAGTGCCATCTGGCATGGTTTCTGATTTTTTTTTTTAAGCTGCATGGAAAAGTACTGCAGGCTGCGCTATTCTATTCACAGGCATGCTGTGGTATTCGTTTTTGGTTTTTTTTTTTTTTCACATGTTCGCCTATGGGGAAGAATACCACTCGGTGGCATCCGTTTTATGGGTCTATTTAAATGGATTACTTACACAGTTTTTAAAATGCATAGTATAGGGACAAATTGAGAATTTTTTATTTTTTTCAGATGGCCTAACCTTTTCATTGGCTTCTAATAGTCCATTTGTGTTAAAATTGATTCCTTTTGTCATGTCTGACTTTTTTTCATGTTGATGGAGCTTCCGATACACATCTGAAAACCGTGGCCTGATGTATTTCCATGAATACTTCTATAAAAAGTGAAGACATTTGTTGCTGACATTTGTTCCTCACCTAAGAGGATACAGTACACATAACCAACCTAGGAACCAGCTCACCAGCAACAACTCCCATTTTTGCTGTTCCCCCTCCGGGGAACCTTGGAGCCCTCTCACCGAAGGCACATACATACATACATACATACATACATACATACAGGGAGTGTCTGGACTCCATGTCAGAAGACACATGGCAGTCACACTCACAGACCAAACACCCACCCAGAACATAAACCACACACCACATAACCGGGAAAGGCAAGAGGAAGGGAAGACCTCGATGACATATTAGGTGGCCACAAGGACTGGGCAGATGGAATCCCAGGAAAGGTGCAAAGCTCCAGCACCAACGGAGGCTGCAGCACAACTAACCCACAAGGCTAGCAACAACAGAATAAAAGCACCTAGTGACCACACCCAGGTCAGTATGTTAACCCCATGAGAACTAGACAGGGAAGGAGAGAAGTTTACAATAAGAAGGGAACATACTGGCAACCAAAACTACATGTTGCCCCTGGCAACTAGCAACCATGGTATACCACCGCAGCCAGAATGCCAGGGCACAAACATGAGCAACATGGAAGCCGAGTCACGGAGAAACCGCAACCGTGACACCACCAATATACACGTTGCCCCTGGCAACCAGCATACAACCACATCTAGTATGCCAGGGCACAAACGCGAGCAACATGGAAGCTGTGTCACTGAGAACAACTGAGACCGTGACACCACCAATTTACACGTTGCCCCTGGCAACCAGCATACAAACCACATCCAGTACGCCAGGGCACAACCACGAGAAACACGTGTCACGATAACCACACGGTACGTGACAATTACAAGCAGAATTACATGGCTTCGCACAGGTCTATTTCATCTATTTGGCTTGTTTGTTTGGTTAAAAGATATTCACAGGGACCTGCAAGCTTCTATGGGCTAATACGGGTCATGTAATGGGCCATAATCGCTTTTTGTGTGTGTGAATATCTCAAGAACAGTATGCTGAAACCTGGTCTAAAGCCTTTCTATTTACCTGAATTCCCAAGCGCCAAATTTGGTGCAGATCAGTCCTGTCATTTGGCCGTTCTTAAAAACAGACAGAGATTTATTTTTATATATACAGTGCTTTGAAAAAGTATTCATAGTGCTTGAACTACCACAGTTTTTTATGTTACACCTACAAATTTAAATGTATTTTATTGAGATTTTATTTATGATAGACCAACACAAAGTAGCAAGTATCTGAAGTGAAAAGAAAATGATACATGGTTTTCAAAATTTTTAATAAATAAAAATCTGAAAATTGTGGCGTGTATTTGCATTCAGCCTCTGTACTCTAATACCCCTAAATAAAATCCAGTGTGACCAATTACCTTCAGAAGTTACCTAATTAGTAAATACAGTCCACCTGTGTGTAATTTATTCTCAGCATAATTACAGCTGTTCTGTGAAATCTTCAGATGTTTGTGTGAACATTAGTGATCAAACAGCTTCCTGAAAACCAAGGAACACATCAGACAGGTCACAAATAAAGTTGTGGAGAACTGTGAAGCAGTCTTAGGTTATAAAAATAAAAAAATATCCCAAGCTCTGAACATCTCACAGAGCATCGTTCAATCCATCATCTGAAAATAGATGGAGTATGGCAAAATTGCAAACCTAGCTGGTTCCTACACCGCCCTGAACATCGTAGGCTTAAGTTAGGCCTAGGTGAGACAGTTCTGTTAGTGTTAGGTACCCCTGTGCAGAAACCACCATGATATTGGTAGATGAGCCCAACACGAGTTTGATAAAAAATGTGCTTTTATTTTTCATGTTTAGTCGGTATAGTACAACTTTAATCCAGAATAGTCCCTAATTCTATTGTTTGCATGTATAGCAGTGTGCTGCCATATTTTATTTGCTGAAAACTGCAAACCTACAAAGACATGGCCACCTAAACTGACAGCCCAGGCAAGGAGAGCACTAATTAGAGAAGCAGTCAAGAGGCTCATGGTCACTCTGGAGGAGCTTCAGATATATACAGCTCAGGTGGGAGAATCTGTGCAGAGGACAACTATTAGTCGTGTACTCCACAAATCTGGCCTTTATGGAAGAGTGGCAAGAAGAACGCCATAAGAAGTCCCGTTTTGCATTTGCCACAAGCCATGTAGAGGACACAGAAAACATGTGGAAGAAGGTGCTCTTGTCAGATGAGACCAAATATGAACTTTTTGGCCTAAATGCAGAACACTGTCTGTGGCAGAAAACGAACACTGCACATCACCCTGAACTTAACATGCCCACCGTGGAACACTGTGGCGGCATCATGCTGTGGGGATGGTTTTCTTCAGAATGGGCAGGGAAGCTGGTCAGAATTGATGGGAAGATAAATGAAGCTAAGTACAGGGCAGTCCTGGAGAAAGAAAACTATTAGGGACTGCAAAAGACTTTAGCCTGGGGCAGAGGTTCACCTTCCAGCAGTACAACACTAAACATACAGCCAGAGCTACAATGGAATGGTTTAGAATGGCCCAGTCAAAGTCCCGACCTAAATCCCATTGAGAATCTGTGGCAAGACTTGAAAATTGCTGTTCACAGACGTTCCCCATCCAATCTGACTGAGGTTGAGCTATTTTGCAAAGAAGAATGGGCAAAAATGTCTGCCTCTAGATGTGCAAAGCTGGTAGAGACATATCCCAAAATACTTGTAGCTGTAATTTCAGCGAAAAGTGGTCCTACAAGTATTGATTCAGGGGGGCCGAATACAAATGCATGCCACAATTTCCAGAATTTTATTTATTAAATTTTTTTTAAACCATGTATCATTTTCTTTCCACTTCGCACATACTTGCTACTTTGGGTTGGTCTATTACATAAATATATATTATATTAAAATACATTTAAGTTTGTGGGTATAAAAAATGTGGAAAACATGATATGAACCTAGCCTAAGTGACATTTACAGTGCCCCCATAATGGTGACATCCACAGTGGCCCATAACAGTCACCTTCACAAAGTCCTGCTCCCTTGAACATTGACCTCCATACTGGTCTTAAAACAGTGAAGAAAAATGGCTGAGTTGTTATGGAAACCTGGTGTAAAACTGTGTGTATGTCAGTGAGGCAAAAACTGAAGGACCTGCGAGCTTCTATTGGCCAATAAGAGTCACGTGACTGTGTGTATGTCAGGATATCAGTAATGAATCTGCGAGCATCTGTTCTCTAATACGGGTCATGTGATTGTGCCATAGTTGCATTTTTGTGAATATTTAAAGAACTGTACGTTCTAGAGCAGTGGCCCCCAACCTTTTTTTGCACCAAGGCCCGGTTTCTCGCTAGACAATCTCCCCAGGGCCTGGGGGGGCGCTGCGGTTGTTGGGGGGCGGAGCATAATGCACCCACACAGTAGTTATTCCCCATTAGTGCCCCCACACAGTAGTTATACCAGTATAGTGCCCCTCTCCTTCAGTTTTGTACAATAAAAAAAACCAAACACTTATACTTACCTCCATCAGCCTGGCAGCGCTGCGATGCAGGCCTCCTCCGGCCTGTGTCCAGCTCTGCACGGCTCAGGCGGCGCGATGACGTCATCGCACCGCCTGAGCTGGCCTCTGATAGGCTGCAGGCCTAGTGCCTGTAGCCTATCAGAGGAACGGGCAGGGGAGACGCCTCTCCCTGCCCCACCGCAGCACAGGCATCTGTATCGCCGTCCTGAGGACGGCGATACAGATGACTATGGAGATGAGTGCTTCCACAATGGAAGCGCTTATCTCCTTGTCCCCTGCCACCGCCGCGGCCCGGCAGACATCGATTCAGGGACCGGTCCTGGGCCGCGGCCCGGTGGTTGGGGACCGCTGTTCTAGAGAACTGAAACAGTCTAAAACCGTTCTAAACACCAGATTTAGCTATGTGCCAAATTTGGTGCAGATCGATCCAGTAGTTTGACTGTGCATAAAGGACCGACAAACTCTTTTTTTATATATGACATAAGAGATTAATTGCAGATAGATCACATAGCTTCACGGTCAGGGCGTTTTCACATGTTTACATGGACAGTATCTCCACATAATCATCAGAACATAATAGGCCAAATATTCCTATGTAAACACTTGAGTCACAAAGTCGTCAAATGTCCACAGGCAAACTTTTCATGCTTCTCTTGGACATGAGTACTGCAATTTCTGTGATATAATGCCAAGATCTAAGTACAAGCCCTAATTCTCAAGCTGCACAAACATTTTAAGTCATGATATATTGGCAAAAAAAGGTTTAAAGGGGTTATCCGATTTCTTAAACCCCCCCCCAATCCCACATGTGCTGGGCCCCTCACCAGTAATATACTTACCTGGGTCCTCGCCTCCTGCCCAACTTCTTGTCCCCATGCTGCTGCTGCTTTTCCCTGCACATGGATGAAAACATCCGGTGGTGGGAACGAGCCTCCCTAGCGTCATCTGCGATGCTAAGGAGGCTCATCCCCATCCCCGTCTGCCATTGGCTGCCCTCCGTCATCGGTGTGCAAGGAGAAGCAGCGGCGGTGCAGGCGCCAGGAGCAGCTCAGGAAGTAGGAACCTATATTACAGTTAAGTATAGTACCGGCGAGGGGCCCGGCACATGTTGTGTGGGGCGGGTTAAGAAATCAGATAACCCCTTTAAAGAAGGATTCGGTATATTTTTTTTTATATATATATATATATATATATATATATATATATATATATAATTTTATTTTTTTTCTTCTTGTGGGGTGGGGGTCCTTGGATGTAATTCTGAGTAAGCGTAATTTGATTACCCCATCGGACTACCTGTCTATGGCTGACTTTCCCCTATAGAAATGAGTTCAGTCCCCAACGTTTACTTCCTGCGAATTACAGGGCTACTGCCTCTACCCCATCCCTTCAGGCAGAATGCTGCTAAAGATGATTTCTGCCCTATATAAGGGACTAGGAGTGCACTGACATAAGTGGGTGTCAGCCCAGCGGTCCTTGCCGGCACTGCTGCTCCTACATGTGGGCACAGGCAACGGGCTCCTACTTTCCCTCCTTCTGCCATTTGCGGTGCTGACAAGTGCGGGCAGCAGGTAGCTTAAAGGGGTATTCCCATCTCACAAATGTAGTTTGTATAGTTAGATATAGCCATACCAATAATATTACTTATAGAATGTATTCATATAAAATGTACCGTTTATAAGATTTGCTTATTTGTATAGGCATTGTCCCACACATGATCAGTCAGGCCGTTGCCCCTAGTTACGACCACTGTGGCCATGTAGTAGTGGTGGCTGGTTTATTCTTGTTTAAACCCGCTCTGAGGTAACTGCTGTATTGTGAACGCACATTGCATGAACATGCGGAGGCACATCTTAGGGGACATTCACATCTGCGTTTTGGACGCTACCAGTCCAAAACGCAATGGTCAGGAACCGTCCAAAACGCAGACTTTTATAAACTGATCCTGCTCCATAGAGATCAATTGATCTTGGAACAGGATCCGTTTCTCTGCATTTTGGAAACGCAGACAAAATGCTACAACCCTAAGATGTGTCTCCACATGCTCATTCAATGTACGTTCACAATACATAAGTTACCTCAGAGCAGGTTTGAACAAGAGCAAGCTGGCCACCACTACTACATGGCCGCGGTGGCCGTAACTAGGGGCAACGGCCTGACTGATGTGTGTGGGACAGTGGATATACAAATAGACAAATCTTCTAAACGGTACATTTTATATAAATACATTCTATTAGTAAGATTATTGGTATGGCTATATCTAACTATACAAACTACATTTGTGAGATGGGAATACTCCTTTAACTCTTGTGTCCGTGCTCTGTGCCAGAATTCCTGCTTGAGTCCTGTACTGGTTGTCAGGGCTTACATGGGGGTGTCTCTCCTCTCTTGTGAGGCAGCACGTACACGCCCTCTGTCTCCCCAGCCTATGGCTGGATTGCAGGAAGTATTTAAAGGGGTTGTCCAAGTTATATTTATTGATGACCTACCCCCAGGATAGGTCATCAATATCAGATCTGCGGGGGTCCGACACGATTTTTTTTATTTTTTAAATCAGATTATTTTTATTATACAATTTTCAAAAGATACAAATGAATGTACATAACAGTACAAACCCACATATCCAACGCCGATCAGCTATTTGATGAGGAGACGTGTGCCGTACGAGCGCTGCCTCCTCTTCATTGTTTACCTGCTAGCCTTAACATCCGCAGCGATGAGCAGGTGTAATTACATCTAACCGCCCGCCTTGTATAGGAGCGATCCGTCCCATTGAAATGAATGGGACGGTTCGGTGTAATTACACCTGCGCATCGCTGCAGATGTTAAGGCGAGCAGGTAAACAATGAAGAGGAGGCAGCGCTCGTACGGCGCACGTCTTTTCATCAAATAGCTGATCAGCAGGGGTGCCGGGTGTCTGACCCCCGCAGATCTGATATTGATGATATCCTGAGGATAGGTCATCAATAAATATAACTTGGACAACCTCTTTTAAAGGCGCTTCCTGCCCCAGGAAGTTGCCTGAGCAACTCATGGTCACTAGCTTGTCTAGTTCCTTGTGTCCTTTTATAGAATCTGCAACACAGGCCCCGAATAGAGCCTCCAACGCAAAAGTAAACAAGCCCTTAACATTATTTAGGCCTACGTATTATGTATTTGAATTACTGCAACTTTTGTAATTCTCCTCAGCTAAAAATACTCCTCAAAAATGGTAAGAGGAGTATTTTTACAGTTTAAAAAAAAAATGTAGTGAGACCTCTGATTGGACCCTATCTGGGCTATTTTTGAGTACATTGACCCTGCTATTACTAGATGTTTCCCAGGCAGCAGGATATTACAATCTATGATAGCGGCTGCTGGAGCCAAGACTATCCTCCCCACCTGGATAGACCTTACACCCCCTGCATTCAAGTAGTTTCTTTAGAAACTTATTTATAATGAAGATGGACTGGGTGGAGGTGTCTTCTAGGAAAGAAACATCTGAAAGTTTTTTTTGTGTGTGTTACAATACGGCGGGTTGACTTTTTTTTTTCTTTGGCTCTTTTTTTTTTTTTTTAAACCATGAGTTCATGTAATTCCATATGGAAGTAGTATTATACCATGTTTGGAACTCTGTCAGCTTTGAACAGACACAGGACACATAATCAAGAGCTTTAGCATTGTTCATCAATAAGTCTGTGCTGCAGTGTGTGGGCAAAATAAAATCACAGGCGCTTCTTTAATTAGTTTAGACATAACTGCCTGATATTGCTGCCAGGGAGTGGTTATATGAACTTCAATGCACATACTCAGACAAGTCTGGTAGTGAAGCATGTAAATGCTCGAGGTATCCAGTTTTATTTTATACAGTCTGGCATAGTTTGAAAAATGTTCTTTTGACGTAGTTTATTATAGCCACCCTACTTCACTTGTAAGTACTAGTAAATTTTACGGTGTGTAGTTCAGAATTCCAACCATCAATTAATTTAAACCAAGTTGGGCTATTCACATCAAAACCGACCCTGCAATAAGGAATTCAGACCGTAAAGGGAATTTGTCCTCAGAAAATGCCCTATTGTTCAACTCCAACCCCCCATTCCCCACCAAAACAGTTTTGCCAGATCTTTGCTCCGGCTTTGGAAACAGGACGTAACAGTTCAAGCGGCAGGGTGAGGGCTGTTATAAGCGTTCATATATCGGTCTGTGTAGCAGCTAGAGATATGGACCTGGATTTGTTTGAAACCTGACAATCTAAGCTTTAAAACAAGACCACAGCATTATCTCCTCAGTTCTACTTTACTCCAGTAAAGGCTATATCTCCCTACTCCCTTATAGCAGCTAATGCTTTAAACCTTGTTTTGTTTTAAAGCATACAGCCCATGATGCTAAGGAGGCTTGTTCCTGTCGCAGCCTGCTAAATTTTCCAGGGTGGGCCATTTATATGGATGCACCAAAATAAAATGGGAATGGTTGCTGATATTAACTTCCTGTTTGTGGCACATTAGTATATGGGAGGGGGAAAACTTTTCAAGATGGGTGGTGACCATGGCGGCCATTTTGAAGTCTGCCAATTTGGATCCAACTTTAGTTTTTTCAATGGGAAGAGGGTCATGTGACACATCAAACTTATTGAGAATGAAGAAAAACAATGGTGTGCTTGGTTTTAAAGTAACTTTATTCTTTCATGAGTTATTTACAAGTTTCTGACCACTTATAAAATGTGTTCAAAGTGCTGCCCATTGTGTTGGATTGTCAATGCAACCTTCTTCTCCCACTCTTCACGCACGGATAGCAACACCTCAGAAGAAATGCTAGCACAGGCTTCCAGTATCCGTAGTTTCAGGCGCTGCACATCTCGTATCTTTACAGCATAGACAATTGCCTTCAGATGACCCCAAAGATAAAAGTCTAAGGGGGTCAGATTGGGAGACCTTGGGGGCCATTCAACTGGCCCACAACGACCAATCCAATTTCCAGGAAACTGTTCATCTAGGAATGCTCGGACCTGACACCCATAATGTGGGGTGCACCATCTTGCTGGAAAAACTCGGAACGTGCCAGCTTCAGTGCATAAAGAGGGAAACACATCATCATGTAGCAATTTCACATATCCTGTGGCCTTCAGGTTTCCATTGATAAAGAATAGCCCCACTATCTTTGTACCCCATATACCACACCATACCATCAATTTTTGTGTTCCAACAGTCTTGGAGGGATCTATCCAATGTGGGTTAGTGTCAGACCAATAGCGGTGGTTTTGTTTGTTAACTTCACCATTCACATAGAAGTTTGCCTCATCACTGAGCAAAATGTTCTGTGTAAACTGAGGGTCCTGTTCCAATTTTTGTTTTGCCCATTCTGCAAATTCAGTGCGCCGATCCGGGTCATTCTCGCTGAGATGCTGCAGCAGCTGGAGTTTGTAAGGGTGCCATTTGTGAGTAGCTAGTATCCGCCGAAGGGATGTTCGACTGATGCCACTCTCCAGTGACATGCGGCGAGTGCTACGCTGTGGGCTCTTGCTGAATGAACCTAGGACAGCCACTGATATTTCTTCATTAGTGACAGTTTTCATGCGTCCTCATTTTGGCAAATCCAACACTGAACCAGTTTCACGAAACTTGGCAAGCAGTTTGCTAAGCATGGGAGATAGGTGGTCTCGTAGGGTGTCTTGCATTGAAATCTGCTGCAATTACCCGGGTACTGTGTTCACCAGACATCAACACAATTTCCACTTCTCATGTGTTAACCTCTGCGACATGTCAATGGCTGTAAACAAAGAGAAGCTTGTAAATAACTCATGAAAAAATAGAAAAAAGTAACGTTAAAACCAAGCACACCATTGCCTTTCTTGTGAAATGCTCAATAAGCTTGATGTGTCACATGACCCTCTTCCCATTGAAAAAAAACTACAGTTGGATCCAAAATGGCCGACTTCAAAATGGCCACCATGGTCACCACCCATCTTGAAAAGTTTTCCCCCTCCCATATACTAATGTGCCACAAACACAAAAAACACACACACATTTTTTTTTTCTGATTTGTATTTTTTTTTTTTTTTTATTCTCTTACCTCTACATGATTATGGGGGCAGCCATCTTAAAAACAGCATTCAGGGGGATGATTTACAGCAGCCATATAGACCATAGGAACCTGTAGTATGGAGGTGACACCTTGTCTTCTGTGGGAGAGTTTCGTAGGCCTATGGAGCTATGGAAGAATAATTCCCCTCCTGTGCTCTGTTTTGTTCCGAGCTGAACAGAAGGGGACAATTCTGGGTCTGATGTTCATTGGTATTTTATTAATGCTCTTCAGTAATGGATGGTTTGTTAGATTTCTTTTAACACTTTTTGTTAATATTTATGTTGTGAGATCCGCAAAATGTGAATTACAAAAATACATGTATTGCCACGCTAAAGGTACTTACGAAAGCAGAATTTTGCAATCTCCAGTCAGACGAGGATAGAGTATGTCTGAACTTGAGGTAAAAAATACTATTGTTTGTTTTTTCAGCATATTTGTGTAATGAAAGGCAGATTATGAATGCTGGATTGGTCCTTGTTAAACATTAATGCTGGATGTGTCATATTTTCTGCCTCTGACTGGTCTTGTAATGATGCACCGTTATAACCTTTCTTTGCTAAAGATTCCCTTTTAAACTGTATGGAAATAAAGAACTGATGCTCTAAGAATCTATATGCAGATTGTGGACCTGTGGATGCACATGAGATGTAAACCTCTGATGGATGCTACAGTATAGGCAAACAAGGCAGCCATAGCTTACACAGTTAAAGGGGGTTGTCTGGGCTACAGATATTGATGACCTATCCTCAGGACATTTAATCAATATCAGATCAGTGGGGGGCCACCTCCTTGCACCCCTGACGATCAGCTGTTTGAAGGGGCTACGGCGAGCACTGCTTCCTTATTGTTTACCTGCATGGCGTCTAGATCCATGGCGGAGGAAACTGTAATTACACTGCAGGTAAATGTTGAAGAGTGTTAGCACAAGTCCCAGATTGTTAGGGTGTTGGGAGTCGGGCCCCCACGATCTCCCATTAATGAGATCTATAGCCTGGACAACCCCTTAAAAACAGACAAAAAAAAAAAACCAGACCGTGGTATTCGGTACAGCCGAAAAAGTGGGGAACTGTCCCTGTGGAAGCCAAAATGACACTCTTGACCCCTGTTGGATGAATCGGGGACCTATGGATACATGAATTGGTTATGAACTATGTGCTGTCACATCCATGTCAGAAGCAGCAGCACAGGCGGCTATGTAAAGAATTTGCACGTGTCAAATGGTTTCAGCAGATCCTAGTGTGAATGCAGCCTAAAAAGGTTTTTTGTTTTTTTATTATCAGATCATTTTTATTGTGAATTTACACTTGTTTTTTGCAAAAGACAATAAAACAATATTGCATAGTATACATCATTTATCAGGTTGTAGATATACATTTGTTTATCTAATACAGAATAAAATGCCAATGTTCTTAAATGCACAGTGTCAGTTATTTAAGTAAGCATATGTTCTAAAAACTCTCCCTCCCCTAGGTTCCAACACCCTTCCCTCCCCTTTCCCCGTGTGGTCGCATACCTACCCTCCAACATGCTATCCCATAGTCTTAGCTCATCCTCCCAATCCTTTAAGGACAATATTCGTACAAATATTAGTTAGTCTCATGGAATGTTTAGCCGGTCCAGACACACAGACTTGCCACTGTTGCTTGAATTTCTTTATTGTACCTCTTTTAAAGAGGACCTTTCACGGATTTGAATTACTGTAGATAAATACCTCTTGTCCCGGGGTTACCCCCCGCTGATGCTGCCACTCTGCCTAGTTTTTTAAAATACAGCTCCTACTCCCCGCTGTGCCCGCCTGTAGTTTTCGCGCATCGGTACAGGGAGGAGGAGACGCCGGCATTTCTCAATGGGCGTCTCCTTCTCCCTGGCTGTGCCGCGATCCAATCACAGCGGAGAGCGTCACAGCCAGGGAGAAGGTGAGGTTTTTTTTTCTCCCTGGCTGTGACGCTCTCCGCTGTGATTGGATCGCGGCACAGCCAGGGAGAAGGAGACGCCCATTGAGAAATGCCGGCGTCTCCTCCTCCCTGTACCGATGCTCAGTATTTACATACTGAGCGCGAAAACTACAGGCAGGCACAGTGGGGAGTAGGAGCTGTATTTTAAAAAACTAGGCAGAGTGGCAGCATCAGCGGGGGGTACCCCGGGACAAGAGGTATTTATCTACAGTAATTCAAAACCGTGAAAGGTCCTCTTTAATGTGTACACCACTTTCCATAGCCAGCCTAAACAGTTTGGTTTGACTCCTGAGACCCCCACCAATCACCTTTACGAAGAGGCTGTGGCATTCTGTGAGCGCTTAGCCCTCTTCGTAGGTCATGTGACTTCACGTTCATTGGTCAGATGGCCTACGTACAGCTCTGCCTCTTTCAATTGAATGAGACTGAGCACGATACCAAGCACAGCTGCTATACAGTATATGGCGCTGTGCTTGGTAAGCTGCGAGGAGGCAGCGGTGCTCACAGGAACCTCTTCAAATAGCTTACCGGCAGGAGTTGGACCCCCACCAATCTCGTATTGATGACATATTGATAGGTTATCATTATGTAAATCCTGAAGGACCTCCTTAAGTATACAGATGTATGGCCCATGAGTTTAGTATTCTTTCTATTCAGCGTGCAGTACGTTTAGGCCGCATTCACACGACTGTAGTATTGCGCAATACTGCATTGGTCCGCAATACTACGGGTGCCGCCCGGCGTGTGTTCCGCAACGTTCGGAGCACACGGCTGGGTGCCCCATTGAAAATGCCTATAGCGGACTTGTTCTATTTTTTTTATGTGGAGCCGCGGCACGGAGTTGGCTGCCCGCTCTAATAGAAGTAAATGGGGCCGCATCTATTCCGCAATATTGCGGAATAGATGCGGACCCATTCACACGGTCGTGTGAATGGGCCCTAAAGGTTTTTTTTTTTTTTTTGAGCCTTAATAACTGATTATCCTCAGGATAGGTCATCAGTATCCGATCGGCGGGGGTCCGTCACCAGGGACCTCTGCTGATCAGCTGTTTGGGAATGCAGCGGCGCTCCCGTGAGCACTGCAGCCTTCTCTCAGCTTACCAAGTACAGCATTGTACATTTTATAGCTGCTAAGCTTGGCATTAGAGCTCAGCCCTTGTTCACTTGAATGGGGCTGAACTGCGTCTAGGTCATGTGACCGATGAACAGGACGTAACTGGTCTAGAGAAAGCTGTGAGAAGGCCCTGGCGGTCAAAGGAGTGCCGCGGCCTCCTCAAATAGCTTATAGGCTGAGGTACTAGGTGTCATCAGTTAGTCCTGGAAAACCCTTTTAATTTGGTAAATGCGTTCTTATCATGCCAGCAGTGGTACTGTACTTTCTTTGTTCCTGCGTCGTTTATTGAATGAATGCGGGCTTCTTTTAGCTCCTTTTATCATTTTTCTCACATCTGTCATTTTCACCCATTTTTCCTTAATAATGGGCTGTGATGACATAGGAGGTAAATGCTTCTATGCACAAATTCTTAAATATATAAAATTTGTGTAGGAAGCGCCTTGCGCTCTATCCTTGAGTTATTTGTTTAGCGAGTCAATTTTTTTTATCAAGTGGATGCTTATCCAACGCTTACTGTAAAGCCTCTGAAAACAGCTGATGAATGAATCATAAGTGTCTCTTGGATATTCCAGTAAGAAATGAATCTCTGTTTGTTCCCTAAGTCGATAAAAGACCTCGCCAAATCAAGTCAGGCAGAAACCATGGAGCCATCACCACAATACTATGCAGCGTAGTGACACAGTTTTTCTTCTGGCTTCCTTTTGGGTAATTACGGTCAGCGGTAGGGTTTTTTGTAGCCTTGCAGTCTTTCAAGATAAAAGATCCGTTGCCTAGTTAAGGTCATTTCACGCGGGGGTGATTTCTTCCCGGTAAGTGATAGTAACAGCATCGTTTGTCGACATGTCCAGTCTTGTCTGCTTTAAGGAGTTCATCTTGACTTTGAGATTGTCATTTCTAGAGCATGTTTAGTCTTGTTGAATGTCACATTAAACCGCTCCATCTCCTGCCCTTTATACAACATCAGGCCAGCAGCATAAAACATGGGTCTTGTAGCTGGTGAAAATTAGGATTAAAGTAAAAAAAAAAGTGTGTATTCATTCAGATTAAACAGGGCCCTCCTTAAAGGGCATCTGTCAGCAGTTTTGTACCTATGAAACTTATTGACCTGCTGCATGGCCGTTTGGCAGCTGAAGGCATCTATGTTGGTCCCATGTTCATATGTGCCCGCATTGTAAAAAAAGTTTAAATATATGCAAAGGAGCCTCTAGGGGCAACGGGGGAATTGCTATTACACCTAGAAGCACTGTTCTCTCTGCAACTGCCGTGCCCTCTGCACTTTGATAGGTACAAAACTGCTGACAGATACCCTTTCAAGGGACCAGCTCTGTATAGAGACTTACTGGAAGTACTCCATGGTATGGAGACTTATTGGCAATGCTCCATGACAAAAGAATATGCAAAAAGATATCTCCCAATGAAAGAGAACTATCTCGCTAGCGCCACCCTGTGGCAGTGGCTCCCTATGAGTCAAAATCTGAGTTTTTAAGAAGCCTTGGAATATGACATGGGAAAATGCCAAGCCAGATGTCCATTTAGATACATGATGCTCATGTTCTCATTGTAGGCGCTTTTGACAGTGGACAGGTTTCAGCTTGGTCACTCTGACCAGTCTGCAGCTATAGAGCAAGGTGCAATGCACTGTGTGATCTGACACCTTTCTATCATAGCCGGATTTAACTTCCCAGCAATTTATGCTACAGTAGCTCTTCTGTGGGATCGGAGCAAATGGGTTAGCCTTTGCTCCACTGACCTTTGAGTGCCTGTGAGTCTGTTACTGGATCACCAGTTGTCCTTCCTTGGACCACTATTGGTAGGTACTAACCACTGCACATCTGGAGCACCATACAAGACCTGCCCTGACCCAGTCATCTAGCCATCACAGTTTGACCCTTTTCAAAGTCACCAGGGTCTTTAAGCTTTTCAGTTTTCCTTGTTTCCAGCATATCCACTTCAAGAATTGACTGATCACTTGGTGCCTAATGTATTCCACCTCTTGACAAGTGCCATTTTAACAAGATAACTAATCACTTCACTTGTCGGTGGCCAAAGCACAACCCGCAGAGACCAAGGAGTGCACAATTTTGAGGGTAAGGACACATGCACACAACCATGTCTTGTTCGGGAAACATGGCCCATGTGTCTGCTGCATCATGGTGATGTACAATGTACGCAGTTCCTGTCTGACCGTGCTTCTGTTGTACTGTACTCACTTGATGATATGATGATTTCCCTTTTACTCCACTGCACAGACCCTTTCATGTTCTGACTAATCCCTGTATATTAAAGTACAGCTTCTTTCATAACTGAAATCAATCCCCTTTTTCCAACCTTTTTGATTTTACAGGAAATATTTCATCACACACTTTCATTATAGTTATCCCATGAGTCAAATCTAGGACACTTGCCTTTAAAAACATTCCCATGGCGTGTTTTTTTTTTTTTTTTTTTTTTTAGTTTCTATACCCTCTATCCAAGAGTTATAGCATTTTTTTGAAATTTTCCATCAGTTTTGGTTGTATGAGGGCTTGTTCTTTGCAGAACGAGTATTCTTTAATGTCATTTAGTGTTCCATATAATGTATTGACAAGAAATTGGAAAATAACACTATTCCACCATTGTTTTTTTTGGATTTTGTTTTTATGACAGTCAGTGTGCAGTAAAAAAGACATGTTAAGAGGTTGTCTCACTTAAAGGGGTTCTGCAGGTTTTAATATCTGATGATCTATCCTCTGGATAGATCATCAGTATCTGATCGGCGGCGGCCTGACACCCGGGGCCCCCGCCGATCAGCTGTTTGAGAAGGCAGCGGCCCTACAGGAGCGCCGCGGCCTTCTCAGTGTTTACCCGCAGGCCAGTGACGTCACGACTAGTATCACTGGCCTGGGCGGGGCTAAGCTCTGTTCACATGAATGGAGCTTAGCCCCGCCCAGGCCAGTGATACTAGTCGTGACGTCACTGGCCTGCGGGTAAACACTGAGAAGGCCGCGGCGCTCCTGTAGCGCCGCTGCCTTCTCTAACAGCTGATCGGCGGGGGCCCCGGGTGTTGGGCCGCCGCCGATCAGATACTGATGATCTATCCAGAGGATAGATCATCAGATATTAAAACCTGCAGAACCCCTTTAAGCAAATGGCATTTATCATATAGACTAAGTTAATACAAGGCACTTACTAATGTATTGTGATTCTCCATATTGTCTCCTTTGCTGGCAGGATTTATTTTTCTATCATGTTACACACTGTTCGTTTCCATGGTTATGACCACCCTGCAATCCATCAGCAGTGGTCGTGCTTGCACGCTATAGGAAAAGCCGCTAGACACTCTGGTGGCTGGGAGCGCACATAGGCACGTATGTGCAGCAGCTCCCGTCCTGACCACCTTGTATCAGCGCTGCAGCATTGGTTGTAACCCCTGTAATGTGATTGGAAAATGAATCCAGACAGCAAAGGAAGCAACATGGACAATAACAATACATTAGTAAGTGCCTTGTATTAACTTTCTCTACATGATTAATGCCATTTGCTGAAGTGAGACAACCCCTTTAACTTGAAGGGGGTTTTCCAGGCTTTTAATATTGATGACCCCTCAGGATAGGTCATCAATATTTGAATGCCGGGGGTCTGACACCCAGCACCCCCGCTGTTCAGCTGTATAAAGAGAAGGTGGGTGAGTGCCGTCTCCCTTCTCTTTTCCTGCTCACCATAGGCATTGTAGCAGTGAGCAGGAAGCTAGAAGGAAGGATGTCACTTTTATGTCCGATTTTGTATGTATTATTTTGTTATTATATTCACAGGCCATGATCGAGTACCGTAATGGCCATTTATGTACCTAGTGATTCGTATCTCTTGACATTTTGCTGGAAATATCAATTAATCATCATCCTCCTTTATCAAGCATGCTTTGGTCTTCTATACTAGGTGTACAGGAGCATTACCATACCGCAGAGCACCTACAGATACACCTACAGTAATAACCAGGGTGTTGACCTGTCTTAATCATTAAAGGGGTATTCCCATCTCACAAATGTAGTTTGTATAGTTAGATATAGCCATACCAATATTATTACTAATAGAATGTATTTCTATAAAATGTACTGTTTATAAGATTTTCCTGTTTGTATAGGCATTGTCCCACACACATCAGTCAGGCCGTTGCCCCTAGTTACGGCCATCGTGGCCATGTAGTAGTGGTGGCCGGTTTATTCTTGTTTAAACCCGCTCTGAGGTAACTGCTGTATTGTGAACGCACATTGCATGATCATGCGGCGACACATCTTAGGGTACTTTCACATCTGCTACCAGTCCAAAACGCAATGGTCAGGAACCGTCCAAAACGCAGACTTTATAAACGGATCCTGCTCCATATAGATCAATTGATCTTGGAACAGGATCTGTTTCTCTGCATTTTGGAAACGCAGACAAAATGCTACAACCCTAAGTTGTGTCTCCACATGCTCATTCAATGTGCGTTCACAATACATAAGTTACCTCAGAGCGGGTTTGAACAAGAGCAAGCTGGCCACCACTACTACATGGCTGTAACTAGGGGCAACGGCCTGATGTGTGTGGGACAGTGGATATACAAATAGACAAATCTTATAAACGGTACATTTTATATAAATACATTCTATTAGTAATATTGTTGGTATGGCTATATCTAACTATACAAACTACATTTGTGAGATGGGAATACCCCTTTAATTGTTAACTTGAAAATCTATCTGTGTGGGGGAGTTCTCTATCTGAATAAAAACTCTGAACGCAATCAAGTGATTGCCACAGAAATTTGGACCTAAAGTCCACATGCTGATAATAGACATAAATTTCCTTTTATTGTCTCTGGTAATAGAAAGTAGCGCTGAATTTATCAGACATGAAAGGAGAAGAAAGCAGTCTCTTTTGGATTGTTAAACATAATCATAAGCCTAAAAAGTGGACATACACTCTCAGTACTAGCGGAAGAGAATATTCATCAAGAGCTGTGCGCTGCTTTTCCTGCCGTAAAAAGGTCACTTTTTTTTTTTCTCATGAAATTACAGCTTTTCGTGATTGTGCATCTAGCTAGGGTTTATGCCAGATTTTTCAAGCAAAATATGGAGCACTATGGGTTGGGGAAAAACTGGAGTAAATCTCTTGGCAAAATATATTTTTAAAGCTGCATCAGATTTATCAAATGCTATAAACTGACTGACAAAAATTTCACGTGTCCAATCAGTCCTTGCTGAATCTAACATTCTTGGTCCCATGTCACTCCGTGGCTGTACTGCAGAGAAAACACCTTTTTAATTAGTTGTAAATTAGTCCTAGAGTGCAACAAGGGTGTTGCCGTTACACATTTCGGTCTCTACATGCCGCTTCCCCACCTCTATGTCTGACAGGTCGAGGCGTGTAGACTTAATCTGGCTTTGAAGTCTCGCCATTGTGTTTGGCAGCAGCAACACCCTCATTGCACCCAAGGATTAATTTACATATTGTTCTCTGCAACAAGGCCATGTAGTGACATGGGAGTGAGAGCATTAGGTTCATCTGGCAAGGATTTGATGATTTGCTGTTCCCTTTCTCTTGATGTAGTTGAATAGTTAGATGTGATAAATGGTTACCCTTTGGTTTTCTCTTGCAGATGATCATAGTCGTGTCAAGCTACAAAATGTTGAAAATGACTACATCAACGCCAGTCTTGTTGTCGTGGAAGAAGCCCAGAGATATTATATTCTGACACAGGTAACTATACCAAGAACATAAGCTGAATTAAATGGATATTATAAGTAGAGATGCCAGATAGTGTAGTCATGTGTCGCCATAGCATGTATGTTGTGGTCTCTGGGCGTGTAATTTTAAAGCACTGATGACTCAAAGCAGTAAAAATATTAAAGCTATGGTCTCATGAAGGCAGGTCCAGCCTATGTGCGCTATTAAGGGCATATGGACATCCTAGAAGAAGGCTCTCCTTCAATGAGCCAGTCTGAAAAGCCTTCTGGTCAATCCTCTAAAAACTTTTTCTAACTTTTGGCTGCAACTTCTAATGGCAAAATTAGCTGTTTGATAGACATTCCAGGAGCCAAGTGCCAGGTCTGCACCTCTCATGTCAGAGAGGTTGTTTATGTTGAGACAAATACTTTAAAGGGTCCTAGATTCTGATAGTTTCAGGATAGGCCATCAATATCAAATCGGCAGAGTTCCAACAACCGGGATCCCCACCTATCTGTTTGAAGAGTCCATGGTGCTTCGGTGAGCCCTATGTCTTCCTTACAGCTTACCAAACATAGCATCGTACATTGTATAGCAGCTGTGCTTGGCATTGCAGCTCAGCCCCTTTCACTGGAGTAAGATTCGGCTGCACCTAAGCCTTGTGACCGATGAACATGGCGTTACTGATTTAGGAAGATGCTGTGGCACTTATCAAAGCACCACAACCTTTTCAAACATCTGATTGGCAGGGGTGCCAGATGTTGAACCCCCACCAATATGATATTGATGTCCTATCCTGAGGATAATCCATGAATTACAAAATCTCAGGCCTGACTGTAACAAAACCTTGTACATATTACATCTGGTGGTTCTGCTTTTCCTCCACCACCTCTGTCAGAGTTCCTCAAACTTCAGTACTGGCCTCCTTCTGCTTTCTTTTTACACGTTTTCAGCAGGGAACAGACATTGTATTTTCAGTACCATCTTTTATAGTGCTAAAACTCTGTTGTAAGCTACATCAAGTGAAATGTGTCCCACTCTCTAAACACTGAGAGATAATGAAACGTCTTCTGTTTCCTCCCAGTTATTGTGAGGGTTCATGCACATGGCCGTTATGAATGCATGTTGTACAGATACATAATATGGTTCCCACACCCTACTGTGGGCTCATGTGGTCCCTTGATGTGTCTTCAGTTTTATACGTGGACACAGATATTGTCACCAACTCATCCAGTCCTTGACTTTCCACCACAAATCATCTAGGAACGGAATCCAGTTTTAGGGAGACTACCATCAGAAAGGGGTATATAGTAACTCAACTTTCAGAGAACATTTTTGGAGAACTTTTGGCTGTTATTCATTTTGGAAAAACTATGCCTGTGATGGCTAACCTCCAGCACTCTGGCAGTGGTAAAACTACAACTCCTAAGATGTACACTTGCTTGGCTGTTCTCAGAACTCCATATAAATGATTGGAGCATGCTGGGAGTCGTAGTTTCACCACATCTGGAATGCCAGAGCTTAGCTATCACTGTATTATGCCATTATAAATTAAATAGAACATGTCATCTTTCTGTAGCAGAAAAGATTGGCAGTCCATTGTGAGTTTACTGCTGCTGAGGGGAAGATGTTATCTGAAGGGTACTCTTCACTATAATAGTAGATGTTAAATTTTGATAACTGTATGACAGCTCTATTGTTGTCTTGATAGGCCTAGATAAAGATGTTCATAGAAGAGCATTGCACTTATCAGCATTATGTATGATACTCTAAGTCACTTCAGGGGGCTCTCTCTGGTCTAAGTCATGGTCTGACTGAGAAAGTCAAGTCAAGGCTGTTTCCTGTGCTAAAAGTCCAAACAAAGAGGAAGTTGAAGTCATGGAGTGACTTAAAAAATCATGTCTAGAAAACCTTCCACCTTTAAAAAAAAAAAAAAATCCTAGCGTATTCATATACAGGCTGTTAATATATGATGAAAAAAATGTTTGATGGAAGTGTCCCTTTAAATAAACTAGTAACTCTTCTTCGTTGTATCATGGATGCCAGGTTGAGATTTGTCTCCTGGCTCTGTGAACACCATAGCTCCCTGTGATTACATTGGGTATCTATTCTAAATCTATTCTAAAATTTTATTTCAAGACAATTCTCATGCATGTCTTTTCTAGTGTCTGTCCAGTTATTCTTGGTCTTCAGTTGGAGTGGTCTACTATGGCTGGCTTCCTCCCTCGTCAGAGCTGTTTCTCTCATGTCTAGGACTTCTCATGTGCAGCCCCCATATTTTTTATGCTCTTGTTTGCAGCATCTGATTAGGTTCTGACGTTCTCGGTGTCTCAGAAAACACATCTGTTCTGGGAAGCTTGTCATATCACATAAACATGTTACGATTATGACTGTAGCCCAGGAGGCTCATTCACTTTCATTATGTTTACATCTAAAGGGAAAGCTTATGTCAGTGATGGAGTCCACTCCCCTTTAGCTTCATTGTTGGCAAACGTTCTTCTGTCCTGTAATGTGGTTTTTGACGTTGACTACTTCCCCTGATTGTAAGTTGCTGTCTGATCAGCCGACCTGCTTTGTAAGCCTTTGTCCTTTTTCCTTCCATAGGGCCCTCTTCCCAATACCTGCTGTCATTTCTGGTTAATGGTCTGGCAGCAGAAAAGCAAAGCAATTGTCATGCTGAACCGAATCATTGAAAAGGATGCGGTGAGTGTGCAGCTCAATGTGCTTTTCTCAGAAATGAAGTCATGTGTTCTACCAGATGCAATCGGTTTCACATCTCCATCTGCCGTGTCTCTGTGTTTCCTGGCTTTAGATTGTGTCACTGCCCTGATATTTTTCATCCTGGTCTGCTTTGTATTGCTTTTACGTTATTTTGAAAATTGATCCTTTCTGAGTATAATCCATCCGTATAGTACCATGTATGCAAGTTGTTTAATTAGCTTCCATGTGACATCCTGCAGGGCAATTATCTTGTGTTGCTAATGCATATTAACAATACAATTCTTCAACTGCTGACCGTAATTATCATGCGTGTGTATGTATGTGTGTAGATAGATAGATAAAGATATAGATATATATATATATATATATATGTCCTTACGCTGCTTATCCCTGGTTGTGAGCATGGAGCTTTGTTATTGGAAGTTCCAGGCACCAGCAGTATTGCAGAGAATGCCTCATGTGTATTAATACACAAGACATTTTACAAAGCAGAAAAGTGCCTGTACAGGCATACTTGACACTTTGTGAGATGCAGTGACATCATTGCATCTGCTGAGCTGAGAAGGAGAGCACAGGCTGATTCCCCGGCCAGGGAAAGAGCCTCTGTCTGTGCGCTCTGCTTCACAGCTTAGCAGGCATGATGATGTCACTGCATCGCACCTGCCGCCTGGGAGAGTACAGGTCAGTGAATGGTGGAACAGGGAGCTGACGGTTCCACGCTTCACTACCGCATTCAACTCTCATGATGCAGATACATTTGAAATCAGGATATACCTTAGCCACCCCATAACCATGGGACAGCTGCCAGAATCTGGAACTGTGTCTCCGGATTTGGGATGGTTGAAAAATTTGCTTTCACAACAGTTGGAGTCCTGAATGTTACTAACCCCTGTCCTAGGTAGTAAACTAGTTGATTAAAGGGGTTCTTCAGTTGTTTTAAATTGATGATCTATCTTCTGGATAGATCATCAGCATCTGATCGGCAGGGGTCCGACACCCGGGACCCCAGCTGATCACCTATTTGAGAAGACAGCAGCGCTCCAGCCTTCTCTGTGTTTTCCTCAGGCACAGTGACGTCACGACTAGTATCCCTGGCCTGGGCGGGGCTAAACTCTGTTCTCAAACAGCTGATCTGCGGAAGTCCCGGGTGTCGGACCCCCGCCGATAAGATGCTGCTGATCTATCTAGAGGATAGATCATCAGTTTAAAACAACTGCAGAACCCCTTTAAGAGCTACTGGTGGACTAATGACTGGTTCTTAGTGGCTCACTGAAGCATTAGCTCACCATTAAGACCTCGGTCTCTAGACTAAGAGGCACATTTATTAAGACTGGGATTTTAGACGCCGGTCTTAACCCCCATACCTGGTGGTGGATCCACTGGAGTTTTGAAGAGGCGCTGGCCTCTCCATAAGTTCAGTGAATCCTCCGCCACTTCTAGATGTTACACAGCTTCCTAGCTGTCTTACATTTAGGCCATGCCCTTGTTTTAGACTTGGCGTGAGCGGGGAGAATTTGCAGATTGCGGCACAAAGAACTTTTGCATTGCAATCTGCAACAGAAATATGCCGTCGTCAGGACCAGTGGAAGCATTACTTCAGTGTTGTGCTTGTAACTATCTAGTGAAATCTTGTTTACGGACTCTTGCAGTCCAGGACACAGCTTGTGGCTGTACACACACTCTAAAATACAGCCCATTATTGACTTCTATAATGCCTCTTTCACACGTGCGGGAGACTTGCATGTCTCCCGCAACGCATCTACAGGGCTGGACTCGGCACTGACAGGGATTGCATAGCATTATATGCGATCCCAGTCAGTGCCGGTGTCCAGCCCTGTAGATGCGTTGCGGGAGACATGAGAGTCTCCCGCTCCTGTGAAAGGGGCATAAGATGTCGTGACCTGGTAGAGGCTTTAAGTGGCATTGACATTTTCTTTCTATTTGTTGGTGCAGGTGAAATGTGCACAGTATTGGCCTGCTCCAGAGGCAGAGGTCCTTCTTTTTAAGGAAACAGGGCTATGTGTCAAACTAATGTCTGAAGATGTTAAGCCCAATTACACAGTCCGGTTATTGCAGCTACAAAACATCAATGTAAGTGTGAGATCATGTAAAATACAGTCCTAACCGGGACACTGCATGCAGTTTGTCATAGCAGCCTTGTAATATCACACTGTTACTCATCCTTTTATATGCTTTTTGCTTTAGACTAAAGAAACCAGAGAAATTTCCCATTTCCATTATACCACATGGCCAGATTTTGGAGTTCCGGAATCCCCACGTTCGTTCCTTGACTTTTTATTTGAAGTCCGCAATTCTGGTTCCCTTGGTCCTGAATATGGACCTTGTGTTGTACATTGCAGCGCAGGCATAGGGCGCTCAGGGACCTTCTCCTTGGTGGACACCTGTCTTGTTTTGGTAGGATTTTTTTTCTTTTTACATTTCTTCATATATTGTTGACTTGACTTGAGAGAATTGGAACATGATATATCATACAGTCATGGCCAGATGTGCATAAAGTGGACCTGTCATCATTCACAACTAATACTTTCTGTTGTGGTCCGTCTAAAGCGGATTCCAGCCCATTTTTGGCGCCTAATATGTAAATGCATAGTAAAGTTACAGGGAGGAGGAGACATCTGCTCTCCTCAGTGAGTGTAGTCTTCTCCCTTGCTGTGATGCTGTCCAGTTGATGCAGACCATTTCACAGCCAGGAAGAAGACCTGCTGTTCTTGTGAGAGATACCTAATCTTCTGAGAACAGCCTATGTTAGGCCTCTTTCACACTAGCGGCAGTCCGAATCCGGCAGGTGAAGGGTGCCGTCGGATCCGGACTGCCGCAGGGACATGTGTGGGGCTGGAAACACGTTCTGGCCCCACACATGTCACACAGTACCATATACAGACATACACACACAAACACATACATACTTACATACTCCAGGCAGGCCGCACGTCTTCACGCCCAGGATGCGCGCAGCCATGACGATTCCCCACAGCGCCCTCTGCTGGGCGCTGTAGGGAATCATCATAGTGGCGTGCCTGGAGTATGTAAGTATGTATGTATGTATGTATGTCTGTCTGTATGTGGTGACTGATCCGTCCTGAACTCACTCCATTGAAAGTCAATGGAGGGCGGATCCGTTTACCATATTGGTCACACCAAACGGATCCGTCCCCATTGACTTGCATTGGGGGTCATTCCGGATCCATCTTGGTGCGGATGCCTGGATCGGAGAGAAAACCGCAGCATGCTCAGAATATTCAGCCCCGCCTCTGAGTGCTCCGATTGTTCATTTGCATATGAATAAAACGTTGATTTCTCTGCAGCTATTTATCATACAGACAAATGAAAGGTACAGTTTTAATCAGCATGATGAGCTCTACCAGCCAGTATGTCTGTCTGGTTTAATGGGGTTGATCCTGGTGACAGAGCCTCTTTAAATACATGTTTCTAAGGTTTTAGTAATTTAGTTTATTAGATGACACAAAGTGAAAGTACAGTTCACACAGCTAGACAAATGGTTAACCCTTTGTGACAGAACGGCTGAATATGTTTAAAGAAGACCAGTTGAAAAAATTATTTTTGGCCCAAAATGATAAAATGCAAACATAAAAAATTGCCCCTGAAGGTGTACATAGTCTTTAATTGTGTTGTAATATTACTCTATTGTACTAATTGAATAAGTAGAGCAATATCACTTAGAAACAATGATGTTTAGTATTGAAGAAGCTACAATGAAAGCTGCTAAACTTAATTAGTGCAATAAACTATCAAACTCCTAGTTTGATAACTTGGTTAATGTCCTACAGAAACAATATGTATGTTGGGCTTCTCTTCACTATTTTACTCTTTCCTGTTAGATTGAGAAACGAAAGGACCCTTCTTCTGTGGATATTAAAAAGGTGTTGCTGGACATGAGGCGCTACAGAATGGGCCTAATACAGACCCCAGGTCAACTAAGGTTCTCTTACATGGCCGTCATTGAGGGAACAAAGTCTTTAATGGTAAGCTCAGGAGGACAGGTTGGTGTATCCTGTGTGCACATAGTTGCCACTAGCCTCCATTTCCTTCCTAAAAGTGAAATATTTAACAGTACACTCCAAGCTAAAACTAATATTTTTTTTAAAACTGATCAACTGGGGCAGATAATATTCCAGGGCCTTTACTTGCTGTTTTTTCAGTTTGGTCCTGGTCCTGTAAATTGACGCATAACAGTTGTGATCACACAACGATCAGTTATTTTTATTTTATCAGCAGCCACTTTTCACATGACAAATATTAGGAATGAACATTCGTAGGTGTAAGATTTGCCATTCATTTTCTGGTCAGTGTGGCTAAACAAGCCATGCAATTATCAGACAATGTAGAATGGGCTTTCAGTCTCTTAAAATTCTGGAGGAGTTGATACAGGAAGTACATTGGATTTTTTTCTTTGTTAGTAAGGCTAGCATAGCGGACCACACTCTTCTGCCCATGAAAAGGAAGTCAATGATGGCACAATGAAATGACAGTTTGGAAAAGGAGAAAAATGCATTTTATGCATGAAAATACCAGGAACAAGTTATGCCTAAAAGGGGAAGTCTTCATGGAAGGATGAAGTCCTATAATACTGTGTTTTGGGGTCAAGCCTCCTCTTCAGAATAGTAGAACATCTCTGTGTATGTTTAGCTTAAAGGAGTTTTCTGAGGACCTGCCCCTAAGTGGTGTAAAATAGAAGTCATGGTATACTTCTACGCCATTTGGGGGCATGTCTCCGATGTTTAACTCCTCTGACAACTCATTTAAAGGGGAGCTTGCCTTTAGTCCACAACTGCATCACAATGCTTCAGTCCCCGGCATGGTCTGAGGTCACTTGTGCTGCTGCAGCCAGTTACTGGCCACAGGGGTCAACTGTCCTTCAAGCGGCACCTCACTGGGTCACATGGTGCTTGGCAGAGGCATCACTGCTGCAGCGGTACATGTGACCCGCAATTGTGCCAGAAGTTTACAAGTGCGGACTGAAGTAGTTAAAACTGAGTGACACCAGTATGCTTTCCTCCACAGGTCTGTAGTGGGATGCAATAAGTGTTAAAATCCTGGAAAACCCCATTAAGACTCTTTTTTGTAATTTTTAAAAGGAGTCCTACGGGGTGTTCTGGCTGTATGAAGTCCATAAAACCCTCTTGTATCTATCTGTTTTCCAGAACCCTTTAATGAAGGTCTTGTATTAATGAGAAATGAGAAACGTTTCAAATACTTTTTCTGTGAAATAATTCTTCTCTGAAATAATAATTAAGAATGTGTTATCTCTGTGCACTCTTGTAACCTTGGTGCCTTTTACTTAACCTTCAGAATTTCAGAAGAACTTCAGAAGGACTTTCCACAGAAGACCAGCCTCTGAAAACAGACGGCAAACAAACAGAGGAGATTTACAATGGTAACAGGCTCTCCACAGGACAAGAGCAAATTGAGACGAAATCAGAGCAGTTTAATATACCACAAGCAGCAGATGGGGATACACGAAGGTACACCAACAAGCAAGATCCTTTTTGAGCGTGAAGTTAATTTCACAAAACTGCTTTTGTAATGTAGACCAAGGCTGGTTGTAATGGAGAAGTCTACTGGAAGCAAACTGTTTTTCTAATAAAGCACCTTTATGGCATTTCAGTTTTAAATTTGTTAGCAATAATGTGGATGTCTTAAAGGGAACCTGTCATCTCCGAAACACCCCCTGAACTAGAGTAAGAGATCTATAGTGTCAGTGATGCTGAATCCGAATGTGTACGTTTTATCTTCATACTCACTTCCATTCTGACGCTGGGCTCCCATAAACCAGCAGTAAAATGCACTCACTGGACTCCAGTTCTCACTCACATAATGGAGAGAACTCAAAGAAGATTCCTCTCAATGCATTTTACTGCTGGTTTATGGGAGCACAGCGTCAGAATGGAAGTGAGTATGAAGATAAAAATTACATATTCGGATTCAGCATCACTTACACTATGCATATCTTCTAGTTCGGGGGGTGTTTTCGGAGCTGACAGATTCCCTTTTTAACGTGAGCTGATGATCTGGCCATTATCGAGTACTAACTGAATGCTCTCCAAAATTGCGGAGGTGGTAGCTGCATTAACATAGAGGAACCCTCTCCTCTATGATTGCTTACCCCCTTATGGTTTCCTTGTTTGCAGCACAATGCAGGGTGCACTGATTTTATGTGCCACATGAAAGGGAAATTATTCATACAAGAACTTGTCCCTGATAATTGCCCTGATCCTTGGCCTGGATCCATGTGTGTTGTCATACGTCTATGGTCTGAAACTTCTCTTGAAGGAAGACTGAACCTAGAAACCAGAAATACTTCTAGGCGTTGCTCAGTTTACAATGAGACAGGTTTGGTTGATGGGAAATAAAGTGAAGAATTGCTTGGATTTTTCCCCTTGCTTAGTGCTCCGTGAAACATTCTCTAATGTTATAAATGGGTTTATCTTCTCAGTTTGTGGTTGTCAAATCCTATTTTGGTAAATTTGTGAAAAAAGAACTGTGTTGTGTCTGTATTGTACCCTGACAAACTTTCTTTTACCTTTCAGCTCACTTAAGAGACGAGCCCGGGATGTTAGGAAAGCAAACACTGCACATAAAGTGCAGAACATGAAGCAAAAGATGCACGAAGCGGAACGAAAAAGAAAAAGGTGGTTATTCTGGAAACCTTATCTCATTCCAGTTGGGTTGGCTTCAATCCTATTAACGGGAGCTTATGTCTGTTGGAAATTTTATTCTCTTTGACTTTCCACATAATATGGTGCTTGTGAGGGTGTGACTGTGGACACCGTAAGATAAACCCTGGGTGCTGTCAATGGGACAGACTTAAATCCTGAGCTATGGCGAGTGCTTAGAAATGGATACAATCTGTGTCTCCTCCTAAAGCCATCTCAGGACTTTTTGGGTCATCCTGTTCCTAACTGAAGCTGCTATTTATTTTGTAAGGAAGAAAAATGGTACATTTGTATGTATTTCTGTTATGTTGGTTCAGCATAATTACACCAAATATTGTGAAATGTTTGACCAGATGTTACGTCCTAGCGTTTTTTGTGGACTTCTCAGGGTATTGCTTCAGTAAATTTGTGTGGCCTGAGTAGATGGTACCATTTTTTTCTGCAACTGGAGAGACCCTCTGTTGACACTTGCTAATAAAACGTTCCAGAGGTCTCCCTTTCGCAGTAGAGCGCACAAAGCAAGACCTTAATAGTGTCAGTCGGATTGTCCCATCACATGTTGCTGAAGGGACTAGCATCTGGTAATATTATCCCATCTACCTACACAATTCACCTCTGTGATGGCGCACATCTAGTCACAGATGAGACTGGATTGTAGAAGTCGTTTTTCCGGTCTTTGCTGGTGGGTTTTCTTTGATCGTTCATAAATTCCCCAAGTTGACATTACATCATGGCATTATCTGCCGGAGACTGTACTTGAGCCATATCATCTAACGTAAAAGCCACACAAGTGGTTCTGTTCTAAGATGGGCAGAGCAGTTCTTCTCTCTTGGTTCATTCTTAGCTGGTAAACCCCTTGCCTCACAAGAGATCTTCCATGTGAGCACCACACTTTGGTGTTTTTATTCAGTTTTATCTTTTTTTTTTTTTTTTGCCCATATCTATTTATTCTACATTTTGGTGTACACAACCAAAAATCATTTATCCATCCATAGATGAAAGGCTTCTGTGGATAATTGGCTGTGAAGACATGATATTGCCATAGGGTGCCTACTTTACACTTTGACAATTAAATTGTTGACTAGTAGTTCACTTTTCTCTTTAGTGATTTTGGTTGACTCTTGGGACCAAACCTGGGAACAGTAGAGGGAGTAGAGTAGAGAACAGTAGAGTAGAGAGTGTATGGTCACTCTCCTTTATAGTCTAAGGGACTGGGCACTCCTGTTTTGCACTCAATATGCCATTAGGGATGCCCAACCTGCGGCCCTCCAGCTGTTGCAAAACTACAACTCCCAGCATGCCTGGACAGCCTACAGTTATTAGAGAATGCTGGGAATTGTAGTTTTGTAACAGCTGGAGGGCTGCAGGTTGAGCATCCCTACCATAAATGATTAAAGGGGTATTCCAGTAAAGTAACTTAATTTTTTAAAAACTGCATTAAGGCTGCAAGCTGTGACCCAACCAGAACCCATACCTATACATATAATCTTAGTTTCAATTTACCTTGCAATCCATTTGTCTAGCTCCTGTGTGAGCCTGCAACACACAGAGTATCATGGCTCCTGATCTTCCCTCACAAAACTACAATCCCTAGCTTTCTTGCTGTGAGTGTTGATGTTTATTGATTGGTTGCCTGATATTCCAACCCAGACACACCCCTCTACTGACCAATCAGAAGCACACTGACACTCCCTTTGTTTCACAAGACATTTAGCTACAGAATTGATAGCAACACATTGAGCATGCTTGACAAAGGCTCAGAACTACAGGTCTATGCCATGGTAACTTATGAGGAAAGCCGAGCGGGAGGCACAGGTAGAAAACTACTTATAACTAGTAAACGGTAAATATGTGAAAATTACATTATATTAGGTAATTATTGATGATGAATTTGTCTAGAACATAAGTTATATTTATGGTAACCGGAATACCCCTTTAAGATGTGAACAACCATGCATGAAACATATTTTCCGCATTTAGAGCCACTCATAAAATGTATCTGATGGGTGTGATATTCAGTTTTTTGAGGTTTTACATAGGATGGTTTGTTACGGAGCCTTATTTTTATGTGTAAATGCTTTTAACTTCACTTGTGATTTTAATTAATATGTTTTTATCTTAATTTGACTCTTAAAGGGAATGTGTCATCAGAAAATAACCTATTGTTTAAATCATGTTAAAAATATTTGGTGATTTTTAAGTTAAATTTCCCATTCATGGTCTATATTAAAAAACAAACATAATCCTGCAGTATTTGTACTGGCCACTAAGCCAATTCTTGGTCTGTACAGATGACTTTACAGCAGTTATCTGCTTATCATTACCGGCAGGATTAGAATGACAGATGTATGTATATACTTTTATATACGTAGGTCGCAATAACGCCTGTACAAGTGTCATAGACGCCTGTACAGGCAATTTTGCTCTAAAAAAAAAAAAAAATGTTGTGTATTACTATGCATGAGACTTTCACTGGTCCAGAGCGCTATGTTTACATAGGCTGTGTAGTTTGTTCAGTCCCTGCCACCCACACCATTAATCCTGGGCAGGAGGCAGGAACTGAGCAGAGCTGCTATTTCTCCTACTGTGGCTCCTTCCCCAGGGCTCTGGGCTCCTGGCCTGTAAGGTCTTCCATCTTCCCACAGTCTCAACAGCGGCTTATTCCTATAGCAACAAAAGGAAGCGGTAGTGGTTCAGTTAGTCACTGAGTGCGGAGTCCAGGCTGTGAGTGGCACAGTTGCTTATCCCAGAAAACCACTTTAACTCCCTTGATGCTGTGGTCAATAGTGACCACGGCATCTAGGCAGCTAGAAAGATAGGGCTCTCTCTGCCACCATAGGCCATGTCAGCAAGGGTCCTAACACGACTGTGTGTCTATTAAACTGTGCAGCAGAACTGGCTCGCACATCCACATGCTATGCTTTGATCTCATCCCTGCTTACTTAGCAGAAGATTGTGCTACTTGGTGCATGTGTACCACCTTACTGAGGCATTAGTGTACAGTTTGATCAAAAGGCATAAGCCCACTCACCACGCCAAGGTTGCCTGTGTTGTTGCTGTGCTGGTTGGTGGTGGGGCCCAGTGCTGGTTTTGGCATTGCCGGGCAGCAATGGTGCTGTGTGGCTGCTGGTTCCGCCACTTGCCGGATCGGTTCCGTGGTGTCGGTGGTCGCCGGGCAGCACCGCGCCAAATTTAGAGTAGGTCCCACTCAAAGAGGCAACCTTGGCGTGGTGAGTGGGCTTATGCCTTTTGATCAAAATGTACACTAATGCCTCAGTAAGGAGGTAAACATGCGCCAAGTAGCACTGTCTTCTGCTCAGTAAGCAGGGATGAGAGAAAAGCATAGTGTATAGATGTGCAATCCAGTTCTTTTTTATATTTTTACCTTGTGCAGCAGACATAGCCTAATAGACTGCCTGTTACTGGTACAGTGATGGGCTATAATACATTGGTATACACGGAATACCAGTGCATTATAAAAGCGCTATAATGTTCCCTAGTGAGAGTAAAAAAAAATAAAGGTTAATAGTTTATTAAGAAAGAAAAGTGTTGTTCATAAACTTAAAAAATATGGAATTGTTTTTATTGTATTCACCCCACCCCAAAAATAATAAATTTTAATCATTAAGTCCCATGTACCCCAAAAAATTAGTATCGGTGAAAAATACCTCTCGCCCCACAGAAAACATTCCCTTTATACAGCTACAACAGTGCAAAAATGAGTGAGTTCTGGCTCATGGATAGCAGCGATATAATGAGATGTGCTATTTTTATGTTAAACAAAAAACACATAAAACAGTAAATATTTGGTATCCCCATAATAGTTCTGATCCATAGAATAAAGGTAATATGCTAGTTATACCACACAGTGAATGTTGCAAATGTGTAAAAAGTATTTAAAAAAAAAAAAAATGGCTGAACTGCTTCTTTTCCATTACCACCCCAAAAAAGTAATAAGTTTGTTATATGTACCCCAAAATGGTGTCACTAAAAATAAAATTTGACATTATACGTCTACATCAACAGAAAACTTTAAAAAATTAACCACCCAGCTTCTTATTTTGTACTCCTCCAGTGGTTTTCACAGCTTATCTAGTCCCTCCTGTCTTCTTCACAAGACATGTCCCCCCCNTCCCCCCAGTCTATTGTGTCTATGGCCCATGATGGCTGCTGTAAATCAGGTCTCTAAATGCTGTTAAGAACATCTCATGCAAGATGGCTGCCCCCATAATCATCAGAAAATAGTAGAAAAAAAATATGTGCTGCACTTTCTGGTATTAACTAGTAGTAAAAGCTTTTGATAACACATTCCCTTTAAAAGGGGGAGGGACTGAGCGGCGCAGTTCTCGCCATAAGTTAGGCTCATCCTCCAGCGGTTAGTGTGGCTTAAATGAAATCTGAAGTCTTCAAATTACTCCACAAAACTGGCATAAAAGATAAATGTGCTGGGCACACTGGTCTCCACCCCCTTTCCATCCTTGCCACAACCCCTTCAAAAAAGTGGCATTTGGTCGCATTGATGTTTAAATTAAAAAAAAAAAAAAAAGTCAGACACAGGTTTTTGCATTTTTTTTTGGACCAGAGGAGAATTTTTTTTTTTCTCTGCTGGAACAGCCTGCTGCATTCCATGCCGCAGATATGAAAGTAGCCTTAGCCAATCACCTGCTGAGGCAGGTTATGGCTTCGGCAAGGCCAAGACGAGGAAGTGGTTAGGAGCAGGGAGCAGAGTAATGGGGAGGAGGGGGGGGGATTGGTGAATACTCGCTGTTTTTCGCTCTCTCTCTGACCCCCTTTTTTATGTAAAATTAACCTTTCAAAGGATTGCCAGGGGTATTTTAAAAACTAGCCTTGGCCACAGAGTGTGAAGAAAAGTTATACTTTTCACCATATTAATAATAATAATATTATTATTATTTTTTTTTTTAATAACTTGATTACAGTAAAGTCATGCTGCTGTATACCACTTGTCACCACTGCAGCCAATCACTGGACTAGAACATGACGAAAGACCACTGAAGCCAATGATTGACTGTAGCTGTCATGTGGGTATGCTGCAGCCAAGTAAACAAAGCCTGGTGGTACGAATCGGAGGGAAGGCACTGGAAATGATGGAGTTACTGGTGAGTCTTTAAGCCATGTGATGGAATGACCAAAATAATGACATTTGGTTGGTTTTTCCTTCACAATAGTTGCTCTTTGGCCTTATCACAGAGTATAAGGACAAGATAAAGCCATGCTGCAGTCATTTAAAGAAGTGTTCCCCAACTCCAGTCCTCAGGGCCACCTGCCAGGCAGGATTTGAGAATATCCCACAGAATGAATACCTGAGGTAAATCCTGATGTATTGAAACTAATTATATCACCTGCTCAATACTAAGGAAATCCTGAAAACGTGACTGGCAGGTGGGTCCTGAGGACTGGAGTTCAGGAACCCTGATTTAAAGAACATCTTTACACAGGGGGCTGAAAAGTATATGAATAAGGAATTATAGCTGTATGCACTTTGGGGGGCTTATGATTTGAGATTTTTGTAGATGAAAGAACTGAATAATATATTAGTACAAGTAGTAGTTACATTCCAGTTTTAAAGGGGTTGTCCCAGAATGACAACTTATCATGTATCCATGAGGCGGGTGATCATTGTGTGATCAATAGGGATCCGACTGCTGGGACTCCAGCTGATCATCAGAAGGGAGGAGGTGGGGTTGGGATCCTGAGTCCCCTATTTGAGTGGAGCTGAGGTCCAGACACTCAGACCCTAGCCGATCACAAGAACAGGGAAGTCCCTGTCCTCCATTTGAATTGCTGATCATGCGTACTGCTGCCCAGTTCAACTCGGATGTACTCTATCTGTGGCAGTCCTATAGAAAAGTGAAGGGATTGTCCCATGATGACAACCTATCCACAGGAAAAGGGATAAGTTTCTAATCAACAGGCTTCAACCATTGGAATGGAGCTGCAGTTGCTTGCATGTCCATACCTCCATTCTGTGGTGTTGCAGAAACTGGGAACGACCAGCTCATACAGTTGCAGTTCTTTTATGAGGCTACACGTTTTCATTTGTTTTTTTCTGGCGCCCTTTCCATTGCAAAATGTGAAAGCTGTACCGAAATATTTTAAAATCTGCACCATAGTTCAATTTCCATGCAGAAACTTTCCATACTGTATGCATGAAATTTTGAAAATAGAATCTACTTGGCTTAGGTACTGTGTTAGACTGTGGGTTTTCCACACACAAACGTGATCGCATGTGGTCTTAAATTGTACATAACCTTTCAACAAACTCTGCATTAATCATAAGTACAGTGTGTACATGAGGAATAACACTATTTCAGGCCATTATATGACTTGTAACTGGCATATTTTAGCAGTTGTCTCCTCTGTATGCTAGATCTTTAGTTTGCAGTTCTCCCAGATATGGTGGGTGGAGACCCGCTGCTATCTACTAAACACAACCTAGAGGAGAATCTGCTGCCTAACCTTCTCTTATGCACTCATAAGCAGCCTCAGTATCATGGAGGACATTACAGAGAAGTACTGACCTGTATGGTTGTGAATATAGCATTTGGACAGAAACTGTCTAGGCACGAATCTCTCTGGCTATGAATTCTTGCTCACTCCTACCCCTCTCCATAGGCTTTTATTGACATGTGTAATCTGATCTTTCAGTGAGCTGCTCCGTCTTGGACGGTTCAAGAGAAATTTCAAAAACAAAAGCATTTAGCAAGTGTTTGGTTGGGAGGGGTGGTAAACTGCTGTTAACAGGAAAACTAGACGTTTTTCTCTGTTACATTATTATTCTTATATTAAAAGGGTATTCCAGTTAGATTGTTATCCCCTATTCACAGAATAGAGTATAACTATTAGATCAGAGGGGTCCAACGACTGGGACAGGGCTGGGACCCCGTTCCCCCTGTAATGAACGGGCGGGTTGGGAATGTGCAGCTACTCCATTTATTTCTAGGGGAATTCCGGAGATAGCCGAGCACTGTATTCGGTTATCTCCAGAGCTCCCATAGAAATAAATGGAGTGGCCACGCCATTCGTTCAGGAGGGCTAAAGGAGGTACAGGGCCCCCGTTCTCGTGATCAGTGGGGGTCCCAGTGGTAGAACCCCCACCAACGAAGAGTTATTGCCTATCCTGCGGTTAGGAGATAACTTAATCTAACCAAAATACCCCTTTAAATTTCTTGTGGTCACTAGTACTATTGATTTATGCAAAGTTGTGGAAAACGTAATGATCATTTAATGTTATCACAGGAGTAACTGACTGCTGAAGTCAGTGTGTCTGTTTGTACACTATGCTGCCTTAAGACAGCTGACCGATTCCTTTTAAAGGGATGTTCCTGACACTAATATGATACCAATATATGATTTTAATGGTGGAATTTTTATCTTCGTGCAGTGAAACACCTTACCTGACTCTAAGAATTGCTGCACAGCTGCATTCAATTGATTTTTTTGGGGGATGGAGAGTTCCAGAGGTTAGATCCCTGTCAGTTCATTGATTTGCCCTCATTATCGAGGGGGGAAACTTTTTAGATTTCTCAGCGAAGTTCTATCCTGACCAAACGGATGAACTGATGACATGAAATCCATTCCATATAAAATATTTGCTTTACTACTTGGAAATGTTGGGCTAAAGAAGAGGCTCAGTGGCTTGAGTGCTGTCAGAGCTAACCTTGGGTTCTCTACATACTTTGATTGTCCTCCAGACTTTCCAGCCTAAAATTTTGTCTGTGAAAGAAAGATGAGGAATACAACTGCGTGTCTTACTTTGAATGTTGATGCTCATGTTGGACCAAAGTTGAGTGGTAAAGGTGAGCTGTAACCTGGTCTGGATACTTTGTGAAGTAATCCCTTTACTTATGGCATAATTTGATTGTACATTTATTAGCTATTTATTATAAAGAATTGCAAAGAACATTGATCTGTAGATGAGTTTTATTTTCCACTTGTCAGGGACCACGTGGTTGTATCTTAATATTTTTTTAGGATGGATGTCGAAACAGAGCAGCGCCTGTTCAGACTATTCTAAATCATTTCCTGTAAAGCATTAAAGGGGTTGTTCAGGTTAAAAAAAAAAAAAAAAAAAAAAAAAAATCAATGCCTATTAGGGAATTCTCAGTTAATAGGGAGCTATTCAGAATCCTCATCGTTTTGTCGGAGTGGAGAGCAGTTACAAAGAGCATCCCTGGCTCTGTCAGATTTCCCCATAGATTACAGCTGATTGCTGGGAGTCCCAGAAGGGAGGAACATGGTGATCTGCTTATTATTAAGGGACTCTTATTAAAAGTTGGGATTGTCTAAAAAGGAGAACCCACTTAAAAACGGGGGACTCCCAAGTAGAGCTTTGTATTTAATAGAAGAAGCATATGAGTATTTGCCATTGACTTGTAATAGCTATTCCTGGGCAATACTTCTGTAGGTCTTCCTCTGTGAATGTTTGGACCATGTTATACTTTTCCACTGTATTTTGTATTCAGAAAATAATAAATGACTTACAAGCACATGAGCTGTCTGTGTTATTTCTTCTCTGTTACATCAGTACCAGGATGTAGGTAACCACTGCATATAATAAAATGCACATATACAACTGTGTGGTTAGGAGAATTCTCTAGTGGGTCCAAACAAAGTGATGTCAATATTTGTACTGTGCAACCCATGTCTGAATGCCACGAGGGAACAGACATACTGTCATATGAATTTCAGACAGCCCCCCCTTCCTTTTTGATTCTGCTCTGTGCTAGTCCTGTCTTGAGCCAAACACCTGAGTATTCTGGCACAGATATGGATTCGCTCGAATGCTCACTCAGGAAAGCCAAGTGCCCCTCATGAATAAATCCTAAGAAAGTACTTATAAAGGTATGATTGTCCTCAAAAGCCCTTGTGAGTCCTCCATAGTTATTAAATACCTTCAGTTGTTAGGGCATTTCATTAGAGCTTAAGTCAGTCAAATGACTTTCTTCTGACTGCACCAGAAATGTATTGGTTTGGCAAAGTTTCACTTTTTTCTATTCTACAGTGGGATTCTGGGATGAAGGATGGGCAAAATACTCTTTCCCCTTGTAAGACGTGCTAAAACTGGTGTAGGAAGTCACATAGGCTTAGGCAGTGCTTCTTGTAAAAAGGATGTGCCAAAGATGGCTGTGGAGGTAGTCACAGAGGTTAGCTAGAAGGTTTTTGGTTTGGCTAATATGCTTTGTTCTGTCACAAGGGTCACACGTTGACTATAGGGCTGTGATGGCTAACCTCCAGTACTCCAGCTGTGGAAAAAGTACAACTTCCAAGATGTACACTTGCTTGGCTGTTATCAGAACTCCGTAGAAATGAATGCAGGGAGTCAGTTTCATCACAGCTGGAGTGCCAGAGGTTAGCCATCACTGCTATATCTACCTCCAATACGTGGAACTACAGACTGCTTTTTTTCTCCTGGAAGAAAGCTAATCTGAGAAAGGGATAGCACATTTTGGATTGAAACATGCCCGAGGTACACATCAGCTTGTTCCTCTGACATATCTAATGTATATGACTAGCTTTGGGTGTGGAAAATCAATTTTACCTTTTTACTTAACTTTTTTTTATTAAAAATAAAAAAATCAATTTGTATCCATGTTAGGTATGTATGAGTCTAATTAATTTTATGCCTCAAAATGAGGGTAGAAGTACAAATAAAAGATTTCAAGTCGGAAACAAAGTTAAAGGTATCCATCTACCTAACCAAAACTTTGCAAATAGTGTTAATTAAAATTTTTCTATCATTTTTTTTTTTTTGGGGGGGGGGGGGGGGCATTCATTTTTATGTCAAGTATGCAAATCTGTGTGTCTCCATGGTAACAGACTACAAGCCACGTAGTTTGATCCTGCTGTTCTACTTCAATCTATCTCCTTGCTAACGTACTGAACATGTGTTTTTAAGAATTGGGGTACCAGTGGAAGCGAGTATGACTGCTAGATCAGACATGTGGTCTGTTTGTTGTCTTTTACCATGATGGCACTACCTGGTCTCCAAGTGCCAAAGGAGCAGTGCCTGGTGAAGCTTTGACAAGTTACAACGGATATATTACACTCCATTGTATTCAAAGGAAACCTGCAAATGTTTGAAACCATGCGTCGACACAAAGGGAGGGAAAAAACTGACATACTATAATTCAAAATCCTCACAAAACTAAGTCATATAAAATGTTCTAAAACAAAAAGGGAAAATTTTGCTTCTTGTAACATTAGAACACAGGACATTATATAGTGCCAGCAGTTATTTACTAGGCTTGTTATATAAAATTAATATTTTTATGTTTTATCCGAGGAAGAACGTGGATTGTTTTATTTTTTGACGCTTTTTTTTTTTTTTTTTTTTAATTTATTTTACATATGTTACTGAACTGGTCATTTTGTTTTGCATTGTGTCGTAGGTCGAGGCTCCTCGACACCTAAATCTCCATGGCTTGTGACTATTCTACAGCAATTATTCTGCGAAACCATTGACACCCAAAGCAAGACATGAAATCCCTCTTCAGGAGCAAATGTGAGGTTTATATAATGTGCTGACCTCATTGCGTTATCTGTTTACCGCGTAAACTACTCCATCCGGAGGGTGAAGAACATCACCAGCATGAAATTTTACAGAACCAAGTCCACTTCATTATCTGTCAGGTGTTTTTTATGCATGTACTTTAGAAAACTATGTAAGATACATCAGAAATGTACTTTGTATCATTCTGCCATTCACATTGTATTTTTATACTTTTTTGGCAGTATTAAATATTTTTTTAAAATTTATGATGTGTTTTTATTGGTTCAGTTTGTAACACCGACTAAAGTGTGGAGAAATGAACCCTGTATGGCAACACACAGTAAGGCTCTGTCTAATGTACCTGTAGTGATACATATAGAATCACAGTATTCTCCCCTTAAAATAAAAACTCTCACAGATGAGCCCGGAGTCTTGATTTACAAGGACATATTGTGGCTGTATGAGAGCACCATATATTTGGCAGCTACAATAACCTGGCAGGATCTGTTCCTGTTTTTGGAAATATACAATTCTTACAAAGAGCCATAATCTGTTGAAGTGAATAAAGACAAAAGAAAAGGCACAAAATGCTACAGGGATGGATTCCTTCATATAATGTGGCTAGAGGTTAATTCCATCCACCAGCCAAAGGGCTGTTTTATTCTACATTACTTAGCACCAACAGTTTAATATATCATATTCTTCTTGGACACACCCTAAGGGCTCATGCACACTAACATATATTCTTTCCGTGTCCGTTCCGTTTGTTTTTTTTTAATGGACTGTATGCGGAACCATTCATTTCAATGGGTCCGCAAAAAAAATAAAACCAAAAGTTAGTCCATGTGCATTCCGTTTCCATATGTCTGTTCTGCAAAAGAATAGAACATGTCCTATGATTGTCCGCATCACAGACTTTGTTCCATTTCTTAAAATACAGAATGCACATAGGCGTCATCTATTTTTTGCGGACTGCAAAACACATACGGTCGTGTGCGTGAGCCCTAAGAGAAGCTCCTGTTTTAGTATCAAACAGAAGTATGGAAGTATAGTGTCAGTGAAGTATATACAGTATGGAATCTGACCAGAGCAGCCATGGGCATTTTACATTCAACACAGCTTCCCTGCCCGGAAGGTCAACTGGCAGCAGACATCTTACTGTGGCCACCTTTAAGGCAGGGATGCCCAACCTATGGCCCTCCAGCTGTTGCAAAACTACAACTTCTACCATGCCCTAATAGCTGTAGGCTGTCCAGGCATGCCTGGAGTTGTAGTTTTGCAACAGCTGGAGGGACGCCGGTTGGGCATCCCTGCATTAAGGTATATACATGTGGTCTTGGAGAAATCCATGCACATGCTTCATAAAAAAAAAACAGATGATTCAGATGAAAGTAACTGATGTAGTCAGACATCTGCCACGTGTGCACGGTTTTCTCTAAGCCTTTGCAGCTGCTCAGGGAGCTGGGCAATGTTCCATCCAAGGTGGACAATCTAAAGTAAGAACATCCACACATCTGTCGGAAAAACAATCAAGCGCACTAAATAAATAGATAAGACTAAACAGTTGTTCTACTTAAAAAGTCAACTTTTTTTTTTTTTTTTAGTATTCTTCCTCCCAGATCATTAGATGTCGATTCTCTGTGTGTTACCTATTGCAACTAGATCATGTAGGCAACACCTTAATGGGGGGTTCGGTCACATCACTTAGAGGTTTTGCCATGATTGATGTAATAAGTGAAAATCAGACATCATATAGCTCTTAACAGTATCTTACTAACAATGCTAGAACCAGCCCTGTACCGCACATGGATCCAGAGATCTCCTCATTCTTTACTCCAGTTCTACTCGATTCCTTGCAGCCAGGCAGCTCAGGGGGTGTCCTCTCTGTTGCAGCTCTGTCCCAAACCCTGTGTGGTGGACAAACAATAAGGAAAAGAACAAACAGCAGGTGGTGCCATATGAATACATTTTATTGAATATCTCAGTTGCTACACTACACTTTTAATTACATGGAATTACAAAAGTAAGTAAGTGCCGGTTTGAAAAATGTAGAATGTGTTTCTTGGCACAGCACCTTTAATTGTATGTATGCAACTTCTTGTACCCTTTATGCTGGGAGAAGTAAAATAACCTAATGGGAGATAGAAGGTGAAACTGCAAGAAAAAGCCAATATTAGCGCAACAATAAGGAAAGTGGGGTTCTTACTCTATTGACCAACCCATATGAAGTAATCTTCTAATTGTATTTTCTATTGAGTCGATCCTCTGCTGTTGCCCATTGAAATACTCTGTCATGATCAACTCTTTGCCCATAATTCAGGTAAAGTTTATTTCTCACAAAGCATCTCCGAGGGTAATGCCTCTAAACAACTGTAATCATATTCATTAAACTCAGGAGGCACAGAACGTTGGACAGATATATACCATGCTCCAATATCACAGTTCCTGGTACAAAACAAAAGGTACAACATCCTAGAAGAACTTCATCAAAATACACTTTTTCTCCAATGCAGTGACAAATCTAAAGTACCGATTTTTGCTTTTTTACTTTCTTCTTTATATCTTGGTCACCATTTTTATATGGGAAACAGTTATCAGAATATTTGAAATGTCTTGATATTTTGACTCCACTGACAAAGTGGGGGTTAATGTGGAGTTACTTACGAGGTACTTGGGGTTACTAAATTAACTCCACCCTTTGCCTCACATTAACAGTGAAGTCCAATATAGGGACCACATGACCCATAACAATCAGAAAACAAATTGCAAACCGCAGCAACCTTGGGGCTTCTAGCCCATGATATCCCTCACAATACTAGCCCCAAAGTCCCTCACTTAAGGGTCACAATTACTAGGGTATTGACTAATAACATTAATTCACGAGGACCTGTTACCATGAATGTAATCTGCAGGGAGCACGTTATAGAGCAGGAGAAGTTGAGCAAATTAATATAGTTTTGTGGGAAAAGATTCAGTAAAACTTGTAATTTATACATCTACATCTTTTTTCTGGCTTCATTCTTCATGGAGGAGGTGTTATCGGTGCCTGACAGCTGCCTCTGAGGAGGTGTTATCGGTGACTGACAGCTGTCTCTAAGGAGGTGTTATCGGTGACTGACAGCGATCTCTGAGGAGGTATTATCGGTGACTGACAGCTGTCTCTGATGTAGTGTTATCAGTGACTGACAGCTATCTCTGAGGAGGTATTATCGGTGACTGACAGCTGTCTCTGAGGAGGTGTTATCGGTGACTGACAGCTGTCTCTAAGGAGGTGTTATCGGTGACTGACAGCGATCTCTGAGGAGGTATTATCGGTGACTGACAGCTGTCTCTGATGTAGTGTTATCAGTGACTGACAGCTATCTCTGAGGAGGTATTATCGGTGCCTGACAGCTGTCTCTGAGGAGGTATTATCGGTGACTGACAGCTGTCTCTGAGGAGGTATTATCGGTGACTGACAGCTGTCTCTAAGGAGGTGTTATCGGTGACTGACAATATTTTATGCATAATGGTTTGTTTGTCTGCAGCAAAAACATCAGCTTCAGATGTTATCTGAAAGTCTGTGGGGTAGTATGCAGTACATTTAGGCATTTTTCTGCCCCTGGCTTTTTTTTGTTATTTAGGTACTTTTTTTCTGGTGGCATGTGTAGCGCATGCCATTGTTTTCAGACTTTTTGGCAACATTTTCTCTATAGGGAAAAACGCCATGAACTAAAATCTAATGGTAAGCCACACGGGGCAGTTTTACTATTGAAAATGCACCTTTTTTTGGTGCATTGCATTTCCTAATTGTTTTAGACACTTTTCTAAACTTTTTCTGGCTTGCCCAACGAGGGGGTGAAGCTTCATTAAACAGGGTGTGGCTTTGAGGCAAAGAAAGAGAGCATGGCCTAAATGCGCCTCTGGCCGCCCAATTTCTGCCTGATTTTCAGAATAAAACTATGGAAATTTATAGGTAGCCTGAGGTAGGAGGTGGTCCGCCTGTGCAACATGTCACCTTCTGTTATTTTTATTTTCCTATGTGATTTATTTAGTAAACTATCATTTTAGTGATCAGAGCCCCAAAACCATATTTATTTTTCACCTCTTCATCAATTTATAGATAATGGAGGCTTAGACTAGGCAGTTTTCTTGGCGCACACATTTTTTTGGGTGTATGGACAATTTTTTAGTGTATGGCACATTGTAGCAGAAATTATCAAATTTATAAAGGTCAATTGTACCAGAATAATAAATGTTAAGACCGTGACTCATATTCTTAGAGATGAACTTATTTTAGTAATGTATCAGGGGTGCTATGTACCGTACGCAGAATATGTGGAACTGTTACTTTGCTTTTTTTATACAGTGTCGTCTAAAGTGCTAACCACTGCTTTCTGTTCTTCCTGTGGTCACGGCCACTGTAAAATGTTTTTGCTGACAGGGATTTTGTGTGAAAATCAAGACATCACACTGGTTCCCGTTCTCCTGCGTCTTGATTTATTTTGAGAAGGATTCTGAGTAATGATTTGCATAGTTGTGTTATTGTTTTGCCAATAAATAAGTGAAAAAATGAAGCTCTTACCAGAAAGGAAGTACGCTGACCAGACAGCACTGTATAAATGTTGGTAAATTCAGATTGTGCTGTTTCAAGGAGAATTCATTGCTAGTTAAACCACAAGCAGCTGTATAAGCTGTGATTAGGCGCATTGTGTGGTTTAAGGCATAAGGAATTGAAGTTTATGAAAACAGCTGCTAATAGCATTCACTCATCAGTATGTATTTCAGCACAGGGGATGCTTCATGTAAAAAAAGTGATTTCGAGGACAGACAGAAGGAGGAGTTTGAATCGAGCAGTGGTCATGCAGGCACCCATCACTCCTGGCGGGGGGCAATGGAAAAAGATAAGTGTTGTACGCGGCTGTTTCTGTTACTTCCCAGCTCTTAGACATTTATCACCTATCGTGAATAGGTGATAAATAATAATATAAAAAGAATCTTTATATTTATATAGTGCCAACATACAAACAAAATCATACATCACATAGCAACAACAAATTAGCAGTTAAGACGAGGAATGAGGGCCTTGCTCATAAGAGTTTACAATCTAAATGTCCTTTACCTCTTTAAATATTTTTTATGATTATTATTTTACTTCTAATTTAAAATGTTTTGTTATGTTCTGGGGTGTCATGCACCATGGAAAAAGGGTTATCAATGTTACAGGCATAAGTTGCTGTATAGAAACTTGTTAATTTGAGTGTTGTGGGATTTTTCAAATGTACCAAGGCCCATGAAATTGTTTCTGCCACTAATGACAGCCCTAAAAATAGACAGTAAAAACAAAAGACCAAGTTAGTCAGTACATCTTGTAAAATAAAGTGGGTATGCAACTGCATGTCACCATAGCCGGAGCTAGAAAAGTAAAAGCAAACAATGCCACAGCACTCTGCAAATATACAATATAAGAACTAATGTTATACTCAATATATAAAATGATTATGAAGGGGGCGTGGCCTAGCACCTGATGGAGGAAACCGTGTGAAGGACGAGCTCTGTGACCGTGCTGCACTTAACAGTGACCCCGAGCCTCATTTGCCCCCTCACCATGGGAAAAAAGCTACCAAAGAAACCCCCCCCCCCCCCCCCCCCCAGGGCACCCCACCCCTCTGAGACGCAGCAGCGTGGGACCCTCATAGATTATATGCTGCGGCCTTCCCACGCCGCGTCTCTGTCGCCACCATCCTCCCCCCGGGTGCTGCTGCCAGAGAGCGCGCCTCTACAGCTCCAGAGAGCAGCGCAGACTGACCAAGACCCGATCCATGATCGGGAATGTACTGCCCCCGTCATCTGCTGTACATTGGAGCCTGCTGTGCTGCAGCCCCCTCAGCCTTGCCCGGATCGGAGCAGCCAGCCAGACCATGCGGCAAACATGGCGCTCGGCCGCCCTAATGACTCACAGGTCAGTGTGGGTGGATGCCACCTCATATCTCCACTATCGCCCTCCTCTCTATATCTCTCAAATGGCACCTCTGTGCCCCCACCTTCTCCTCCCAGGGAATCATTCACCCTTGTCAATCCCAGCTCTGGGGACCCAGAGGATGATATAGGGGCTGCCCCCTCCATGCTGCGATATACTGCTCCTGCATCAGTCTCCTCTCCCAGCCAGGACCCCGGCTCAGACCCAGGTTCCCCCATCAGACCGATCTCACCCCCCAAATTGGGCTTCTCTCTTCTCTCAACTCCCTACAAAAAGGGATTTCCATGCTCTGGTCACTGAGGTCACTGCCACGTGTCGCTCAGAAATTGCTGCCGTACTGTATGATCTGCTCACTATAACTAACCGAATGGACACTGTAGAAAAAGCCCATAACCTTACTCGGGCATCCTACTCTCAACTCCATGCTTCGGTGACTGCTCATGTGGCGGAATTACGTGAAATTCAAAGACACCTAGAGGATTTAGATAACCGCGGGAGGAGAAATAACATCAGAATACGGGGACTCCCACAGCCCCAAAATGAAGAAAACTTGCAGGAAACTCTGGACGCTCTCTTTAATCAAATCATGAGGGACCCACCGACCTTCTCCACCAAACTAGATAGGGCCCACAGAGTTCTAAGGCCTAAAGGATCATCGCCACAGCCCAGGAATGTCATTTGCTGTGTGCACGACTTCCTTCGGAAAGAGGCCATTATGGCGAAAGTGCGGGACACACGCACCTTGGAGTTCCGTGGGGCCCACGTGCAGTTGTACCAGGACTTATCTTGGATAACGCTACAGAAGAGGAGACATCTTCGCACCTTGCTGGACACCCTACGAAGCCGACAAATACTGTATAGGTGGGGATTTCCTTTTGCACTGATTGTCCGGAAAAAGGGACGCCTTATTTACCTTCGCACCTATGAGGATCTCGACTTCTTCTGCACTACCATAGACATACCAATCCCGGACCTGGAGGACTGGGAATCCTCCACACTCTCAGTACCACCCTCCCTGGCTTGGCAGATTCCAGAGAACCCTAAACGTCGACGCTTGCCCACCCCTAGGAAGACACCGAATGCTCCGGACGGCTTACCGTCTCCTTCTGTACGAAGTCCACAATCGGCGTCGGGAAAAGGAAACCAACCTCCTCAATGCTGATCTCCCATCGGATTGATCTGCTGCCCTCCTATATTTCCCTGGGGACTTGAAATCTAGATGCTTAATGTCATTGTCACAACTGTGGTAACAATGACGACCAGAAGTACCTACTCTAGCACAGTCACGACTTGTTGGTTTTCTGCTGTTATTGCTTAAAGTTCTTAATCTGTTGGTTCTCACTGGGTTTTCATTTTGGGACCCCATCCTTGGGACGTGACTACTTCGGTCCTCCTTTTTTCTAGGGTGATCCGTGAGTCCATTCTGCTGACCTGCTCTCAGCGGAATTGATCCCATTTCAGACCTATTTTGTTTACTGGTCTGGTTCCTTAGATAACTTCAATCTTTATAGTCTAAGTGTTTCTTAATTTTTGTGGTGTCTGTGTCAACCCCTGTCTTCCCATTTGTCTCCTCCCCATCCTCCCTTAAGCCCTTTCTGACTCCTTCCTTCTTAGCAACTTTCTGCCTCCCTCAAGCGGGATCAGCCTGGACCCTGCACTCACATTTGGCCGCTAATGTGGGCTACAATCCGTCGCCTGTTCATTGTAACGGTGAGTCGACCCTCCTATATTAATTCTTCTACCCCCTTAGTCTCTCCCATGGCTAGAATAGTCTCTTTGAAAGTCAAGGGATTGGGCTCTAACACGAAAAGACGCCTAGCCCTTTGCACTTTGCGGGCGGACATTGCTTTTCTGCAGGAGACTCACTTCGACCAGACGGGGACCTTTAAATTTGTTAAGTACTACTATACCCATGCTTACTTAGCTAGGCACACCCGCCGAAAAGCTGGGGTCGCCATCCTACTCTCATCATCCTGCCCCATCTCTATAACAGCCTCCCATGTTGACCCGGCCGGTCGATATGTCATTCTAGAAGGTATATTCCAAGACTGTCCCATAATACTCTGCAACCTCTACGCTCCCAACACCTCACAGATAGCGTTTACACGAAAGGTTTAACAAACTCCATAAACTCCCCCCTGTGGCGTGGATTATCGGAGGGGACTTTAACATGGTCTTTTCTGGATCCACGGATAGACTGTCACTCTCCCCCACTGCGCCTTCCCCGCCCTCATCACGTCTGGCACGGGACTTTCGCTGCACAGTCCGCAAATCTGCTCTTTTCAACCTCTGGAGGATTGATAATCCCACAAGTCGAAAGTTTACTTTCTACTCCCCTCCCCACAAACTGCATACTCGAATAGATTACTCCTTCGGTAATGCCCTCATATTGAAAATGCTCCAAGAAGTGACCATTGGACCTATATCATGGTCGGACCACGCCCCTGTCATACTCACCCTCTCCTCCTAACCTGCACCTCCCCGCACATGCCACTGGCGTCTTAATGACTCCCTACTAAAATCGCTACCTACGCGCACGGACATTAAGCAGTACATTTGCACATACTTTGCTGAGAATGTGAGACTACACTGTGGGAGGCCCATAAGGCTGTTATGCGTGGCCAATGTATTGCGTTAGTGTCCCGACTCAAAAAACATAGACAGGGAACTTACGGCCCAAATCGACTCCCTACAAGCCCGTCTTCAGACCAAACCGAGTCTTTCTCTCTTGCGGGAACTGGTGGCTGCCCGAGCAAAACTCAAAGACATGACCATTTATAATGTCGAGCGTATGCTGCTGTATTCTAGACAGCGTTTCTACTAAAAAGGCAATAAGGCCCATACCATTCTGGCTAGACAACTCAGGGATACCGCTGCCAAACGCACTCCTCAAGCTGTGAAAGATACAGGCTGTCCCCAATATCATCCCGCTGCTATTGCTCGCTGTTTTAGGGAATACTACGCCCAGTTATAAAACTTGAATCACATCAATAAACATTCCCCTTCCTTATCCCAGATACGGGAATATTTGAGCTCATGTTGTCTTCCTAAGCTTCCATCAGAAGCTGTGGACCTACTAAATGCGCCCATTTCCGCAGAAGAATTAAATGAGGTGATTAAAAGCCTTCCGGCAAGTAAGTTCCCAGGCCCGGACAGGTTTACTGACTTATATTACAAGACCTTTGTTGCCGAGCTTTCACCGCACCTCCTGGCCCTCTATAACTCGTTTTTACAGGGCTCCCCAATCCCGACTACAATGCTGTCTTCTCACATTGTGGTAATCCCGAAGCCAGGTAAAGACCCCCAGAACTGTACCAGTTATAGACCAATCTCTTTGCTCAATGCCGACTTAAAGATCTTCACCCGTATTTTAGCGGCCCGCCTAAACGCCTGGCTTCCTACCCTAATTCATAAAGACCAGGTGGGCTTTATTCCGTGCCGTTAGGGGGGTGACAACACCCGCAGGGTACTTAATTTAATTGACTCGGCCACCCGTACTGCTACTCCGGCTGTAACCCTAAGCCTTGACGCAGAAAAGGCCTTTAACCGCATCAATTGGTCATTTCTTTTTGAGACCCTTCGGGTGTTCGGTATTTCAGGCCCTTTCTTCAGGCCATTCATAGCCTTTATTCTACCCCTTCGGCACTGGTAAAGCTTCCCCTTTGCTCCTCCACACCGTTTACGATTTCTAATGGCACACGCCAGGGATGCCCGTTATTTCCATTAATTTTTGCCCTATGTATAGAACCCCTCGCAGCCCATATCAGACTAAACCCAGACATACAAGGTCTTAAAGGGGTTTTCCGAGTTATATATATTGATATATATCGCTTCCATACAAGTCTATTGAAACGATTCTTCCCATAGAAATGAATGGGGTGGTGAGGTGTAATTACACCTACTCACCACTACCCCGTTACGGCCCGCATGTAAACAGTGAAGAGGAGACGCGCGTGCTGGTGCGGGCGTGTCTCCTCTTCAAATAGCTGATCGGCTGGGGTGCCGGGTGTCGGACCCCTGCCGATCTGATATTGATAACCTATCCTGAGGATAGGTCATCAATATATATAACTCGGAAAACGTACATGATAAGGAGTTTAAAATATCCTTATATGCAGATGATGTTCTTCTTACGCTCACAAATCCCCATATTACCGGTTCTGCTGATATTGGTTCCCCTCTCTCTCACTCAGCCTTGCAGATCATTTGGAACAGAGCATCACAATCCTCCATTTGTACTACTTACAAAGAAACACAATTTAAACTGCGCATGCGCTGGTATCACACCCTGGCCCTCCTACACTCCTTGAACCCAGCCATTCCATCTGCCTGCTGGCGTTGTCAAAGAGAGGATGGCACCCTATATCATATATTCTGATCATCACATTTTGGGATTAGGTTAGAGAAGTGGTCCAGTCTCTCTTTGCGACATTGGTAGCCCTAGATCCAAAGACTTACCTGCTCAACCTCCCACCCCCAAGATTAAACAAGCACTTCTCCTGGCTGTTCCTCCTCCTCTGTACGGTGGCCAAGTCGTTGATTGCCAAATCTTGGAAGCAAACGAATCCTCCCTCTAAATCTATGTTGCTAGCTAGAATTCGAGACATTAGGTCCCTAGATTACCTCACAGCTTCTCTTAATAATACATTAGATACATTTAACACAATTTGGCTGCCATGGGATGCACATCCCTCATACTCTTAGATCTCCTGATTTTACATGGGCGTTACCACCTCTTTCCCTATCCCTCCTTTTTCCTTCTTACCTCCCTTCCTTCCCAAGTCCTCTTCCCTATGTTTGTTCTTGTCCTGTCTTGTGTATATACTGATGTCTCTGCTGTTAATGTCCTTTTCTTCATTCATTTGGTTGTACATAGCCAGGAGTACACTTAGATTATCTCACTTCTTTCACATGCTTCCGCAATGTAATGCTGAATGATGTGTTTTTCATATATATACTCTATGGCCTCCTTTTTCATTGTATTATATTGGAAAAAGTGTACTTATGTTGTACCAATAAAATACACAGTTAAAAAAATGATTATGAAGTACTTTGCAAATATATTTTGATCCAAATTATTTGTCCCCATCCTGTACGGCGAGGTGATCTCTTTCTGGATGGGAACCTACTCTATGATACCTCTTTCTGAACTCATTTGGGGCCCATTGGCACAGAGACAGCAGGCTCCCCAGCTATACTGAATTTACTCTTTACGACTCTTCTCTTTGCGCCAGCAGTATTCATATGAATTCAGTGAGAGTGGATTACAGCTATATACTGCACTCATTAAAAAGATGTGGAAAAGATGGGTTTGTTAGAAGTGGGCAACCAAAATGGAGCCACATCTCCAAATGCATCCAGCAAAAACAAAAGACAAAGTTAGCAGATGCAGTAAAATAAAGTAAATGCTTCAGTGCACATCTCCATGGCTGAAACTGCAAACATAGAATATATGGACTAATGCTGTATTCATTAGATAAAATGAATATGAGGTACTAGTGCCCCTCGACCACGGCAAGGTTACCTTTTTTTGCATTTACTTAATGCAGTATATAGCTGTAGTCTGCTCTCACCGAATTCATTTGAGGCGTGTTAGCACAAAGTGAGGGATCATATCAAATAGGTTCCTATACAGAAAGAGGTCCCCTTGTGTTGGTGGATGGCCACAAAATATATTTGCTATGTACCTCTTATTCATTTTATAGTGAATCTTGCATTAGTTCAGGCACAGTATACATGGGGGGGGGGGGGCTGCTCTTCCTGACTAAATCTGAGGCCTGTTAGCACAGACAAAGGTATCATAGAGGTGCTGCAGAATTATTTGCTTTTACTCTTAAAGATAGACAGGTCAGACCTGCTGCCACAAAATGTAAGAAAATACAACCAACAATCCCAACCTCTCCTCATGCACCAAATAAAAAAAAAAAACAGACTAGGGGTTATATGAAGTTATGACTGATAGTTGTCAAGGCAGTGCCCATGCAGTTGCTCCAACATATATGATGTGAAGTGAAAGCAGTCATGTACTGCAATTTTGGTTGGAGTTTGGCGTGTGTCAAAAACACTTTCCCCATGTAAGGAACAATGTTTCATGAGTATCTGTATGCAAAAGTGTCTCTGTTGAATCCATGCAGAATAAGAACTGTACCTTGATGTTTATCAGTCCTACAGTGGACAGGTTCTGGCTGTGTCCAGCAATGATGGTTACTTTTGCTTATTTTCCACTCTGTCTTGTCAATCACTTGGTTGCATAAGATATTAAACAGTGGGCAAAAAGAGAGGCAATACAATTGTAGCCTTAAACATTGAAAAGACATTGCTTAAAGGGGTTGTGTCACTTAAAATATTCTACATTTTTCAAACTGTTATGTGTTTTTGTTGAGTCTTTGTGGCTTTTTCTTTTCCCTTAAAAGCACCATGCTCTAGGTACAGTGTTTTTTTGGTGGTTCTCCTATCTTTTAAAGAAGAACTCCCGCAAAAAATGTTATTCCATGTCCTGCTAGAAATGTACATGATGTAATCTGTAGTGAATGTCATTTTCTTACCAGTGGCTGTATTTTTGACTTATATAATCCTGAAGTTTGTGTCATGTGACTAGGAATTAGACCCACCAACTCACACAGACTTATGTGTGGACAGGAAGTCTAATTTTCTATGTATTCCTATGAGAGCCTCACTTTCAGTCTCATAGGAATGAATAGAGCAGTGACTGGCTTCCTGTCCTGGGTCAGTTGGAGGTCAGGGAGTTGGTCACATGACCCAGCTACAAGAAGAAGAGAGGTTATTACTCACAATTTCATTCTCTGATAAGAAGATGACATTCACTATATATCATTATATCATGCACCTTTCTAAAAGGTCAGAGAATAAAAAATTTTGCGGGAGTTCTTCTTTAAGGGCTTCAAAAATACCAGGAAAACATGCTAGTACAACATGTTGCAAAATTTAAAAAAAACATCTTGAAATGCCTGAAATATATGCTATTATATTATTCAGTCGTGCGTGTCTAAGCCCCAAGTAGCAGTTTCTGCTACAGTTTATTGAGCCAAAGTCAGGAGAGGATCCAAAAGGGAGACGCATAAAAAGGAAAGACTTCTTCATTCACTTGAACGGGTCCGCAATCCAGAGCTGGGGTGTGGAACGGAGGCACGGTGCTTTAGCGGTGTTTCTGTCCGTGCCCCTGCACCACAAAAAAATAGAACTTTATGGCGCGGACGGATCCCGGACCCATTCAGGATGGGGCCCGTGTATTGGGGACCACAAATTCTGGACCCCAATGCACGTAACGGCTGCACAACAGCCGTGTGCAAGAGGCCTAAGGCCTAGTTCACATCACCATTTAGATTTCCATTCTTTTGATCCATCAGAAGAACAGGGGGGGGGGGGGACATCCGTTATTTTGAGCATCATTTATGATCAGTTTGTGTTATTTCTGTCAGAGATCAGTTATTTTTGAGGGGAGAAATTCCTTTTTTTACAAGACTTTTTCTCCCGTCCAAAATGACTGATTATAGTTGGTCAAAATAACGGATCCCCTTCTTTCTGTTCTTCTCACAGATCAGAACGGGTAGTTAAATGGTGATGTGAACATGACCTAAAACTACGAGGTGGACTTATCAGATGATAGCCATGAGCAGTTGTATTTATGTTCATGTCATCAGTCTTGTGTTTTCTGTTGCTTGTGGACAAAACAGAGCTCTATACAGATGATATCAGTACTCAACGGAGGTAACAGGAGTAATCACACAGACCAATACGCCACCAAAAGCTTAGAAAACAATCATTCTTTATGACAGGATATAAAACAATGATACAACAGTGGATGGTCTCCTAATAACTCTGGACCAACGTAAAAGTTTTAATTCGTTCACCATCTAGAAAAGTGCTGATGGAAGACCGCTGCCAAAAAGTAACCTCCAGGAGCTTGGTATCTTCCAGTGAGCTGTGCCAGCGTCATCCTGAAATGTCAGACATGAAGACATTCGTTATACTGGTAGATATCTCTACAAACCTCAGCAAAGTTTATTCACTGTATAATAAGAAGTCTTCTATGCATTAATTCCTTACAGTTTTCTTACCAACACATTTTTCTCTTCTGAAAGTAACAATGAAGGTTTGACTACAAGTAGGGATCTTGAAAACCATGAAGAATCGATACACGAAGAATATTAGAAAACTGCATCAACTTTTCCCTATAAAATGAATAAGCTTTATTTTCTGAAATAAGAACATCCCTTGAAGGCTAAGGCTACATACAGAAATCTGCATGTATTACAAGTGAACAGACCTTAGCCCCGCCCAGGCCAGTGATACTAGTCGTGACGTCACTGGCGGCGCTGCCTTCTCAAACAGCTGATCGGCGGGGGTCCCGGGTGTCGGACCGCCGCCGATCAGAGGCTGATGATCTATCCAGAGGATAGATCATCAGTTTTAAAGAACTACAGAACCCCTTTAAGTGCACTGTGGGTGGTCCCAAGTCATTCTGTGCACCCCTGCTCCTCCTCCTTCTTGATAGCCAGACATGGCCCTGTCAAGCAACGAGAGGGGGAGGCTGGCAGAGAAAGCAGGAGGAGCAGGTGCACAGATTGACTTGGGACCGCCCTCTGTGCACTTAACTACTCCTCTGCACAAGGATTAAAAGTACTTTTTTCTCCAGAACGAAGTAACAGATTACTAAGAGTTATCATTACATTCAGCTCAACTAGCTCTACAAGTCATTGTGCCTGGTTTAACAATGAATTTCCCGGTGACAGACTCTTTTAAATGCAGTCCATCACCTTCAATATCAGTTACAAAGCAAGCATACCGCCATGTAATGTAAGTGCTGAAATTCTTATTTGCATAAAAATAAGAAAAAGCATTGGCCTCTTTCACGCGGTCAGTATTTCTGCATGAGTATTTGTAAGCCAAAACCAGGAGTGGGTCCAAAACACAGAAGAGTCACAAATATTTCTATTCTCCCTTTTCTCTATAGGTTCCACTTCTGGTTATGGCTTACAAATCCTGACCAAATACTGATGCAAAATACTGACTGTATGAAACCGGCCATTCTCAGGATTTTATGTCCAGATTTTTCCCAAACAAGGTTTGGTTATTTTTTATTACCCTACATGGTGGTATGCCCATCTTGTCACCTTCAAAATCAGTTTCAGGCTCCCTTTAAGCCAGTGTTCCTCAACTGCAGTCCTCAGGGCCCACCTGCCAGCATGTTTTCAGGATTACCGTGGTATTGTGCAGGTCATATAATTAGTGTCAGTAGATCAGGACTTACCACAGATATTCTTCCCAGCAGGTGATCCCTAAAGACTGGACTAAGGAACTCTGCTTGAAGGGATTTTCCAGGAACAGAAAAACATGGCTACTTTCTACACACCACAAGGGCTATCTCGGGTTATTTGTAATACCGGAGCTGATGAGTATGGTATTTACATTCTTTTCACATTTCTAAACCATACTAATTGGGTTTTAAGATATTCTGATAGTTCTCCTGTAAGGACCGGCGGCCTTTCACTGAGAACTTGCCATTGCTTATACAGTTTACTTACTGGAAGATCAAGCAAATGAAGCCATCTGTTAACGTGATCGAGAAGTGCAAAAGCGTCAGGGACGTTGTCACCTTCAGAGCAGAATTTTAGGACAACAGCCAAATGTATGCCCTCAGAACAACTGTAACAGAAGAAGCATAATGACAGTAGCATATACAAAGTCATAGCGCTGTCATCTGCAGCGGATCAGTACTACATGCTGCCTATTCACAGGAATGGATGATCATGTATTATATGGCCGGGCTGAGTTGCATTGAGAGCAACAAGGTCTTTGCAGCAGCTCTCCAATCTGCTAATAAAGGGGGTCCTTAGCAGGGTACCCCCCTCTAAGATATCTAGATTCCCTTATGGAGCAGGGTTTCCCAATAAGGACACCTTTACAGTAACCCAAGAGGGAAAAGTAACATTAATAGCAGAGAGACATAGAACCCAAGGGACACGTACCAGTCTTCATACAACCGCTTAGTAAAACCTCCTCCGGGGATGGAAATCTTTTTCTCCTCATCGTTTATGCCTGGATATAAAGACATCTTCTCCATTTCCTTCCACTCTAATGTCTTCATCGTGTCCGCCACCAACGTCTGCAAAGCTGGAGTGACCAAGTAGCGGAAGGGAGTCCTGCAGAAGTCAGGTTTGTTCTTATTATTATCCAGATTAATACGGAGTAACTGCACTTTTTTTGAAATTTTTGATACATCATAGCGACATATCAAAGGTCTTGATCAGTGAGGGTCCAAGCACTGAGACCCCTGCTGATCTCTAGAAGGAGGAGTTAGAAGTGCTCAGCAGGGATGTGAAGATGGCCTCATAGACAATTTATTGAGCCCGTCTTCACTTCTGTGAAGGAGAGGTAGTGCTCCAATTCCTCATGCTAGCGAATGGCAGGGTTCTCAGTGCTTGGACCCCCACTGATCCAAACCTTTTATGTGTCGCTATGACATATCAAAAGTTTCAAAAAAGTTAAGTTACTCTTTAAATAGCTTTGATACATACCCCAAAAGCTGACTATCATCTCGTTGGTATGCATGGCTGCTGGAAAGGAGAACTACCCTGGAGAATTCACACTTCTTAATCCAGCAGGTTAAAGCTTGGCAGAAGGCTCTGCATTTTTTCTTTAGAGACAGAGAAAGAAGTGAGTGATATGAACGGCCAGTGAGATCCATCTGATATCAGCCAATGTCTGACATCACCTCTACCTTTATTAATGGAGATCTGATCTGCAGGACTGCAAGCTTCTTGTCACGTGATGCGTATACTGTAGAGAATGGTACAGATATAAGTATACAGAGAGACGTAGAATGTGACTGGACAGAAGAGCATATTAGGGAACAATACATAACTTAAAGGGGTTGTCCAATATGTTGATACTGATGGCTTATCCTCAGGACAGGTCATCAATACCAGATCAGTCAGGTCCAACCCCTGGCACCCCCGCTGATCAACTGTTTGTGAGTGCTGTGGCCTCTTCACAGCTTACTAAGCACAGCGCCATACACTGCATAGAGGCTGTGCTTGGTATTGCAGCCAGGCCCATTCACATGAGCTGCGTCAACATCATGTGACCGGTAAACATGATGTCACTGGCCTAGGAAGAGGTTGCAGCATTTACCAGAAAGCCACAAAGTCTCCAGACAGCTCCAACATCCGGGACCACCACCGATCAAAACCTGGAGATAGGCAAACAATTTCAAAATCTCGGACAGCCCCTTTAATAACTTTTTGCCTCAGGAACCCCTAAATATGGAGTTCTTAAAATCAGGACTCATGGACTCCTAAGAAAGTCGTGGTTACATTTCAGAGAGTCCATATAAAAGGGAATGTACCACCTAAGAGGTTTGTGGTATATAAGAGGTTAACAGCCCCCCCTCAACATTGAGGGTACACTTTAAAGGGGTTCTCCAGGATTTACATATTGATGACCTCTCCTCAGGCTTACATTTACATGTATGAAGCTGTATGAGGCCTTGCTTTATGCAGAAAGAAATGTAGTGTTGTGCGCACCATTAGACGGTATATGTTTATTGTTGAGTCATTTACTCCATCTTTTTCTAGTATCAACTTTTTGATATTATATATGATGTCCACTAAACAACCTGCCACATATAGTTACGGCAGTAGGAATACCGCGCACTATGTAAAGTATATGTAACAAAGGGAAGCAGATGCTGGAGCACATATTACTATATTACTATATCATTAGCACAGGTCTGAAGCTCTTCAGATCTTATGACTTATCCGTTTCCGGTCGGTACTCACCTTCAGCATTCACACACATTTCCTTTGCATGTTCTTCTTTAGTAGCATATGGATTACTGCCCACCATAGGCACAAGACAGTCCGTGTAAAAATACCCCACCTTTGGCATAGCCAGTGAGGATATTATCAGGTCAGCGGCAAGTTGGCCAACATTTCCTACAGACACTGCAGGCTAAAGAAAAGAGATGACGTGAAGACACTTAGAAGGGAGAGGCTATGACAGGCACATGTGAGAGGAGGTGAGGTGTATGGAGGCAGCAGTTATTAAAGGGTTATTCCCATCTCAGACAATGGGGGCATACCGCTAGGATCGCTATATCTAAAACAAAGCCTAACAGGAGGCCAGCAAAAGGGTGGCCAACGATGCCGGGTCCGGCCACCACCAATGGGCTTCTTATGGGCTGCTGACAATAGCCGAACAGTGCTCTCTGCTATTTTCGGAGGCCCCATAGCCTCTGGGCTTTGCCAGCTCCACTTATGAGATAGGTGCGGGTCCCACCTCTATCAGACAATGTGGACATATTCTAGATATATGCTCCATATTCGGAGATGACACAACCACTTTAAAGGGGACTTTATAGATTAGATTATAGATCACCCACTATCCAGCAACCTTTGGCACTCCAGCTGCTGTGAAACTACAACTCCCGGCATGCACACGTACTTGGCTGTTCTTAATACTCCCAGAGAAGTGAAAGGAGGATTCTGGGAGTTGTAGTTTCAGAACGGCTGGAGGTTGCTGATCCCTGCTCCATTTCATCAATAAATGTAAAAATAAAAAAAATAAGGGGATGGCCACAGGGAGCAGCCGAGCGGGGATTGGGATGTGGCTGCCTGTGATAGTACCACGTGACAGTACAAGCCACTGCTGCATCCTATTAATTACAACGGCATTGTTTCTTTCATTTTCACTGTTAGAGGGGTTGTCTGGGATTTACATATTCATGGCTTATTCTCAGGATCGGTCCTGGTCTGACTCCCAGTGCCCCGCCAATCAGCTGTACAAAGAGGCTGCAGCCCTCGTGGGCGCCTCCTCTTAGGCCAGTGACGTCAGGTTCATCAGTCACGCGGCCAAGACGCAGCCAAGTCTGATTCGAGTATATGGCGCTCAACTGTAATACCAAGTACAGCCACTATACAACGTACGGCGCTGTGCTTGGTAAGCTGCTAGGAGGCAGCGGCGCTCACAGGAGTGCTGTGCCCTCCTCAAACAGCGGATCGGCGGAGGGCTGGGAGTCAGACCCCACTGATCTCATATTGATGACCTATCCTGTAGATAGGTCTTCAATATGTTAATGCCGGAGAACCCCTTCAATGGTCAGACTGTAACCCGCAAAACTGTGCACTTATTAACAACGATAGTTAAAGGGGTTATCCAATTTCTGAAACAGCCCCACCATGTGCCTGGCCCCTCACAGGTAATATACTTTCCCTGCTCCTGGCGCAGCCACTTCTCCCTGTACACGGATGAAAATATCCAGTGTCGGATGGAGCAGCCAATGGAAGGCAGGGATGCACCAAGGAGGAAAAATATTTAGATATTTTATTAGTTGGGACATTTTAAGACGCTGCAGCACCAATCATGTTTATTTTTTATATGTAAAATTGGGAAAGGAGGTATTTGACTTTTTACTGTCATTTTTAGCCCCAATAGGGGACTTAAACATGTGATCTTCTGATTACTTGCAACATAGAATGCAACAGAATACTACTACAGGCTATGGGATTTTTACTAACTGCCCATCAAGCCCTGCCGCAGGCACAGCATAACAGGCACCTTACTACAGCAGCGCTGGGAGCCTTCATAGGGCCCAGTAACTGATTGATGTCCCTCCCTCAAATGCCATGCTTACTTTTCTTCAGTTTATTTATTTTTTTAATCCTGTGCTCATCAAGGGAATAAAATGGAGGAAATGCTGAGTCACATTAGTGTCATTGCTTCCAGCTATAACGGCTTCGATGGATCCATTTTGGTATGCATCCTGGAGAATCCCATTCCACTTATGATCGATCAGATCTCCTTCTCGGTTTTGGGATTATGGAGGGTCCTGGTCTGTACTGATGAGGGGCAAGAACCCTGAAACAAATGTCCCCCTTCCATTTGGAGGAGGCTCTGGTTTGGCTGACTGAAGTCTTGAACGCACAAGTGTGAACACTTTGACTGCTTGCTACTGGCAGTTCCTCCTCTGCTTTCCCCAGTGTATAACGTGGTGTTAGAAGAAGACGCTATGTCATCTGTCAGTGCGGCGAACAGGTAGCGGTATGCGGCGCTGTGCACTCACCATAACCAGGGTGCAGTCCGCTGGGGGGCTCCACTCACCGGCAGCCGGCACGAACATGACTGTGCGCACTAATCTGTATCTCTACAGGCGCACCTCATAGACGTCACTAAAACAGCGTCTACTAGGACCCCGCTGTCATGGATACAGCTGTCCTCCGTGATGCCTGAAGGGCCTGCGCTCAGGCGTTATAGCTGTCCAACCAAACGCCTGCCTTTTTCAAAGGCCCCGCTGTCATGGAAACAGCTGCCCTCCTAGATGCCTGGAGGCCCTGCGCTCAGGCGTCATAGCTGTCTAACCAATCGCCTGCCTTCTTCAAAGGCCCCGCTGTCAGGAATTAGAGCTGTCTAATCAGAATTATGTACAGAGATGTCGCCAGGCATTGCGCAGGGCAGCCTCCCGCCGTGTATCCCGCTTCTGAACACCAGATTCTTGCCAGGCACCTGTAGACTCCTGGAAGGAGGAGCAGCCTGTAGGTGCTGGGTTTGACTTACATCATGTTCGCTTTGTAGGCTCTGGTTCACATTGACACTGTACTGTACTGTATAGCCATATATACTCCAACTGTGCAATTATGTCTCTGCCGCCGGAGAAATCCACTGAGCTTAAACAGATCATCCATGAGCAGCTGAACAGGGTAAGTGCAGCACCAGCCCCTTGTGTTCTATGGTACAGCCAGTGCCAGACATGGTTCTTGGTTAGGACTAGATGAGAAAAGTTAACCCCTTAAGACCCATCTACTGACTTTTTTTTTTGTCGCCACACACACAACTTTTGTCTCAGCTTCAAAAATTTTCCTCTGAGCGGAAACCTAACAGACCCCATTATAGTCTATGGGGTCCGTAAGCTCCGTTCATCTGTTATGTGCTGTATCCATCCTTTCCGTCCTCCTGCTCCAATAACAGAGCAGAAGAATGGAAAGGCTGAACGCTGATGTGAACTCAGCCTAAGGGCTCTTGCACACGACCACATGCTCTCTGAGACATACAGTCCGTGAGCAGGCCATATGTCCCGGAGCCGCATTGATTGTGCGCATTAAAGCACACAGCATCATAGATTACAATGCTGCTGTGCATGTCAGGCCGCCCACGGGACTATTGTCCTGCACTCATATGGTCTTATGAGTGCAGGACAATAGCACTGCGGACGGCCTGACATACACAGCAGCATTGTAATCTATGATGCTGAGTGCTCCCGTGTGCACGATCAATGCCGCTCCGGGACATATGGCCTGCTCACAGACCATATAGTGGTGCAATAGTGTGCAAGCGCAGCCACTGCTGATGGATTGCAGGGTGGTCATAACCATGGAAATAAGCAGTGTATAATGTGATAGAAAAATGAATCCAGCCAGCAAAGGAGACAATATGGATAATAACAATACATTAGTAAGTGCCTTGTATTTACTTTCTCTACATGATAAATGCCACACGCTGAAGTGAGACACCCCCTTTAAGAGAAGGCTAATCATTTTCCAGTATGTCGTCTTACACTATATTTTATGTCTACAGAGTTTATTTCAGTAACTGCAAATTAGTTTTGATATCTTGTATTTTCATGTTTTAGATGAATGTTCACAGCAGAATCCGTGAGGTGCTTGCAGAGACGTTAAAAGATGAATTAGAAGATGAAAGCCATAACTTCTCAGAAGAAGATCTGATGAAAGCCTTGAGAAAGCGAGGCATTATCGATGATGTTATGAAGGAGCTGCATTTCCTGGAGGTAATGTAAAAAGATAGGCTTAAAGGGGTTCTCCAAGTTAAATTTATTGATGACCTATCCTCAGGATAGGTCATCAATATCAGATCGGCGGGCGTCCGGCACCCCGCCGATCAGCTGTTTGAAGAGGAGGCGCGTGCCGTACCAGCGCTGCCTCCTCTTCATTGTTTACATGCTGGCCGTAACGGGAGTAGTGGTGAGTAGGTGTAATTACACCTAACCGCCCCATTCATTTCAATGGGAAGAATCGCTCCTGTACAAGTCTATGGGAGCGATCCTTCCCATTGAAATGAATGGGGCGGTTAGGTGTAATTACACCTGCTCACCACTACCCATGTTACGGCTAGCGTGTAAACAATGAAGAGGAGGCAGCGCTGGTACGGCACGCGCCTCCTCTTCAAACAGCTGATCGGCGGGATGCCGGGTGTCGGACCCCCGCCGATTTGATATTGATGACCTATCCTGAGAGTAGGTCATCAATAAATTTAAAGGTGTTGTCCGGGTTCAGAGCTGAACCCGGACATACCCTTAATTTCACCCAGGCAAGCCTGCCTGATGTTAGCATCGGAGCATCTAATGCTCCGATGCCCTCCTTTGCCCTGCTCTAAATCGCGCAGGGCAAAGGCATTTAGCCCGGTTCCAGTGACGAACAGGGCTCTGCCAGGCAGAGGCTTCCGCCCAGCAGTGAGCCCAGTGACGTCACCGACACTGATGGGCGGGCTTTAGCGCTGCCCTAGCCAGTAAAAAAGTCCATTAGAGCCGGTGACGTCACTGAACACACTGCCGGGCGGAAGCCTCCGCCCAGCAATGTGTGTTTACAAACAAAAGTGCCCTTGCCCAGCGCACGGCATGAGATGCTCCAATGCTAACATCAGGCAGGCTGCCTGGGTGAAATTAGGGGTATGTCCGGGTTCAGCTCTGAACCCGGACAACCCCTTTAACTTGGAGAACCCTTTTAATATGCATTGGGTGAAATTGTTACGTCATTTATGACAAAATATTGCATACGTTGCTGTGAACCTCGTGTATTATGTGATTGGTTGGCTGATATATCCAAGTTGTACTTTCTTTAAATTACCAAAGTTTGGCCTGAGTATTGTGACTATATGGAATATTTTTTTTTACCTTTTTTGATTATCATGTTCCTAAATAGGTGTACTCCACCTAAATTATTTATATTGCTAGAACAACAAACTACTCTGTGTTTCCTCTTGAATTATATGTATGTTGTAAGTGCAGGGGGCAGTGCAGACACCCTCCACAGACATGGGTTTGTTAAAAAGCCCCCAAATCCTATAAAAAGCCCCCAAATATGCCGGGGATGGGTGACGCTAGTCCCCGCCTGCCATTGGCTGCTCCTCCCCGATACCAGATGTTTTTATCTGCACACGGGGAGAAGCAGCAGCGGTGCAGGAACCAGGAGCGGTGTGGAGGGCCCGGCATATTGGGGGGGCTTTTTATACTCTCGGATAACACCTTTAAAGCATTCTGGAAAGTGCTTTATACTGGGTACTGTACAGTAATCTGATGTACGAAAAATGCACAGTACTCCAGTTGGTAACTTGTCTTTACTTTCTGCATGTCCAGAAGTGCCCCTTTCATCCTGTCCTGGCTAGGGGCGGATTGGGAAACTAAAGTGGCCCTGGAAAAAAAAGAAAGGGGGGGGGGGGTCAGAGGTACCATAGCGCAAAATACCACAGTGCCACACAATATATTGTCCCAAAAGCTTTCCCTCTGAGTTGGCCATCAATAGAGACCATTTTCTCTCCTCCTCTTCTAGTTGTCTCTGATTAAGATATGGAGCAGGGTGTTAAGGACGTAAGATGTGGGACATAGTTGAATTCAGGAGGGCATGTTACTGGCTGAGTACATGAGTACCACAGTTACCACTGATAGCTTATTATGTACCCAGCCAGCAACAGAGATGGGAGCTTGGGCGGCCCCCTGGGCATTGGCCCACCAGGAAATTTCCCAGTAAGGTCTGTTGCCAATCCGGCAAAAGGTCCTGGCCATTGCAGACCGACAAGGTGAACGCAGCCACCATAAGAAACAGTGGTGGGATTTGGCCAGCAACCACTTCTGTGAGTAGTATTCATATCCAGTCCAGACAGTGTCCCTGACATAGCAACATGAGACCCACTGGTAAGGGGGACTGGTGTGAGCCATTATAAGCTGTATGGAAGGGGATAGAATAGCAGATAAATGAGTATTATATATAGAAATAAGTCATCTCCTGTCCAGGAAAACTTTTGTCTTTCAAATTGCTAAGACTTCTCAAAGAATATTCAGAAAGTTAACGGCTAATACCTCTCAATGTATGAACTGGTTTTGCTGGGTGTGACCCTGGTTTTCAGGGTAGTGCCCCAATCATATTTGGTAATATACAGTATTTTGCCCTATGGTTTCAATGAGACACTTTTATCTTATCAGTAGAAGGCTGTCATGCTGTGTCACAATCACTTTTATTTTACGATTCTTGGGAATAAATTCCACATTTTTATCGTGTTTATGTTTTTTTATTGATAGAACGGCCTCTCACGAGAACTTACCTCTACCCCGAAACCAGCAACGCATTTTGTTGATAAAGAACCAAGGACTTTGAAAAAAAGTAAGGCCAACGTGTATCTACCGATCATAATGCTTTATACAGTAGTTGATGGTATTAGCCAGTGCTGGCTAACCTCCGGCACTCCAGCTGTGGTGAAACTACGACTCCCAGCATGCTCCATTCATTTCTAGGAGTTTGGAGAACAGCCAAGCAAGTGTGCATCATGGGAGTTGTAGTTTTACCACAGCCGGAGGTTAGCCATCTCTGATATAAGCTTTGGTGATGATACAGGCAGGATCTAAAGGGGTTATGACATGATTTATATAAAAATGCAAACCAGACATGACAATCTCTTTCTAACAAAGCTAGAACCAGCACCTGTACCTCACACAGATCCAGAGATTTTGCCATTCATTACTCCAATTGCTCTTCTAGATTATTTTAACCCTTTCACTCCCGGAGGTTTTTTTGGTCATGCATTTTTGTTTTGCGCTCCCTGCCTTCAAACAGCCATAACTCTTTTATTTTTCTGTTCACATAGCTGTATGAGGACTTGTTTTTTTGCAGGACAAGTTGTACTTTCCAACGCCACCATTTAATATTGCATATGGTGTAGTGGGAAGCAGGAAAAAAATTCCAAACCGGGTGAAATTGCAAAGAAAACGCTACAGTTCCGCTACAGTTCTACTGGTTTCTTATTTACAGCGTTCGATGTGCATTAAAACTGATCCGTTACTTTCATTCTACTGGTCAGTACGAATCCAGCAATACCTAATATGTATAGTTTTTCCTGCGTTTTCATAGTGATAAAGTAATTAGAAAGTTGCCCTTTTTTTTTTTCCTTGTCACATCTTGACCCCTATAACTTTTTGGTATTTATGTGTACGGAGCTTTATGGGGGCTCATTTTTTGCGGGACGGTCTGAAGTTTTTATTGATACCATTCTGGGGTGTGTATGACTTTTTGATCACTTTTTATTTAATTTTTTTTAGAAAAAAAAAGCAACAAAAAACGGCAAATCGCCATTTGGACGCTTTTTTCCGCCACACAATTCGCCGTATTGGAATTTTTTTTTTATATTTTAAAAGTACGGGCGTTTTTGGTCACGGTGATACCCATGATGTCTATATTTATTGTTATTTAGGTATTTATTTTTTAATTATACGGAAAGGGGGGTGATTTGAACTTTTATATCTTTTTTTATTTTTTATATATATTTTTAACATTTTTTAAAAATTTTTTTTTTTTTTTACTATTTGAAAGCTCAAATATGGGCTTATATATTGTGGCTTTTTTTTTTCTTTATGAGCAATCAGGGATTTTCTAGACTCAGAAATCCAAGAATTGCTCATTTCTTATCCTGGCCTGCCATCTAGTGGCCAGAATAAGAATTGCACTTTGAAAACTGTAATCCTCACCAGCGAGGATTACAGTTTTCATATGGTGTACAGACACCCCGATTGGCCACACGGGGTGTCTGTACACCACCCGGAAGCGAACGCTTCCGGGTTCAGACGCAACTAGATGCCGTGATCACGGCATCTAAACGCCCAGGAAGACGCCGCCGATGGCGGTAAGTAGCGGCAAGTCTCTGCTGTTAGAAACAGCAGAGACTTGCCGGCCATGACGCCCGCCGCACTTGCGAGCGGGCGCCATGTGCCCGCATCGCCCCAGCGCCGTACATGTACGGCGCTGGGAGTGTAAGGGTTAAAGGGGTTTTCTGACTTTTCTATACTGATGACTTTTCCTTAGGCAAGTATCTGTTTGGTGAGGAACCGACACCCAGGACCCCCGACGATCAGTTGTTTGAGGTGGGCACAGCACTCTTTAAAGTGCCACAGCCTCCTCGCAGCTTACCAAGCACAGCACCATGCATTGTATAGCGACTCTGCTTGGTATCGCAGTTCAGCCTCATTCACCTGAACGGGACTGAGCTGCGCCTAGGCAACGTGACCGATAAACATAACATCACTGGCCTAGGGTAAGCTGCTTGGCGAGGGTCCCAGATGTCGGACCCCCCACTGATCAGATATTGATGACCGATCCAGGGGGATAGATTATTCATATATTAAAAAAAAAAAGCTGGATAACTTCTTTAAAGATTCCATTCGCTTCTGAGCGGAGTGGGCAGCTTTACACAGCAGACATCCGGAGCTAGTTTGAGCTAATTTCAGTTGTGAGCACGACATCTGAGTTGGTTTTCCCTTGAAGTACTGCGCTTCTTCACAGTGATAGTAATTCATTGCAAATAAAGGATCGGCACTCGCTAGTAGTTGCAGTTTATGTTGCTTTATTGCCACATAATTTGTGACGCGTTTCGGCACAGACCGTGCCTTCCTCAGACATACCATGTCTGAGGAAGGCACGGTCTGTGCCGAAACGCGTCACAAATTATGTGGCAATAAAGCAACATAAACTGCAACTACTAGCGAGTGCCGATCCTTTATTTGCAAGATTATCTTGGACGCCAACCTCCGATACGTGCACCGCTACCCTGCACGGAGTGCCGCCTGCATATCACAAACATAGTAATTCATTGCAGTCTGAGTTGAAAGCAATTTAAAGCATAACTGCCGTTTCACTACCAAAAATGAAATTCCTAACATATGTGATGCTGAAGGGCAGATATTCATGAAGCTGTATTTTTCAGTTACCGTATTTTTCGCTTTATAAATGGCCGTGCATCTTATAAAGCGAATACTAGTGAACGCTTCCATTATGGAAGCGCTCACTAGTATGTATTAGGTGCTGGGAGTGGGGAAACATACTCGCCCTCCTGCGCTGCAGCTCCGCTCCGGGTCCGGCGCTCCTGTGTCTTCTCTTGCCGGCACTGCACTGTCCTGACCGCGTACAGCGTCAGGACGTAGTGCGCGCACTATGACCTGATGCTGTTAGGTGACAGTCCAGCGTCGGCATGAGAAGACAGAAAAGCACCAGACCCGGAGCGGAGCCGCGGCGCAGGAGAGGTAAGAGATGTTTATTATTTTATTCTTATGGGGCTGATCTGAGGTCTGATGGGGGCAGAGTGGGCTCATATGGGGGCTGATGGGCCGATCTGAGGTTTGATGGGGGCACAGTGGGCTGATATGGGGGCAGAGTGTGCTGATCTGAGGTCTGAAGGGGGCAGAGTGGGCTGATATGGGAGCTGATGGGCTGATCTGAGGTCTGATGGGGACACAGTGGGCTCATATGGGGGCTGATGGGCTGATCTGAGGTCTGATGGGGGCATAGTGGGCTGATGGGCTGATCTGAGGTCTGATGGGGGCACAGTGGGCTGATCTGAGGTCTGATGGGGGATGAGTGGGCTGATATGGGGGTCTGATGTGATGTGCTGAAATTTATGGGGGGTCTGATATTAGGATCTGACGTGAGGTCTGATGAAAAATATATATATTTTTTTTGCCTACTCTAAAATCTGGGGTGCGTCTTATCATCGGATGTGTCTTATAAAGCGAAAAATACGGTAATTTTACCTTTCTGATGTCTGTATTCAGGCACAGAGAAATATGGTTGCTATTTCAGCATCTTCCTAAAATGGCCTCTGCTGCTCTTATGGGGATCTTTGCCCTGTCCTTGAGGCCATCCTGTATTTCCCTCACTTCCCATAAGCCTTTGCTCTCCTCGCATGAACTAGCAGGATCAGTCAGAATGCAGATAACCTCCCCACTATCCCAGAGCCGTGTGTATGCTCTTACATACAGATAACCAGAGCCAAGCCCTGCATTACATGACATCAGTAAGCATTTGTATTAACCTCTTAATAGTCACTTGTTCCTCATTATCTTTTACACTGACGGGGGGGGGGGCTGCTTTAGCTGCTTATATCTCTGGTTTGGTACCAGCTAGAAATATGGGCTTTGTATTGTCTTCAAGCTGGCTTCAGGCTTTAAGACAATAGCAAAATGACATAAATCTGTTCAGTACAAGGGGAGATATCACTCGTAGAAATCGGGATGCTGTGAATGAAGCTGAAAATGAAAGTATAAGCAGATTTTACTCACATTTATTCCCGACTCATTTTCTAACAGTGATTTCTCCTCTGTTGCTTGGACTAGAGCTCTGATTCATGGTCTTGAATTAAAGCCTGGACTGTGCTCTTTCAAACAAGCCTGCTGCATGTTTCTAGCTGGTACCATTCAGGAGATATCAGCCTGTGGGGGTTATTAGCAGGTAAAACTGAGAGTGATCAAATTTTACAGCACAAAAGCATTTATACAGCAGGGTGTACTATACCATTAGGGGATAAAAAATGAGACTGCAGTTACACTTTAACGACTGCATGTTAAAATCCCCTATTATATTTTATAAAATTATTTTTTTTTTAAATCAAATCACCCTCCTTTCCTCACATCCCAAAATTCACATACTTTTAAAGTATAAATGTATTTATCCCATACGATGAACATCGTAATGGAAAGAAAAATCAAAAGGCCAATTCGCTGTTTTTCTTCACTTCACCTCCAAAAAATGTAATTAAAAAAAATCATACGTACTCCAAATTTGTATCAACAAAAACGACAGACAACCCCACAAAACTAAACAAAAAAAAAAAATTGTGGGGGTGAGAATATGGCAGTCAAAAGAAAAAAAAATTAGTTTTACACAAGAAATACTATATAAATGTGACTCTAAGAATGAAGGGAACAGGACAGTTTTACTGCATAGGGAATGCCTTAAAACAAAACCCATAAAACTTTGGCAGAAATTTCAACTCCACCCCCATTTGGAACTCTCTTTCCAGCTTCCCACTTCATCGTATACAATATTAAATGGTGCCATTAGAAAGTACAACTTGTCCTGCGGAAAACAAGCCTTCATACGGCTATCTGAACGGAAAAATAAAAATGTTATGGCTCTGGGAAGGCAGGGAGGAAAAAACAAAAAGTGCTAGAAAGGAAACTTCTAAGGTCCTAGAGGGGTTAAAGGGTGTTGCACAAGATTAGCAAAAAGTAGGACACTGGCAGAAGATGGTGCAAAATAGCCAAATAAGCGTTATTGAATTGCCCTCTCTTCAGGTCCTCCCCACAGATCTTTGTTTTCAGGGCTGACATAGGGTGTTGAGAGATGCTAGTGGATGCCGAAAGAGAGTATTGTTCACAGGTCCTTTTCTAATGAATGAGGATCCATGCTCAAGACCTCCTGTGGGTCGTATGGTTGACTAGTAACTACTTCCCATCATGCGCTAGCATCTCTCCACTCCCCTAACAAATGTTGTATTTGTCACTGATCTCTCCCTTAATCCGTGGTTTCTCTCCACAGCGAATATAGACCCATCACGTAGATATCTTCACCTCCAGGTTTTGGGTGGAAAAGCATTTCTGGAACATCTTCAAGAATCTGACCCTCTCCCTGGCCAGGTGTGCTCTACTTTTACTCTTAGCCTGCACTTTAGGAAACCAACGTTTCCGTTCCAAACCTGTCCCTTGTGCCTGTGAACCAGACTTCCAAGATGGCTACTTGCTTGAAGTACATAAGGACAGCTTAGGTTAGTTCAGTTAGGATTTTATTTTTTACTGCATTATGTGGCCTGTAATGTTTTAAAGTCTAGGTTCTGTCTTGCTTTGCATTTTGAATTTTACTATTCTTTCATTTGTTCTTCTCTTGTCTCTGGACAATAAACTACTATGTGACAAAAAAAATGTTAAAAAAGAAACGAAAAAAAGCTTGTAGTCTGTTGCTAAGGAGCAATGAGCAGACTTTGAGAGGAAACACAGCACGTCTGACCAGGTCTGAAGCTTAAAGAGGACCTCCAGGCTCACTTAACATGTCTGATTTAGTAAATGCTTATATTTCCTGTGAACGAATAATCCTGAATCTGCTTTTCCCATAGCTGTGTGTTGTTTTTCTTCCTTTATTCCTCCTGGAAATATATAAATAAGTTCACAACTAGGTGTTTCCATTCACTGTGTCAAAGGTGGTGGTCCCTACACAGTGTTACACTGCCAGCACCGACTGGTGTAGAGATGTGGACACCTCGATCATCGTTCCTGGGCAGCAGATTGTGGTGTCTAAACAGCACTCTGCTGCCCGGGAGCAATGATTTTGTATGGGGAGCAGCGATCACTCAACCTTAAGGCTCATGCACACGACCGTATTTATTTTGCAGTCCGCAGAAAACTGAACAGCTGGCTTCTAATAGAACAGTCCTATGCTTGTCCTTAATGTGGACAATAATAGGACATGTTCTAATTTTTTGCAGAACGGACATACGGACACGGAATGCACACGGAGTAACTTCCATTTTTTTGCAGACCTATTGAAATTAATAGTTCCGCATATAATCCTCAAAAAAACGGAATGGACAGGGAAAGAAAACACGTTCACGTGCATGAGCCCTTATACGGAGATCGCTGCATGTAAATACAGCTCTTCACTTCCACTTAAAGGACATATCCCCATTTTCACCTAGGCAGCCCCTCTGACATGAGCATTGGAGCAGTTCATGCTCCACTGCTCTCCTTTGCCCTGCGCGATTCAAGGCATTTTCAGGAGATTCAGTGACATACCCAGCTCTCCTTAGGGCTGCCAGGTGGAGGCTTCGGCCCAGCAGTGAGTCACCGGCACTGATGGACGGCTTTAGTGCTGCCCTAGCCTGTAAAACGCTAAAGCCGTCCCATCAGAGCCGGTGACGTCACCGAACACACGGCTGGGCAGAAGCCTCCGTCTAACAGTGTGCGGAGGTAAACAAACAAGCCCTTGCCCTGCGCTGGATTTCATTAAATGCTCCGATGCTTATCTTAGTGGAGCTGTCTGGGTGAAAATATGGGTATGTCCGGGTTCAGCTTTAATGAACAGCCGATTTTTTTTTCCTTCTTGACAATAACCTGGTCATTAGGGCTCATGCACACAACCACTGGGTGTTTTGCAGTCCACAAAATACAGATTCGCAAAACACGGATACCGTACTGTGCGTTTCACATTTTGCTAATTCCAATACAATAGACCCTTGGCACATGTAGGGCGTTTAACCTTTTATTTACATGTAGTTCAAAAACTAATAATGCCCGTACTTGAAATGTGCCATATTCTTCCCCTAAAAATATCCTTTATTTAGCCATTTTGAAAGAACCTACTATCCCTCAATGGGATATGAATGCTGATAGTAGGTTCTTTTAAAATGGCTAAATAAAGTATATTTTTAGGGGAAGAATATGACACATGTCAAGTATGGGCATTATTAGTTTTTGAACTAAATGTAAATAAATAATTTCACATTTTGCGGAACGGAAGGCCCGGCCCCTAGTAGAACAGTCCTATCCTTGTCCGTAATTCGGACAATAATAGGACATGTTCTGTTTTTTTTCTGAACGGCCATGCGGACTTACGGACACTGAATGTACACGGAATCATTTCCGTTTTTCTCTTAGGGCTCATGCATTCGAACTGTTATCTGTGTCCGTTTTTTTTTTGCAGCCTGTATGTGGAAACTTTCACTTAAATGGGGCCACAAAAAAATGTAAATGACTCTGTGCGCATTCCATGTCCGCATGGTTGTTGCGAAAAAAATAGAACATGTCCTATTATTGTCTGCATTACAGACAAGGATAAGACTGATCTATTAGGGGCCAGGCGTTCAGTTCCGCAAAATGCGGAATGCACGCAGCCGATATCCATGTTTTGTGGACTGCAAAACACCCAACGGTCGTGTGCATGAGCCCTACTGAGCAGGTTATTGTCAAGAAGGAAGGCTTCCTTCCCGACAATCAGCTGCTCTTCGCAACATCTAAAGCTTTCACTCTACTGTATCAGGTTGTGTCTTTTTTTTTTTTTTCTTTTAATATAAAATGTCTCATTGATAAGACTGCACTAAACACACTCCTTTACGTAGGTGACGGCAGCAGAATGGCAGATGCCACTACCCTGTTGTCAATCTGTGATCCTGTACAGCTGGTGCTGATCAAGACGGACACGTCTGGAGAAACCACTTTGGTGTCCTCCCACTTTCTGGAGTGGCGCTCTGTACTGGGAGTGGACAGGGGAGCGACGAGCCTTCCTGTGGAGCTCCTGGGTGTAGGTGAGATTTCATGATCATACAGAAATCTTTGCTGGTAACATTAGAACTGTACATATTATTGCATATCTCAAGGTATTGGATGGGTATGGGGCATATTGAGAATGTTTTCCATGCCGCTGTTCTGTGGTTGATGCTTTAATTGCTAGAAATGCATAATCAAGATTCCTATGGCCTCCTTCAGACAAGCCAATTTGCCATCCGTATATAGCCTGGATTTTATGTACCAGAATCCACTGTTGATGTTAAAGGGGTTATCCGAGTTATGGAAAAAATACATTTAGTACTGTAAATCTGATGGGCAGTAATATATAATTAAGTTCAGCAAGTTTTAGGCAAAAAAATCTATATTTCCTCATTTCCCTCATTCTCTTCTGGCTTTTGTTTACATGCAATAATAACAATCTCTGCCCCTCCCCCTGCTCTGCAAAGGGAGTGAATACAATAGCTGCCCTGAGTAACATGTCTGCCTGCTAGGATACTCAGCAGCATGTTGTATGTGTAGAACTACAAGTCCCAACTGTACAATGACACTGCTGATACACACAGGAACTTCCCCCTACCTTTCTTGTGAAATAATCGGCAGATCTCCTCCAGTGTCAGGATCTGCCCTCCTGTAGAGACAGAGCTATGTCTCTTCATTGCCTGTAGCTACTGTTGTAAAGCTTTGAGCCCTGTGTGTGTTCTGGCTGAAGGGGTTAATGTTTTATCTAAAAGAATCCAGGGAGAGAGCAGGAGCCGGCAGAGCAGGGGGGCGTGGCCAGCACAGTGACGTCTCATGTACAGGCTCTTATCTGCTGGTGCACGAATATGAGATTAGCAGGCAGAGAAGCAGATATCACAGGTCATGTGACCCTGAGTGAAATCTGAGAAACCAGCAGCTTTAAAAGCACAAAGTGCTGGAAAAGCTGTTATATTTGATTAGTTAGAAGCATACAAATGACAAAAAAATAACTCGGACAACCCCTTTAATGAATAGAACTAATCACATGAGCGTATAATTTCCATCAGTATTTGAAATCCGCACCATGTACTAGCTTTGTGCGTATCTGCTTCCAAATACACCCAATATAGTCTATGTGAGTACATCAAAAATGCAGGAAGGACAGAATACGCTTATAAATCCAGGTGAATTACTGAAACAATATTGATGACAATCTTGTTGGTTTATCATCCAGAATCTGTACGTATTCTTGAGGCAGAATATAGACGGATTTCAATACACTTGTGTGAAAGAGGCCTTTCCGTGGATATTGTAAGATTTCCCTGTCTTACGGATATCAATGATTTATCTATATAATAATAGAAAAATGACTTGTGTCTTCAAAAATGTTAATGGAGAATTCCATGTAGAGTTGTATGTCTATGCTGCACGACTAGTAGGTGCAGACAGAAGTAGCTGAGTGATCAGCACTATCGTTTCTTAACCAGTCGTGGACTGATCTCTGGCCTCCTAAATACTCATTGTAGCTCAATTCTTATCACAATGATAAGAATGTGGCTTAAAAAAGTATTTATGACCTTTTAATTTAGAGATGCGGTTTATTAGGTGGCCGGCGCAAAGTGAAAGTAAAAAGTATTATTTACACAGCTAGAAAAACAGTTAACCCTTTGCGACTGAATATTTTTTATAAAGACCAGTATCAATGGGTCATCTGCAGTTACCTCCCAAAGTATCTCCTGGCATGTGAATGTTTCTAACCTGATAAAGCTGGTTACGGCCTCCAGTAGTTCTTTAGATCTCATGCACACTGAGATCTGCTATGTGGCGTAGATTTTTAAATTCATGACTCCACTGTTGTGGATTTTAACCTTTGTGATGCAGATGGATAAATCTGCAGAAAATCCAGCCTGCGTGGAGAAGCCTGGTGATCATTAGATGATGAATATGTCCACTGCTCTGCAGTGTTCTGCTGACGTACTACCTACCTGCATCTCAAATATTGATTTATTGCTGTTTCTCTTCAGGTGCGGAGTGTAAAATCCCTGTCGGAGTTTTAAATGTGAAACTTGAGCTTTATCCACCTCTTATTCAACCATTGTCTCCAGAGATTGTCAGCACTCAGGTAAGATACATTCCATAGCTTATGTTAATACATAAGGACCTAGTTCATTGACTTCTAGTAGTTCTTGAAGACTTGGTTTGTTAATGTGAAGATATCTGATCATTATCCAATAACCTTTTTCCATTTCAGCTGACACTGGAACGACAGAAGGCAGCAGAGAAGGAACGCTTGTTTTTGGTCTATGCAAAACAATGGTGGAGGGAATATCTTCAGATTCGTCCATCACACAATTCCAGACTTGTGAAGATCTTTGCCCAGGTTTGGCAGCCGCATATTACTTAACGTGGCACTGTACTTTCATTAAAAATCATTTGATATGTTATAGGAACATTTCAAAAGTTTATATTGGTGGGGTTGTGAGTGCTGAGACCCCCACCAATCTAGAATGAGGGGAGAGAAGCATGCACTTAGGCCCCATTCACATGACCGTATATTTGCGGGCCGCATTACTGCGGACCCGCAAATATACGGGGGGCCGCCGGGCGTGTGTTCCGCACGCTCGGAACACACACCGTGCGGCCCCATAGAAAATGCCAATACTTGTCCATGCGCATGGAAAAGTATAGGACATGCTTCAAAAGAGCTGCGGCACGGAGCTAGCTCCGTGCCGTGGCTCCCAGCCCCATAGAAGTGAATGGGGCCGCATCTGTGCCCGCGTGTGAATGGGGCCTTAGCGTGTACTCTCTTTAATGCAGGACAGGAATGTCTATGGGCCTGTCATGTTCCCATCTCTTGCAGCGACAAGAGAGTGCGCTAATCAAGCGCTTCTCTCCCCTCATTCTAGAGATCAGACCCGGGACCCCCACCAATCATCTGTTTGAGAAGGCACAGGCGCTGCGCTATGGCCTTCTCTCAGCTTTTCCTAGGACAGTGACGACATGTGGCTTCACGTGGCTTCAATGCAGCTGAGCCATATAGAAGTGAATGGGGCTGGCTGTAATACCAAGCACAGCCGCTATACAATGTAGGAAGCTGTGATTGATAAGCTGTGAGAAGGCCGCGGCGATCACAGGAGCGCCGGTGCCTTCTGAAACAGCTCATGGGCAGGGATCTCGGGTATCGGACCCCAGCTGATCAGATACTGATGACCTTACCAGAGGATAGGTCATCAGTATTAAATTCTCGGAAAACCCTTTTTAAAGGCTATGGACACCTTTTGGGGGTCATTTTTGATGATGAAGATGATGATTATTATTGTATGTATGTCCATGCTGCACGACTAGTAGGTGCAGACAGAAGTAGCTGAGTGATCAGCACTATCGTTTCTTAACCAGTCGTGGACTGATCTCTGGCCTCCTAAACACTCATTATAGCTCAAATTATTATTAATATTATACTCTTCTGATGTATGGGAGCATTTATTAGGTAGCCCTATAGGATTACCTGCCCTGTTTTTACATACAGCAGCACTGACTACATTTTTCTTATCTTTGAACAGTTTTTTTCTCTTTGGGCTCTCATTTATCTCTGTCATTTATCCACTTTGATATAGCAGCTGTAAAGATGAGCTTAGTGCCAACAGATGAATGCATGTAGGTCATTTTGAAGTCACTGTGCTCAGATGTGTGACTTCATGTAACACTGAATAGTCCTGACTTTTTTGGAAGTTTTTTTATAAAATGTGCCGGGTGCAATGATTTTATTATTTTTATTTTCTCAGGATGAAAATGGACTTAATCGACCGGTGTGCTGCTATGTACGCCCCCTTAGAGCTGGACGTCTGCTGGACACACCCCGACAGGCGGCACGCTTTGTAAATGTCCTAGGCTATGAAAAGGCCCCAGTTGTTGGTGGAGGGGGTAAACAAGAACTGTGGTGCACTATGCTGGCATTTCTCTGTAGAAATAAGGTACTCTTTAGTTTTTGCTTCATTTTTATATCATTAAAAGGGGTTGTCTCACTTCAGTGAATGGCATTTGTTATGTTAGAGAAAGTTAATTCAAGGCACTTACTAATGTATTGTCATTGTTCATATTGCTTCCTTTGCTGGCTGGATTTATTTTTCCACTACATTACACACTGCTCATATCTACGGGTTTACTGCCACCACTGAGGTGCAGATACGAGGTGGATGGTATGGGAGCTGCTGTGCATGCGTGCCTATGCTTGGTTCACAGTCCCGGCCATCAGAGAGGCTGGCACCTTTTACTGTAGTGTGCAAGCATGACCATCGCTGCTGGATTGCAGGGTGGTCGTAACCCATGGAAACGAGCAGAGTATAATGTAATGGAAAAATGAATCCAGCCAGCAAAGGAAACAATACGGAAAATCACAATACATTAGCAAGTGTCTTGTATTAACTTTCTCTACATGATAAATGCCCCTTTTAATTGCATTCTTAAGGCCCCATTCACACAACCGTTTGAATGTGGCCGTATCTATTCCGCAATATTGCGGAATAGATGCGGCCCCATACATCTCTATGGGAGCGGGGAGTCGCCGCACGGAGCTAGCTCCGTGCCGCGGCTCTGCTGAAAAATATGAAGCATGTCCTATACTTGTCCGCTTGGACAAGTATAGGCATTTTGAATGGTGCGGAACACACGCCGGGCGGCCCCCGTATTATTGCGGGTCCGCAATAATACGGTCGTGTGAATGGGGCCTAACTCTGTACTAAAGCTGTCCATATGCAATAGATAAAAAATCTGTACCTGCCGATTTAAGTGGGATCGAATGTGTATTTAATGTCTATGCAGCCCCCTGGACTCTACAATGATAGGGGGAGGGGGGAGAAAAGGGCCAGACATGTTAAGCACGTGCAAATACAGTCAAGATACAAACTCGCCAGTTACTTTGCATAAACAAATTTTTTAATGTTTTTCATAACTAGTTCAGTCCTCAGGATAGGTCATCAATATCAGATCGACAGAGGACCAACTGCTGGCGCCCCCGCCGGTCAGGTGTATGAAGAGAATGCAGAACTGTGTTCTCCTCACCCTTTACTTTCTCACCGTCGACATCACAGTGACGAGCAGTGTAATTGCAGGTCCTCTGTCCCATTCACTTTATGGGCCTACTCCCTACTATTCACTTGAGTAGGACAGAGCTGTCCAGTCTATGTGAACAGGACTGAGGACCTGCAATTACACTGCTCATCACTGCAGTGTTGACGGTGAGCAGGTAAACAGTGAGGAGAATACTGTTGTCTTCATACTGCTGATGGGCGGGATGCCGGCAGTGAGGCCCCCACCAATATAATATAGATGAACTATGCTGCGGATAATTGGACAACCCCTTTAAGCACAACTGTCATGAGAGAGAGAGATGCTTTAAAAAAAAGGCATCTATAATGCGCCCAAGAAGGGATTGATGGAAAGCTCCCAGAGCCAGAGTTGGGGATTGTAAACTATACTTGACATCCAGCTGGAAAGGACATTTTGGAGGACAACTGCTCAATAAACATCACCAAAGTGTGTTGTTTTTTTTTTTGTTTTTTTTTTTTGTTTTTTTTTAAATCTGGATGCTAAATGCACACGATTTTTTCTGCGTGGATTTTGACTGGATTTTGACTGACGGTGTAGGTTTTAAAATCCGCAGCATGTCAATTTATTTTATTTTTTCCTGTACAGATTTTATCCATTCACTTCAATGGGGACAGTAAAATCCGCATGTAAATCCGCACCTATTGATGCGGATTGACCGCACGGATTTCCCTGCAAACACCTGCAGATTTCAGTGCAGATTGTTAACACACAAATCCTGAATGTTCACATTTATCCTGATACTTACTGATTTAACCCCTTCTGGAATTTTCTAGGTAATAATGATAAAATATATGATACCAACCGATAATCATGGAGCTTTTATTAACTGTAATGTCTGTTTTAGGGGGATTGTGAAGATCATTGCACCCTCCTTTGCAGCCTCCTTCTTGGTTTTGGGTTAGACGCCTATGTGTGTGTTGGTACAAAAGGAAGGGGTGTAGCCCATACATGGGTGATGACCTATGGGACCGATGGAGCAGTTACCTTCTGGGAGAGTTTGACAGGCCAAAGGTAAATACAAGACGTACAAAGGGACTTTCATGGTCTTGCTGCTAGGACTGCGTCTAGTTGGTAGATGAATTATGTATGCTCAGCTGTATGAAGAGATGTCATTCTTCTACATTATATGATGGCATGCAGCTCTCATGTTGTGTTTCACAATCTAACTATACAGATATGTCCATAAGCCTGTCAATCCAGACGACCCTCCCATGGTGGAACAGCCAAAACCTCTCTACCCATACAGAACCATTGGATGCATTTTTAACCACCAGCGGTTCTTGGCCAACTGCCAGCCATCAGATTCAGTTGATCTTTGTGTCTTTGATGTGAATGACGAATCCAGGTGGAAACCAATGAGTGAAGAAGCTATTAAATCCATATGTTCCCCAGGATCTACTACGTCCCTTCCTCCATTACCTCCACTCAGCAGTTCACTGCTTGATGCGGCCACAGAAAGTAATGAGATTGAATTGCAGCTACGAGTTCTTGTGACTGAGCACAGAAAGGTAATGTCCAGGTTTTCCTTATCTCCGAAAGTCTCTTATGGGAGGCATTACTGTAAGATGGGAATGTAGCATGTTACATCTCTCCATGGATGTCCTGTCAGGCTGACAGTCTAAGAAGCCCCAATAATCAGGTAGTTGTCTCAAACATATAACACCCTTCTTTCCCCAATTTTTTATATCATTTTTACAACGTCATACATACTGTAGAAGCAAACCCAAAAAATACAGCAGGGCGGACAGGCAGTTTTCATATTAACCCTTTAAACCATACGTTGACTTGGTGCAAATGATGCAGCAAAAATCAGCAACAAAGCACTGCACACATTAAGGGGGTTTTCCAAAACCGCATTAAAGAAGCACTCCAGGATTTAAAGATTTATTTTTTTTTAGTTGCCGATATAGTGCTGGATAGGCCATTATTAAAGAGGCTGTGTCAGCATGGTCAGCCTTATTAAACCAAGCATACTGCCTGGTAGGGCTAACCATACTTGAAAAAGTACCTTTCTTTTGTCTGTATGCTAAATAGCTGCAGAGATGTCCGCATTTGTATTGATATGCAAATTAACAAGTTTGAGCACCAGGGGGTGAGGTCTGAACCCTTTGAGCACTGCTTTGTAACATCTAGACCATAATATTCGATATACTCATAGAGGTCATGCAAACTCAAATACAAATCATAGAAAGCATAAACCAATAAAATGTAACTTTTAATATACATCATGTTATAAAAAGCGCCCAAAAGGAGCAAATATTATACAGGGTGGGCCATTTATATGGATACACCTAAATAAAATGGGAATGGTTGGTGATATTAACTTCCTGTTTGTGGCACATTAGTATATGAGAGGGGGGAAATTTTTCAAGATGGGTGGTGACCATGGCGGCCATTTTTAAGTCAGCCATTTTGGATCCAGCTTTAGTTTTTTTCCATGGGAAGAGGGTCATGTGACATCAAACTAATTGAGAATTTTACAAGAAAAACAAAGGTGTGCTTGGTTTTAACAAAACTTTATTCTTTCATGAGTTATTTACAAGTTTCTGACCACTTATAAAATGTGTTCAAAGTGCTGCCCATTGTGTTGGATTGTCAATGCAACCCTCTTCTCCCACTCTTCACACACTGATAGCAACACCGCAGAAGAAATGCTAGCACAGGCTTCCAGTATCCGTAGTTTCAGGTGCTGCACATCTCGTATCTTCACAGCATAGACAATTGCCTTCAGATGACCCCAAAGATAAAAGTCTAAGGGGGTCAGATCGGGAGACCTTGAGGGCCATTCAACTGACCCACGATGACCAATCCACTTTCCAGGACACTGTTCATCTAGGAATGCTCGGACCTGACACCCATAATGTGGTGGTGCACCATCTTACTGGAAAAACTCAGGGACCGTGCCAGCTTCAGTGCATAAAGAGGGAAACACATCATCATGTAGCAGTTGAATGACCCCCAAGGTCTCCTGATCTGACCCCCCTTAGACTTTTTGGGGTCATCTGAAGAAGTTTTCCCCCTCCCATATACTAATGTGCCACAAACAGGAAGTTAATATCACCAACCATTCCCATTTTATTTAGGTGTATCCATATAAATGGCCCACCCTGTATATAAGAAAACCCAGGAAATAACACTAAGATATCAAATATACACTATAGAGCAAGGGGAGTATTAAATAAACCATAGCAGGGTTACAGGGAATCTCACCCTGAGACATCCCTATTGCTGCCCAGAGAAACACCTTGATGGTAGGTGCCCTCTGTCCCCGTACCTATGCCTGAAAATGCCCCTATTTGCCGTAGCAAAAGTATAAAATGAAACCAACACCCTGAGTAAAATCCAACGCGTTTCTCCAAAAAATACAGGGCAAAATGAACATACAAATAATGTGGTCATGGTAATGAAGCAATAACACAGACACCCACGAAGAATGATAAAATCCCTTCTTAAAGCATAGCTTAGATTTGATAAATGCACAGGAATACAGATGTAATTAGATACGGTCCAAAGGACCACTCACGTGCGCCAATCGGTCCAGAGAAAGGGGGGTCTCCTGTGAGCAAGATAGCAGCTCAGTCTGCTGCTAAAATATAGGTGACACATTCCCTTTAAGTGTTGTGATCTCATTTTTACTGTTTACTATGCAGGACCTTGGTCTTACCACAGTCTGGGATGATCAGCTGTCTTACCTACTGTCTCCTGCCTTGGCTGCATATGAAATAGAACGTACAACAGGGATCTCAGCAGGAAATGAGGAGTTTCAGGATGCTATAAGGAGAGCAGTGCCTGATGGGCATACTTTCAAAGGATTTCCTATTCACTTTGTTCACCGAAATGCAAGAAGAGCTTTTGCTACTTGTCTGCGGTAATAGTCAATTTTTTCCTCCATTTTAACAGTTGATGATAACACTGCCATGTTCACCATACATCATAGCAAATCTTTTGGCGGGATGTTCAAAGCCGATATTTACAACTTTGGGAGGGTTCACATCACGTTTTATGTCTGTTTGATGTACAGTATTCCTTAGGGGGAAGAAAAGATACAAAAACACCGCATACAACAGTTGTATATCTTGCAGAGTCCAGTAAAAAAAAAAAATCCTTTTTTTTCACAATGGTAAAAAAAAAAAGTATACTTTTTTTTTTTTTTTTATAAAAATGGAACAGATGGTGAAACAGATGCCTCTGTATGGCATCAGTCTGAGGCATCTGCTTAACGTATACATTACATTTGTGCTACCAAAATAATTTTTGCGCTATTTTTTTTCCCACAACACACATGGATGTTTATTAACGGATTTATTTTTGGAGAGATTTCTTTTTATCCACTAAGGCCCAGCACCTCTGTGATCTCTCCTTCTTCCTCTCAATGAGTAACCTCCTGGAAAACAGAAGACTGTGGCTGTGTTGTGACCTTATTGTACATACTTATTTTCTCTTGTTGTTTTTGCATAGATCCCCTTTCTGTGATGAGATTGTTGGCTGTCGTGGAGATCAGATGCGGCTTGCTGTCCGAGTGCGAGTTTTCACATACCCTGAATCGGCATGTGCCGTGTGGATTATGTTTGCCTGTAAATATCGATCCGTGTTGTGATGTATATATGACACCTGCCTAATGTTCAGTCTCACAATCTGTGTGTACAAACAGTGTATCCTGGATTTTTTTTTAATGGATATTTAATTTTTATTATGAAATGTATATTTTCTTACGGTGGATATCTTTTATATATAATAAACTGTTTTGGTCTATTTCATAATATGACATCTCTATTTCCTTTCTAATCTGTTCATTATAATGAGGCTTGCTTTTTAATATTAGAAATGATACTATTTGTTTTTATTATACTTTATATTGTTTTGTTTGATTGCTTGCTCTGAATAAATATAAAGCAGAGTTAAAATGCAGAAGAGTACCAGTACCTGGTCCAGTCTGATTTTGGCAGATGCCAGCATGACCATAATATCAGACTGCAGCAGACTTAAAGGGGTTTTGCCATCATAGACAATGGGGGCATATCACTAGGATATGCCCCCATTGTCTGATAGTTGCAGGTCCCACCTCTGGGGAAAGTAGTGGAGGGTGCACTGCACATGCGCAGCCGCCCTTCATTCATTCATATGGTGCCACCAATAATAGCCAAGTGCTGACTCAGCTATTTCCGTCGGCCCCATAGAAATGAATGGGAGCGGGGACTGCGCATGCGTGGTGCGCTCCCATTCACTTGTATGGGAGCAGTGCTTGGTGGTGGCCACAACTCTCCCCACTCCGTTCTCGTTGTAGGTGCGGGTCCCAGAGGTGGGACCCGCACCTATGAGTCAATGGGGGCATATCCTAGCGATATGCCCCCATTGTCTATGATGGGAATACCCCTTTAACTATTACAATGTACAGTACAGTGATATTGCTGATACACACAGGATCACCCCCTACCTGTTCTTGTACAATGTTCTGCAGACACTTCCTCACAGCAGAAGAGTACAGAGGAGATAACTCCTTCGGTCTCTGTGTCTGCAGGGTGAGGAGGGAGGGAAGATCCTGTGCACAGAAGTTCTCCTCAGTGCCTGGAGAAGAGGAAACCCTGCAGCTGCTTGTTGGAGAATCAGGATTAGATCTGATGGTCCACCATGTTGTCTTAGTCAGACATCTTATATTGCTATCTTAAAGCTTAGCTAAAGAGTCACCTTGAATACTGATATTCTGTTACTAAGAAAACAGAGGACCTTAGGTGATCAATTAATACATATGTTCTCTGTTTTGGTCGAGCTAGTTATGAAATCATGGAGTCTTATTGACATGTTTTTGTCCTCCATAGCTTCTTTTGGATACTTGGTTAGTGGAAACTTGTCCACTTCTTTAGTTTATGGCAAATAAACACTTTTAAAGATAATGGAATCAGAGGATGATGGTTCAAAGGTTGGAGAAATTTTAGCCAATAAACTATCATGAAGTATAAGGAGGCGTCAGTCTTCCTTATGCATATTGATGTTGAAGGTGCAACTTATATACATCAATGGTTATGAATAGTAAAGTATCTGTGAGGTCACATGCTATGTATAATAATGATGTAATATAGGTGTGTCCACTCCTATGGACTGCAGACTGCCGCAAACCTATATCATAATACTAATTATTCCTTTCTTCTCTGGGGTATAAAATGCCATGTTTGGGGACATAAACACACTCAGCACTGTCATTTTTCTACTGTTACTTCACACTTCCATCGACATTATGTCATATCCTGACTGACTTTTATATTTATTTCAATGCTGTCTTGCTGCTCAAAGAACCTTCTCAAGAAGAAGTTGTCTCAAGAAGTCTTGTGTTGCTGCAGCCAATTTCCAAAACTGCTCAGTACCTGAGGCAGAGGCTCCATCCCTAAGTCTGTGCTGCTGATAGTAGAAAGTGTTAAACTGTGCTGAAGTACCTGAGGCAGAAGCTCCAGCCCTAAGTCTGTGCTGCTGATGGTAGAAAGGGTTAAACTGTGCTGAAGAATCCAGTGGAAGGGGAGACACAGGGCAGACAGCAAAGCCAGTAGATCGGCAGTGCAGGGGACGTGGCTTGTCACTCCAACTATCACAGCCTTCACATTGATGTTTGGTGCACAGAGGGAGACCTGTCCCTCCTGCTCCCTCAGGCTTGTGCTCGGAAAGAGCAGGGAAAGATGACATCACTGGTCATTTGACGCTCGGCTAGCTAGGAAAACCGGGCCACTGGAGAGTAAGTGAACTGAAAAGTTAGAAACATAAAAAGAACAAAAAAATTAACTTGGACAACCCCTATAAACACATTATTAGTAAGTGGCTGCCTTTCTGGTAACTACCCTTTTTATATAGTTTTCTATAACAGCACAACCTCTGTTGTGCTGTGTGGAAACCAACGCTTGGCACTTCAAAATTACAAGGACAATATCTACCAATATACCATGAGGTTACCAAGGTATTGTGTGCACCAAAGAAACTGATATGTAAAAAGGTTTGTTAGCTAGACATTGACACTTACATGGAATGTGGTCTTCTCATGTCAAGCCTGTCATCTGGTCGGCAGCAAACCAGAACCAGTCGACATATCATTTCACATGGGAAGATCTAGCTTGATCTGTTTCATATCCCACCTGGACACCAGCTTCTAGAAGTTGTGGATTATTATTCACAAGCACAAGAGATAATAATTCTCACTAAGGCCCCTTTCATGTGTACGATACTGATTGTATCTGGATGCCTTCAGTGAAACTTGCAACATTTCGCCAGCAAGTTCAGTTTTGCCTGTGCTTGCGTTCAGTGTTTCATTTTTTTTCCGCGACGGTGCAGTCAGTTTTGATGCGTTTTTCACGTACGTGAAAAAAAACCTGAAGATTTACAAACAATATCTAGCAACCATTAGTGAAAAACGCATTGCTTCCGGATTACATCTGGATGCAATGCTTTTTTCACTGAAGCCCAATTCACTTCTATGGGACCAGGGCTGCATGAAAAACGCAAAATATAGAACATGCTGCAATTCTCACTCAACACAGAAATTATGTGTGGAAAAAAAACGCTCATGTACACAGACCCATTGAAAAGAATGGGTCAGGATTTGGTGTGGATGCTATGCGTTCACTTCACTTATCGTACCCGCGCGGAAAACTTGCTTGTGTGAAAGGGGCCTAAGTCAACTTCATCAACTGTTATTGAAGGTATATTCTCATTATAATGGATCCCCGTTTACTTCCAAAGAATTTCAGGATCACATTAAGTCAAATGCTATTGTATACTGTCATACAACCCCATATTGGCCACAAGCTAATGGGGAAGTGGAGCAACAGAGCTTCAAAGCTATTGAAGGCTTTACAAGTTGCTCATTTGGATAGATGACACCAGGGGCGGACTGGGAACTTAAAGTGGCCCCGTTTTGTAGTTGATTTTTAATTGATGGAAGGCAGGGGCCAGCAATACCATATTGTGGCACATTATACCACCCAACAGAGCCAAATACCACAGTACATCACAAAATACTGCCAGCAGCACAAAATACATCCCCAAAAACTTCCACTGGCCAGCCATTAGCAGGATCCAGGCGACCTCCTGGGCATCGGCCCACTGGGAAATTTCCCTGTAAGGTCTATGGCCAATCCACCCATGGATGACACTGAAAAAGGAACTAGTGTTTTCTTTTTGCTCATCAACTCCTCATACTATGTTAGTGGTAAGTCCCACAAGCTATTGTGGTTCCAGCTCCTACTGGTCTTAGGCCTAATTCACACATTACTGTTCGGTCAGTAACTGAGAGACAAAACCAGGTTCAGTTCAGAAACACAGAACAGGAACAATTCATTCCATTATACCGTATCCTTGTGTAGGCTCCACTTTTGGTTTTGGCTCCTAATAACTGATGGAAATCACTGACAAAAACTCTGATGTGTCAGCTAGGCCTCAGAAATTTTAAGGAAGTTGATCAAGAAAGGAAGATTTGTGGTAAATGTGTGAGCCACCAATACCATTGTTGGAATAGTGTAGTCAAGCAAGATAATAAAAGTGTGTCTTCACTAAGGTTGGTGTAAGAAACAGTCTTCTTCCTTGGCCCTATGTGCTAAAGGTTAGATGGAGGAAACATAGTGCCGAGTTCATCTTCATGGAACTGAGGCATGGAGCCGGACACAACTGATAGATGTGTATGTACACCATGTCCAGTATAACATTTTTCTGTCCAGCATCATCAAGTGATGCACCGTATGTACATGAACAATCCCACAGAAAACTATGGGAACCGCTCTGGCTACCATATGCGAAGAGGGTCTTAAGCTACGATGGATATCAGACTTGTTTACTACAACTAGGCTGATGGAGATAGGCTGAATGTGGTAGAGTATGATCCAGTACAAGATAGATCAAAGAAAAGTTCAGCTCATCCATGTTGCTTCACCCAGGCAGCTAGGTGCTTGGAAAACCTGGAGTGAAAAGGTGAACATGCAAGATCCAGCACTCAAGCTTCTTAATAAAATCCACAGGCTTTATTGAAGAGATAAAATGACCCCATGTAGCACAAAAACACATATCTGGCCTATGCATTTTGAACCTTGCTGTTTCTTAAACATGGCCCCCAAAATAACGAAATGCAGGGTTTGAAACACATAGCCCCGACATGCCATGTTGTGCTACGTTGTGGCATGTTAGCTGTTCAATAAAGCCTGTGAATTTTATCAAGAAGCTTGAGTGCTTTATCCTGCAAGTACAAGATGGATCTACTGGCTCTGATATAGGATCTCTTAAGAGGTTTCAGAAACAGGACTCTACTCCCCAACTTTTTTTCACATCCACTCTAGCAAGAGTACAAATGGTTTTGTTTTACATAAATTCATAATCCAACATGGTATAAGATGACTTTTGAAGTCTACAGTCTGCTGATCTTATTAATTGAGGCACTGAAAATGAGAAATCAGATTTTTATTGCTTTTTCAGAGAGTTTTAACATCCTGGCTTTTAGAGCCACTTCATGTAGGTCTGCCATCACCAGCACTCGAATCAGCTGCTCTATAATTGCAACAGGACTCAAATCGCTCTTTCTCTGTACCCTCCATAGGTTCAACACTTGCAAAATTTTCTCTGGAAGCTGCAGAGATCTGTAAGACATTGCACATAGTATCAGTGTGTTACGCTACACATTGCAATAAGTTCCTACAAATAGCACTGTAATTTCTCCATCAGTATTATTTTGCAACCACTTAGCAAAAACATCCCAGTTAACCCTTCTCTGGACAGCTATCATAAGCACAATTATAATAGTTTATTCTTATAGGAGACAGTATTATGGTAGCTATAGCCGTAAAACAGAAATAACATCAAAATGTACAGTGTATGTTGGGCTAGGAAGGAGCATCTAATAAAAGCATCTAAGCATACAATGCTACATCGTTTACTAATTTATACTAAAAAGACCCTACATTTAAGTATGATAAAAATTAAAGGGGTTGTCTCACTTCAGCAAATGGCATTTATCAAGTAGGTAAAGTTTCTACAAGGCACACCATAGGAAAAAGAACTAGCCTATGTGCACTCCCATGGTCCCGGCCACCAAAAGGCCGGCATTTTTTCCTACAGGGAGCAAGCACAGCCACTGCTGCTGGATAGCAGGGGGGTCGTAACCATGGAAACAAGCAGTGTATAATATGATGGAAAAATGAATCCAGCCAGCAAAGGAGACAATATGGACAATCACGCTACAATAGTAAGTGCCTTGTATTAACTTTGTCAACATGATAAATGCCAATTGCTGAAGTGACACAACCCCTATCTTATACCTCTTGTTGCTCTTGGAAGAGCTGAATTATACAGTATATATGGATGCTGTGTCATTGCTTCCACCAGTACAGTAAACTGCGTGCACAGTATTTGTCAAGGTGAGAGTTCATGGGTATGGCGATACATATAAATGCAAACACACTTAATAGACCAATCAATATGCCCATTATAAGCAAACAAGTAATGTCACCATACATTACGTATGTATTATGCTGCCATACTTTACTGATAGATGTCACTATATAGTATATACTAACAACTCTCCCACACAGTGTATATAAAAAATGCCAAATACAATTCAAAGTAACATGGCTATATAACTACAGCCAGGGTATCTTGATAACATCATTAGAATACCCCATTAATAGTGCCAGCTGTTATATCAGCAACCCGTGCCCCCCACCATTCCACTCTCCCAGGCAAGCCCAGGTGCTGCTCCACTCATATTTATTCTTCTACTGACCCAGTACTCCAAACTGCCCGTCTTCCTCTGATTCTTAGCAGCAAGCCACACTATTGGGGCTCATTCAAACGGCCGTATGTTGTCCGCAAAAATGCGGATCCGTTTTTTTACACTTCTATGGGCCCTTTTTTTCCATTCCATTGCTCCGCAAAACAAATGAAACATGTCCTATACTTGTCAGTGAAAATCAGGACATGGCCCCATTGAAGTCTATGGGTCCGCAAAAAAACGGAATGCTATCCATTTTTTTGCGGACATGTTGAGCTGTCCACAAAAAAAGGATCCGTATTTTTGCAGACATTATACGGCCGTCTGAATGAACCCTTAGGCCCCATTCACACAACCGTATTGTGGCCCCATTCATCTCTATGGGGCCGGGAGTTGCGGCACGGAGCTAGCTCCGTGCCACGGCTCATTTGAAGCATGTCCTATACTTGTCCGTGCGCACGGACAAGTATAGGCATTTTCAATGGGGCCGTCCGGCGTGTGTTCCGAGCACTGCGGGACACACGCCGGGCGGCCCCCGTATATTTGCGGGTCCGCAGTAATGCGGGCCCGCAAATATATGTTCGTATGAATGGACCCTTACAGTAAGGTATCTTCTCCTATGGGAAGGTGCCTGAGCAATAGGTTGTCTAGCTTGCCAGTTTCCTGTAAAGGTCTGCTGTATTTGTTAGTCTGTCTGTTCTTTGACATTGACCCTTAACTGCCTGACCTGACATGTTCTTGATCTCCATAACGATTCTTTGCTCCCTGACCTTCGTATTGACCCTTCGCTGCCTGCATGCACCTCGGACTGTTTATAGGATTGCTCGTACTCTGCCTGCCCTAACCTTGGCCTGGCCTTGACTATGGTTTTGCCTGATTCCTCGGTGCGCACACCGGTGTCTCTGACCTCTGTGGGCCATCTGTCAATCATACAGAGGCCTGGTGGTTCCCCTGCAGTGAAGTTCAGGACCCTATATAGGGGTTAATTAAAGATGAATACCAGAGGTCTGCCAGGATAACACCCAAAGTCAAATCTGTTGGTTGCCACAGTGGTTCCACAACCACTGCTCGTAACATCAGCTGAGTGCATCCTTTCATGGAAATGCTCTGCCCCAAACAATCTGTACTACTAAATTAGTACAGACCTGGTGGTCTAAGGTAATGAAGTGGTTATTATCACTTTCATTTTGCCTGCCGATTCATTTTATACAAAATTATAGCATACTACATGGATACTCCCAAATGGTCTGAATCAGGAATTTAAATAATTTAATAGTAATTTCCTTTCTTACCGGTTTTTCACTACAACTTTAATGTCTTCGTCATTAAGCTGAAGTTTATTGCAGAAAAATGCAAAATCTTCTATGAGCACATTACGAGAGACTAATTTGAAGATCTTCTGCATGATTCGGTCTAGAATAAATAATCAAACAATTAGTAGTTTTCTTTAAATTTCGGCACAAAACATGATTTGATTGCAATTTGTGAACATACTCTACGTTATAGGTTCATCCAGTTGGCATCAATTGTCAGTTTGTCATTGATTTGCTAATTTGCCTATTTACACCTGGTGTTATTCACCAAAAATATTAGTAAAAATTGTTGGTGAAAACCTCCAAAAATAGTAGAAGGTCCAGCATTCCAAAAATGAAAACTACCAAGTTTCATTCAAATCTGGAAACCATGTTAAATAAGAACTCTTTACTGTACAGATTGGTTAGGGAAGGTAAGGGATTAATGCCACAGAGGGACCTGAGAGGGAGAGGGACCTGAGAGGGAGGAAGGAAGATCCTCTGGGAGATAAGGTGACATAATTGTTTAAAACTCTAGAGCTTTTCTTTCAGGAATGATATGAGAAATTCTGAATTCTTCAGTAACATACTGTACCTTCTGCCAGGTCAGCTGCCTGTAAGTAACGCCCAATGGGATACAGTTCTTTTCCTTCACACACAAGACAAGGAGGTTTCACCATGGGATTGCCTTCAAGGCTGATCTCTTTCAGATTCTTTATACGGTAGATGTTACCAGGCAATGATGTCAGCTTGTTACCTAAACAGATTATTATAGTATAAGCTAAACCGTACATAGAATTTGCAATAGATAAAATTAATCCATATGCTCTATGCGGTGTTCCCATGGGTGGTTTTACATCCACTCATACTATGCTGTTCTTTAGTCATGTATAGATGAAAAACATGATAGGGTGTCCCTGTATTCATGAGGTAGCCATTTAAAACCTATAGAACTTATAAATCTTATTCTTAATGGGTCATAAATTCCAATATTCCTAAGGTCCTGAGGCCATTGGGATCATTATTTTAGTTCAATAATAATTCGGGATGCCCTTAGATTTACTTACCATTTAGGTTGATGTGCTGGAGTCCGTCTATGGAAGAAACAGATGCAGGGAGACAGGAGAGCTGGTTATTGCAAACTGTAATATTGACAAGATTGTTCATTCTTCCAATGCTTTCTGGAATGGTTCTTATGGCATTGTCAGAAATATCGAGGTTCTTGAGATTATGCATTGTACATAACTCTTCTGGCAGTTCTGTAATCTAGACAGAAGCACAATCCATGTCAAATTAATATAGTACCGTATATAGTTATTCTGCACATACAGTGCATTGAGAAAGTCTTCAGACTTTGTGCTAAAATTAAAAAAGTTTTCCCCATCAATCTGCACTCAATAACTTATAATGAGAAAGTGAAAACAGAATTTTAGACATTTTTGCTAAGTATTCATACCCTTTGTTATGACACAAAGATGATATCATCTTTGCGATGTTCCTGGACAAGGGTACAAAAAAAATTTCTGCTGCACTGAAAGTTCCCAAGAGCATAATGGTCTCCATAATTCTTAAATGGAAAACGTTTGGAACTACTGGCAGCACCACCAAACTAAGTAATTGGGGGAGAAGGGCCTTGGGCATAACTATAGCCATATCACTTGCTATAGTGCCCAGATGTTGAGGGTGCCCTATAATTTCCAAGAACATTGTACCTTTTTGTGGTGTATAACAATATGGTGGCTTTTTCTCTAATGTAGGTTTTCTGATATATAGTGCTTATTATAGATATCATGAATTACCGCTACTTATATTGGTGTTTTAATTTGCTAGGTGGTGGGAGCCCCATCTTATTCTGCTATGGGGCCCTACCAATGAGCACCCTGTCTGAGTTCCAGAGATCCTGTGTGTACATGGGAGAAACTTCCAGAAGGTCAACCATCACTGCAGCATTCCACTAATCTGGGCTTTATGACATATTGCCTAGAAAGAAGGCACTTCTCAATAAAAGACAAAGGAAAAGCCATCTGGAGTTTGCAAAAAAATTACCCAAAAGACTCTTAGAGAATGTGAGAAACAGGATTCTCTGGTCTGATAAAACCAAGATTTAACTTTGCTCATCACTTGCCGAAAACCATCACTACAGTGATGCATGGTGGTGGCCACATGCTGTGAGAGTGTTTCTCAGTGGCCAGGAAAGGGAGACCTGTCAAGGTAGAGGGAAAACTGAATGGGGCAAAGTACAGAGATATTCTCCAGAAAACCTCGTCCAGAGTGCTCTAGACCTCGGAATGGGCGGAAGGTAACCTTCCAACAAGATAGACAACACAGGAGTGGCTCAGGGACAACTCTGTAAATGTCCTTGAGCAGCCCAGCCATAACCCTGACATGAACCTAATCAAACATCTCTGGAGAGACCTGAAAATGGCTGTCCACCAATAGTCCCCATCCAATCTGACAGGGCTTGAGAGGAACTGCAGAGAAGAATGGCAGAAAATCCCCAAATCCAGGTGTATAAACCTTATGGCATCATACCCAAGAAGACTGCTTCAACTAAGTACTGAGAGGGTATGAAAACTTATGTCAATGCAATATTTAGCTTTCTTTGTCATTAAATTAACAAAGATTTTGCACATTCTGTTTTTACTTCAATATGCGGTATTGAGTACAGAAAGATGGGGAAATTTTTTAATTTTTAGCACAAGGCTGCAACATAACAGTGTGAAAAAGTGAAAGTGAAAAATTCATTTGGTACTCCGTTCTTTGGATTCCTTTCTTAAACATAGTGGTAAATAATAAAATGCTGGTTGCCTGCAGCCACCACTAGAAGGAGCTTATGAGCTTATCAAGGTAGGTGCTCTGTGTATAGATAGTTAGGGTTCAATAGGGCCCCTTCCTCCCCCATTTATAGGGTTTAATAGGGTCAGAGTTACCACCAACTACCATTCCTATTGCAGAGCGCCTGCATCACCACAGTCGTGTGAATAACCTTAACAAGGGTTTTATTATTTAAAGAGGTTTTCCACTCTTTAGCTACTGATGACCTATCCTAAGTAGATCTGTGGGGTCTGATCTTCAATGGGAGCTGAACTGCAGTACAGTATAGGTCATCAATATTTAAAGGGTGGGAAACCCCTATAAATATTATGGGGGATATTTATTAAGACCGGCGAATTATACGCCTGTCTTAATCCCTCTGTGCTGCTGGTGAATGCGCCAAAGTTATGTAGAGGTGCACAGTGCTTGCACTCTGTAGAAAAAAGCTCCTCCCTCTCTGGTGGCGGGACCATGGGAGTGCATATACAACTTTTTCCTGCAAGCACGGGCACCGCTGCTGGATTGCAGAGTGGTCATAACCATGGAAACGAGCAGTGTATAATGTGATGGAAAGCAACATTCAATATCATAGGGCTAGATAACATACAGTAACCTATTATGTAGTAGGGAAGAGTATAATATTCCAGAGTTTCAGTAATTGTGTAAATCACAGCACAAAGTAGTGCTAATAAGACAAAACATAACAGACCAACATATGGCACCATAGTGGTACGCATTACATAAAGTGCACAGTGCATAAAGTGATGGGGCATACATTGCTTTTATGGTGCATGGCACTATATAAGGGCTCTATAAACTAAGCAGATAATAATATTACTAATTGCCCATTATAATTACTGTATAATACTATAGTTTCATATGTACATTAAATTACAATCTAAATAATATTGGATGTGCTGCCCTCATTTTGTATTTCCTGAACAAGTTGAGCTGTTGTTTAGCAACATGTGCAACTATTAGCCAGTGACCACACTGGATTTTCATGCGCCTGTCACACACTCTCTGGTAGTGTGTATTAAAGAAAGTCACCAGTACTTTAGTACCAAGAAACAACTTATGCCCAGCACTGCGAGGACTTATATAAGTGTTTTTATATTTTTACATGCATTTTGTAATGTGGAGCAGAACCAGATCTGGTTATTTCTATTATTACCCTTGGAGGTAGAATATGCTATAATATACAATTTAACAAAACAGTATTAAGTACAACATGAATATTATGAAAGATTACCTTAACGCCACTGCCATCCCTGATATGTAGAGTTTCCAGGGACAGAACATGGCACACTTCTCTTGGGAAAGCCTTGAAATTATTGTTGGAAAGGTCCAGCTCCTTAAGTGACTCTAACTGACTGATCTGCACAGGTAAAAAATGAATCTGATTTCCTGACAGGTTGAGTCTCTGAAGGCTTTGTAAGGTACACAATTCAGAAGGAAAACTCATCAGCTTATTACAATGAAGAAGAAGGTCACACAAGGATACCATGTCAGCCACATTTGGTGGGACGCCTCGAATCTCGTTGTTGCCAAGATCCAAGTAAATAAGATGGCGAAGTGTACAAATGTAGCTGGAGAACTCCTGTAATTTATTTCCACTGATCTCTAAGAATTTAAGCTTAGAGTTGTAAATAATGCTTTGTGGAATTTCTTGAATTTCATTATGATTGAGGTTTAAATGTAGCAGATCAAACATCGAGGACAAAGCTTGAGGGAATTGTGACAACTGATTACCACTCAAGTCCAATTTGGTTATCTGTGAACAGTTATTCAGTTCAATTGGGAAATAAAGCAGATGATTGTCTCCACAGGCCATCACCGACAGATGCTTCAAATGCGCCAGTTGTTCTGGTAGAAGCTCCAGCATATTGCAGTCAACATGAAGCTCCATCAAGTTGGTTAACTTGTGGATCTTTTGAGGAAGGGAACACAACTGATTGCCTGTCAGGATTAAAGTCTTTATACATTGACAGCCACACAGTTTATCGCTGATAATCTGAAAATAATTATTGGCAATGGAAAGAACTTTCAGTTGTTGTAGCTGCTCAATCTTGTCTGATAATTTAGTTAGTTGGTTGTCATCAATTATCAGTTCTTCTAGATTGGTCAAGTTATACAGCTGTATTGGCAAGAATGCAATCTGATTCTTACTTATCAAGAGTTCTCGGAGATTCCTTAGATCTCCAATTTCTTTTGGCAAATTTTTGATCTGGTTACCACATAGGCAAAGCTTAACTAATTGTGGGAGTCTGAAAATACATTTGGGTAATGTGGACATCTGATTTCTGTCTAGGTTCAGCACATGCAGGTTCTTGAGGTTGGCCACTGTATCTGGTAATGACTTCAGTTGGTTCCCACTCAGCCCTAGAATCTGCAATGTTGTCAGTTTTCCTATGCATGAAGGCAATTTTGTGAGATGATTATGAGAGACAAAGAGCTGTCTGATGTGCTGGAAGCTTGAGATGTCATCTGGTAGATGTGTTATTAGGTTATTGTTTAGGTTTATGGCTTGAAGTTGGGATAGATGGCCTATTTCTGGTGGTAGACATTTTATCAAGTTTCCATCCATGGACAATATCTCTAATTTTAGGAGACATTGTAAATCTTCTGGCAGCTCCTTGATTGAGTTGTTGTTGAGCTGTAAACACTTTAAATCTGTAGATTTGAGGACATATTCTGGTATCTCAGTTAATTGCTTGCCATTCAGATTGAAGACTGTGAGAGTCTCAGATACCATTGTTGATAACTGGAATTCACCACACTGGGGAAAGTCATAGGGCTGAAATTTTCTTATCTATGTCTATAATATGCAAAGTATACAAAGTATTAAGATCTTGATATTAGAACAATGAACTGGAGATACAAACATTAAGACATACCATTGGCAACATCAAAAGAGGTCCCATAGTTGTTTCAGATGATTGAACCAATAATCAGAAGTGTACATGAAGGATGTGATCATCATTGATTGTTTTCTTAGAGTATCATTAATGTGTGTTATGAGATTAGAACTGCTTATTTCCAGAAAGAGTGTCACTCTTGTCCATATCTGGTATTGCAGTTTAGCCTCCATTTAAAATCGAGGACACAGCATATTACCCTTACATTATAAGAGGCTAGCTATGTACCACCCTGTTTTCTTTGTGAATAAAGCTGCAGGGCTGGGAGACAAGGGATCAAAAATAGATGGAAGGGAATCACCAGGTATATTTTTGTGGGTGTGGGACAACCTCTTTTGAAAACTTATGACACTACTGAGCTTTAGATTATGGGTTACCTCCTTCAATGGAGTTGTCTAATCAGTTTGTTAAGGGTCTGACTCCCAGCAGCCAAGCAAGTAGACAATTTTGCCACAAAAAATGCTTCCAGCCAACTGCTACAACAGGGCAGATGTACAATTACATGGCAGGCATTCCGAAGATGGATGGTTGTCCATGTAATACAAGGACGGATCAAGTCAGCCAGAATGGAAGCCACTCTCATGAAGCAGCTCTCCTTTCTGGCTCACAGAGAAGATCCTTAGCAGGGTACCCCACCTAAAATGTCCATATGCCCTAATATGAGATATAAATAGGGGTTGTCTTCATTAGACAACTTTATGTCTAGACACAGGAGCTTTGCATTAGAAAAAAACATTTAAAGGAAATATGGCAAAAAAGTTATATATATATATGGGCACATTTACTTGTAGCAAGCAGCAAGCATATGACCCAGGTGACAATGCTTGCATTGAAACAGTCTGCACTTACCTGGATTGTTCAGTAGAACTGAGGAGAAGGTAATAATTCCACATTAACAGCTGAAATGCTGAGTGACAAACCATGGGAGGAACATGCTGTATGGTTGCCAGGCTCAGCAGAGGATCTCATAGATTGTAGTGATGGGAGATACGAGGAGATGACAGGTCACTATGGTGAGCTGTACATAAACACTTTCCTGTCGAGTGAGCTGTGCAGACCTGCCTGCTCTGCCTGTGGTCAGTAGGTATTTACTTGTGCTATAGCCCTTCCCAGGCCATTAATTCTCACAGAACCTACAATACAACTTTGTCAGCTGTCATCATTAGTACCCTGCATGGCTGCCCCTGGAGTAACCAGAAGATTAAAATGGGCTGCAGCTGACCTGGAGATCAGGAGCCTGTGTGTTGGTATGCTATAAAGCACATTTAATTCAGGCCTTCCCCTAGCAACCCCAAGTACAAGGTGGAATGGGGACACTCAGTCGATTCTTCTGTCCTACAGAGAAAACTTTTATATAGGAAAAACAGCACTAGCAAAACAGCAGGTTTAATATATGCAGCTACAGAATACTAATCTCCATACCCTAAAATATTAAAAACAATCTCAAGTAGATGTAATCCTGGACTTGTCATCAGGTTAACATCAAAATCAGTTTTCTCAAAGTTATATCTAAAAAGCTGAGTGACAACCAATATTGCTGCAGTGCACTGGTGGAGTGCTATGAGGAGGACTGGAGTAGTGGTGATGGCAAGGATGGGTGCAGTAGTTGTTAACAATGGAGAGATGGGATGTCTAGTCCTGTCACTCAAAGGGGAGCGGGAGTACAAAGAGCACAGGTGACATTGTGCTACCAGTGCTATGGCCAGCACCCTGGTGCTCCAACTAGGTAATTTAGATAAATATATAAAAAAAATATTATTAACCCTTTTAGCTAGAAACCTGTGAGAGGCACTTCTTCACAAAGCCATGAAAGAGGCACCTTGCAAAAAGCAAAAACTTAATTTCTATCACCTTGCTGCCAAACAAACTGTAGCGAGAGCTTGAAAGCAGCAAAGCTTTGACTTCATGGAAGTCAAGCAGCAAATCAACTACTAAATGATCAATGAGAAACTAACTGCCATGTCACGGAAGCCGGTTAAATCTTTAGAGAAAATTTTGGGCCTACACCTTTCCAGCCACTTAAAAAAAATTGGCGCTGCCTTTGAAGCCAGTAGGGTATATTTCTTTAAATCAAAACCTATTAGACTTTAAAGATGATATGGATGCATTGTTTTTAACAGATCAACAGGGCCAGCAGGCTTTGCGGAAACATCTGGCAATGCCGGATCCAGAGAGCTCTGGCAGGCTTTTCTCTGATGGAACAGCCTGCAAGAACTAATAACGTAAAACTAGCTTTACTTCCACTCTTGCAATCCAACCACCAACCACAATGCTAATTCATTTGACTGACAAATCTGAACAACTGCAAATCAAAGTGGCTGCCTCTAGAAAATGAGTATGGCAGCCCCCATGAAAATCTGAGATGGAATACTTTGCGTGTCACAATAGAGCTACTCAGCATCCAGGGACAATGACTTCACAAAGGACCCCAGCTGTTCACCTCCCTGGCAGCAGACAGGACAGGACCTTGGCTGCAGCCATGATGGCTTCATTCATCAGTCAGGTGTACAACCATGTACATCAGCAGGTGAGAGTGTGTGTGTGGCAGCTGAGGGTGCACATCCTTAGCAGAAAGGGCATGGTCCAAAAGAGACACACCTGTTTCTGACAGAATTACCCTCTAGACTTGGGCAGTGTAACAACGCACAACCCCTTCCCAACAATACTCGTGCAGAACCATTACTGGCTGTTGCGTTTTGACCCCTCTGTTGCACGTTCCCATCAGTTCAACAATTGTGCCTCCACCGTTCTGTGGGATACCATACGTTCTGAGGATTTTTGGGCTAGAGAGGTGGAGAATGAGTCTGTCTGTCCAATACACGAGATGTGCTGGTATCGCACTTTCCTCGTACCAATGGACCTGCCCCAACTAGTCCAGGGTACTGAAACCAGGATCCAGCACACTGCTCTGGAGCAGATGCAAATAATCGAACCTCCTTGCTGGCTTCTGCTGTTGTAATCCAACTAATTCACCACAATGCTAATTCACCAAAGTGACAGCCTCTAGAAAATCAGTATGGAATCACCCTATGAAAATTTGCATAGACAATACACTGCGCATGTCATAATGTGGTGCCTCAGCATCCGGGGTAATGACATCACAAAGGACTCTGGCTGGTCACCTCCCTAGCAGTAGTCATGATTCCTTCATTTGTCAGTCAAGTGTGGAACTGTGCACATCAGTAACATCAGTGCACGTATGTGTGAGTGTGTTTAACTACCAAGGGTGCACTTCCACACGAACAAGGGCATGGTTTGAAAAAGCGCTTTTGTGCAGATTAGAACTGCTACATAATCTTTCTGCAAGCACAGACACAACCTTTTCTGATGGGATAACCCTCTGTACTTGGAACTATTTTTGGTTGTTGCTTTTCAGCCCCTGCATTGCAGGTTCCCATCGGTTTAGTGACTGTGCCGTCCCCTCCTATGTTCTATAGATTTTTGGACCAGGGAGATAGAGATCAAGCCTGTCTGTCCAATCCAGGAGCTGTGCAATTACCACACTTCCTCAGAATCAATACATCTGTCCTACCTGGCTAAGATTTTAGAACGTAGGATCCAGCCCAGCGCTCCGATGCAGCTGCAAGCTTATGCTGTAGTAATCCAACCCTTTCACCATAAAGACTAAAACATTGGAGTGACAGGTCTGTCCAACTGCAAATCAACTGGCAGCCTCTAGAAAATCAGTATGGCACTCCTCATGAAAAATTTCATATATTGAACAGAGTGCATGTCACAATGGGGCCTGTCAACATCCAGGGACAATGACATCATAAATAGCTCCAACTGTTCACCCCCCTAGCGGTTGCCATGACGACTTTATTGTTCAGGTGTGCCACTGTGAAGCTGTAAGCCGTGTACCAGCGAAGTCACAAACGAGGAAACAACTCAAACACCAGTTTTGCCAAAACTGTATTTTTACTTAAACGTGGTCATAAATGCAACCACAGATTTTGGTAACACAAATAAATTTACATATACCCAGCAAGGAGGCTGAGACCCTTGTGCTGTACAGAGTGGTGCCCTCCAGTGGATGATGCTGGTATGCCTTGCCTGTTGTTGTTACCCTAGAGTCAGGAACAATTATGTAGGTGTGTAATTCAGGCTAGCCTGTGGTACAGCACAACAGCCTTACAATCTTATACCATGCTATAATAATTCCCTCCCCCAACAACTGTTTACAAGGCACATGCTATAGTGTTTCTCCTGAATAGACCAGCCTAGCTTGAAAACACGGATGCCGGCCAGAGTGTGTTCCGCAATTTGTGGAACACACATGGCCGGCACCCCTATCTTTTTTCATGGAGCCGCGGCTGTGCACGATCTAAAGCTGCCCATTGAAATGAATGGGGCCGCATCTATTCCGCAACATTGCAGAATAGATGCCGACCCATTCACACGGTCGTGTGAACGGGCCCTAAGGCTTCTTTCACTTTAGTCTTAGGATTGTCCGGCAGGCTGTTTTGTCGGATCCGTACTAACGTTATCCTCCTTTTTATGTTGGAAGTCCGCTCTGGCCCCACCCACTATAATAGGGACAGGATGGTGATGCGGCCGCAGCACGGCAAACATGCGGAGAGGCGGCCGGACAAAAAACAATCAGATTTGAGACATGCTTGAATCTGATCAAGAGCCTGTCCAGAAGGATTCAGGCAGTGTTGAAAGCCAAAGGTGGACTTACAAAATAATAAAAATAAGAAATTAGAATTTTAGGAGCAAAACATTAACAATGCAGTCCAATTTATGTATGAGATAGCTAAGATGATTGCCTATAAAATGATTGTAGTCTCACTGTCTCATGTTCGAAGCTGTAGTGGATGGTGAGATATGGAGCCTGAAAGTCAAAAGTTCAAAACATTGTTAACCTCTTGCTCATCAGTGTATATCCTGTTCATTCGCACTGAATTTTCACGGCACTGAATACTGAGAGACGTTTGGGACTTTCTAGCTAATAATGAGAAACTAATAATTTTCCACTGTTACCATAGGGGTTAAAGAAGAGTATGTTTTGGAGGGGAAAAAGCCACCAAAACTAGACAGACTGCACTTTTGGATGTCTGGCTTAGCTATGTTATCATGTCTCAAGACTTGTTTTTGTCTGGAAAAACTGGTTTGTCATTCTCTTTGACTATTAACCCCTTCATCCAAAATCACGTACACGTACGTGAGTGAATGCGGCTCCTTGCCGCATTCTCACGTGCATGTACGTGATATGATCGGGCGGGTGCAGGAGCTGCATCCGCCTGATCCGCAGCACGGGCCCGACTGTTTCCAATAGCCAGGCCCGTGCTGCATCGCTGTGCGCCGTGATGCCGGCGGATTAACCCTTCACACGTCGCTGTCAGCGCTGACCGCGGCGTGTGAGTGGTCTGAGAGAGGGTGGTGGTGGTTCCCATGGCAACCCCGACGCCTAACACAGGCTTTGGAGCTGCCATGTACGGAAGCCTATCGGATCCAGCCTGAGGGCTGCGTCTCCTAGGCAACCTGTCAGCGTCTCTGACAGCTCAATTCAGTACAATACAAAATGTACTGTACTGAATAGAAAGAGAGATCAAACCCTGAAAATGTAAAGTCCCATAGGGGGAAAAAAGTAAAAAAAAAAAGTGTAAAAAAGTGTATTTTTTTTTAAATTAAAAAAAAATAACGTTTCACGTAAAAAAAAAAAAAAAAAGCCCCCTCACCATGAAATAATGTTTAAAAAAACAAAAAGTAAAAAACACACATATTAGGTATTGCCGCGTCCGTCACAAAATGCTCTATAAAAATATCACATGATCTACCACCTCAGGTGAACGCCGTAAAAAAAAACCCCCAAAAAACTGAGCAAAAATGACATTTTTTGGTCACCTTACATCACAAAAAGTGTAATTCCAAGTGATCAAAAAGACGTATGTACCCCAAAATAGTGCCGATCAAACCATAATCTCTTACCGCAAAAAATGACACCCTACCTAAGACAATCGCCCAAAAGATTAAAAAAATATGGGTTTCAGAAAATGGAGACACTAAAACATTATTTTTTTTCTTCAAAAATGCTTTTATTGTGTAAAACTGAAATAAATGTAAAAAAATTATACATGTTAGGTATCAGCGCGTCTGTAATAACTTGCTCTATAAAAATATCACATGATCTATGCCCTCAAGTGAACGCCGTAAAAAATAAAAATAAAAACTGTGCCAAAAATGCATTTTTTTTGGTCACCTTCATCACAAAAAGTGATTCCAAAATTCCAAGCGATCAAAAAGTCATACACACCCCAAAATGGTACCAATCAAACCGTCATCTCTTCCCACAAAAAAAGATACCCTAACTAAGACAATTGTCCAAAAAAATAAAAAAAATATGGCTTTCAGAAAATGGAGACACTAAAACATGATTTTTTTTTCCTTCAAAAATGGTTTTAGTGTGTAAAACTGAAATAGATTTTTTAAAAGTAGACATATTAAGTATCTCCACGTCCGTAACAACCTGCTCTATAAAAATATCACATGACTTAACCCCTCAGGTAAACACCGTAAAAAAAATTAATAAAAATACCAAAAATGCTATTTTTTGTCACCATACATCACAAAAAGTGTAATTCCGAGCGATCAAAACAACATATGTACCCCAAAATAGTACCAATCAAACCGTTATCTCTTCCCGCAAAAAATTAGACCCTACCTAAGACAATCGCCCAAAAGATAAAAAAAATATGGCTTTCAAAAAATGGAGACACTAAAACATGATTTCTTTTTCTTAAAAAAAAAAGCTTTTATTGTGTAAAACTGAAATAAATATTAGGTATCATATTAGGTATCTCCACATCCGTAACGACTTCCTCTATAATAATATTATATGACTTACCCCCTAAGGTAAACAACATAAGAAAATAAAAATAAAAACTGTGCAAAAAATGAAATTTTTCGTCACCTTTCATCACAAAAACTGTTATAACATGCGATCAAAAAGTCATACACACCCCAAAATGGTACCAATCAAACCATCATCTCTTCCCGCAAAAAATGAGCCCCTACATAAGAAAATTGCCCAAAAAATAAAAAATATATAGCTTTCGGAAAAAGCAGATGCTAAAACATGATTTTTTTTTCAAAAATGCTTATTGTGTAAAACTAAAATACATTTAAAAAAAGTAGACATATTAGGTATCGCCGCGTCCGTAAAAACCTGCTCTGTAAAAATATCACATGATCTAACACCTAAGGTGAATTTCATAAAAAAAATAAAATAAAAACTCTGCCAAAACGACCATTTTTTTGGTCACTTTGTGTAATATTGAGTGATCAAAAAATCATATGTACCCAAAAATGTTACCGATAAAAATGTAACCTCTTTCCGCAAAAAATGAGCCCTTACATAAGACGATCGGCAGAAAAATAAAAGAAATATAGCTTTTAGAAAATGAAGACACAAAAACATAATTTTTGTTTTGAAAAATGCTTTATTATGTAGAACTGAAACAACAGAAAAAAATACACATATTTGGTATTGTTCCGTCTGTATCAACCTGCTCTATAAAAGCAACACATGATCTATCCTGTCAGGAGAACTCTGTAAAAAACAAAAAATAAAAATTGTGCCACAACAGCCATTTTTTTGTTACCTTGCCTCACAAAATGTGTAATACTGAGCAATCAAAAATCATATGTACCCCAAAATAGTACCAATAAAACTGTCACCTCCTCTTGTAGTTTACAAAATGGGGTCACTTTTTGGGAGTTTCTACTCTAGGGGTGCATCAGGGGGTCTTCATATGTGACCTGGCAACTTAAAATTATCCCAGCGACATCTTCCCTCCAAAATCCATATGGCGCTCCTTTCCCTCAGCGCCCTGCCATGTTCCCCTACAGCAGTTTACCACCACATGTGGGGTGTTTCTGTAAACTGCAGAATCAGGGTAATAAATATTGAGTTTTCTTTGGCTGTTAACCCTTGCTGTGTTACAGGGACAATAGATTAAAATGGAAAATCTGCAAAAAAAGTGAATTTTTGAAATTTCACCTCCATTTTCCTTTTATTTTTGTGGAACAGCTAAAGGGTTAAGAAAGTTTGTAAAATCAGTTTTTATTAACTTGATGGGTGTAGTTTCTAAAATGGGGTCATTTATGGGTGGTTTCTATTATGTAAGTGCCACAAAGTGACTTGATAACTGAACTGGTCCTTGAAAAGTGGGTTTTGGAAATTTTCTTAAAAAATTTAAGAATTGCTTCTAAAATTCTAAGCCTTCTAACTTCCTGAAAAATAAAATGATGCTTACAAAATGATGCCAACATGAAGTAGACATCTGGGAAATGTACAGTAACAACTATTTTATGAGGTATCACAATCTGCCTTAAAAGCAGAGACATTCAAATTTCAAATTTTGGAATTTTTTATAAAGAATGGTGAAACATATTGACTCAAATTTACCACTAACATGAAGTACAATATGTCACGAGAAAACAATCTCAGAATCGCTTAGATAAGTAAAAGCGTTCGAGAGTTATTACCACATAAAGTGAACATGTCAGATTTGAAAAATGTAGCTTGGTCCTTAAGGTAAAAACTGGCTTTGTCTTGAAGGGGTTAATAGACAAAAACTGTAACATTGTATCTGTTTGGGTTGTGTTTCTCCACTCCATTCTCCCACTAGAAGGTTCTAGTTCAGCTAGACGCTACATATAAGGAGAGCAGTCAGAGCCCCTAGTTGTCTGCAGTTGGGGCGTACCTCCCAACTTTTTGGACAGTCAAAGGGACACATATGTTTCATTGTGTGAAAGATCCATTTTTCCTGCATATTTATACACTTTAATAGTTTTCTTTTACACAGTAGGGCAAAAATTATCTGAATATAGAAATGTTTAAAATCCAAATTGCATTAGATAATGAAATAATATAAATGGCAGGCTCTAATATACAGTACAGATAGGAAATAGACAAACACTTTCTGGATCAATATTATAAATGTAATAATGCAATTCTATACCTCAGATCAAAAAGAGGGTCATTTAAGGAAGCGCTTGGGTCAAAAGTAAGAACTGTCCCTCCAAAAGAGGGGCACTTGAGAGGTCTGAATTGGGGATAAGTACTGTACTTAGAAGAAGAGAGTCTGCCAGAAGAAGACGTTGAGAAGGGGATTCTCTGCCACAGATCCTGGATCACCAGCCTTTGACCAGGTTACCAGCCATCTGAGAGCGAAAGGGACAGCTAGCTCAGGCCTTTTAGCACCAAACCTTCTGCTGCCATGGAGGAGACAGGAGAAGTGCCCTATGCCTTGCCTCTATTGTTTTGCACCTGAATTCCTCCAGTAAAGAAGCACACTGATTTACTGCAAAACCTGACTCTCTGGACTTATTTCCCATTGGGGTGCACCATGCTTTCACATCCCACCAGAGAGCAGCAACACATGGTGACACCTCAACAGTGTCTGGGGGACCCAGCATAGCCACTTTTACTTTGCATCGGTTTTGATAAATCTCCCTCATAGCCCACAATATATGCATTCTGTCACTATGTGTTTTGACAGTAAGCTTTTATACTCTGTGACTGATGATTTGCAAATTATGTTACAGACAGAAATCTCCATCTAGGCTAGAAAGAGTGAAATATCCCACCACCACCGACCCCCACCACCCCCACCACTCAAAAAACCCACCCACCACCACCCAAAAAAATAAGAACCACCCAAAAAAAAGAAAGAGTGAAATATTTCACTATTATTGTGCAGCCAAATCACAAGAACTGCAAGAACTGCAATCTATCACATAATGATAGTTAGGATGTATTTTGTGTACAGAGATTAGATCATTCACAGGATATAGGCCATTAATATCAGACTGATGGGGTACTGACTATCAACACTGCAGTGATTATCTGTTTGAAGGACTGTGACATTCATGCAAGTGCTGCAGCCCCTTCACTGTGTACCTCAGTCTGTCTACTTCCACTCCTTGTACTTTAGGGTATGGCCACAAGGTTAGGTTTCCTAATGCAGTTTTGGAAGCCAAAACCAGGAGTGAATTCAAATAGAGAAGTCATATCTGTCCATAACATATTATTTCCTTTTATGATTTATCCCTGTTTTTTGCATCCAAAACTACATCAGTTATCCTGACTGTGTGGCTGATCCCTTATAGTAGTGGTGCTGTATATTACAGCTTTGTCCTGCATACTTGAATAGGTTCAACAACCTGCACCAGAATGCCTCAAATAGCTCATCCACAGGGGTGTCCAGAGATAGACCTTGAATATAGGACATCAATAGCCTGAATTCAGAAAAATTCCAGTCCATGTGATTACACGCTAAAAATGTGCATTGCTGTATAAAAGCAGTCAGCAAAATACTACAAAACAGCACCACCAACTGGTGAAAGAGATGATGACAGTTTATAAAACAGGTCTGACCCAAGATATTGATTTTGATGTAATCAATAAAGCAATGTAAAGCATTAAACTTTTACACCATTTCTATTCAGGATTGAAAAAATGCATCTACAAGAATAAATATAAAAATAAGCAGATGAATGAGCAATGTCTGCCAACTGGTCTCCAGCTGAGGCATATTCCTATTCACTCAGGACTCAGAGAATGCTGAAGGTGCATATGGGACTTGGTTTCCTTGTACCAGTAATACATAACCATAGTGCTCTGTCATGTTCTTATTTCCTGGCACCAACTGACCATTTAGTTTCAGTTTAGTTTCAGCTACAGCTTCACTAAAAGGCCGGCCTGTTGACACCAGGTACAATGCATGTACTGTACATTACTGAATTATATCAAAGTGATTAATAAACAATAGGTATGTATAATTTCTGCAACAACAATGATGCAAAATTCAGTAGTTCATAAATCTCCTACTGTTATGTGTCTACTGCACGTATGCATAGCTATACGTCTCTATGATCACTGCCAACCAGCCCTGTGTAGTCTGAACTTGTCATCATATTCCTTGTTTTCTGTCCCCTATGTCTATCTAACCTACCAATAATGAAAACAATAGGTGAACAGCACTCCCATGTGAGGGGCATTGGGTGCACGCCTCAGCGGGAGAGTGGTGAGTTCCCCCGATAAAGTCCATTAACAGGTAAAGATATTAGAAAAATAAAAAATGGAGGCAGCACGTCCAAGCAGTAAAGCTTTAATCCAGATGCTATCCAACCTAAAAATAAGAGACAGTTGAGTTACATTTTTGACCACTTCCTATTTTCGACATCGGCAGCAAGTAGCTCATGAAGGAAGTCACGTGCAGTGAGCTGGCACGGTAGGTTTATAAGATGTGTGATAGGCTGTCTGCATACATATCCCTCATTACTGTCATGGGTAAAAGGGTCCATATATACGAGTTACAAAAAGAGATGATTATTGGCTTTCGGACCGAGGGTGGTGGTATTTCTGAAACTGATCACTTTGTGAACTGTTTGCGTGCTGCTGTGGTGAAAGTGTATTGTGAGTGGACAAATGGCACCATTGCTAAAAAGGTGAACATTGGCTACAAAGGTGCATGAGAGTGGTGGTGGAGCAGCCCACCACCAAAATAAAACAGGGGGCTACCAAACGTGTGTCTAAAACAGTAGTTCAGGGAACCTTGCTGTGCATGGGGCTCCAAAGCAGACGTATGGCACCTCTGCTAATAAATTAGCATCAGCAGAAAAGACTTCAGTTTTTATGGCAGTATCAGAATAAGACCCCTGCTGATTGGTAAAGGTTTGTCTTCTCCAATGAGTCATATTTTCTGCTTCATTGAACAGATAGGCATTGGTGTGTCAAGCAAGAAACATCAGAGAACAATTATATAATTCTAATCCCGGTCATTTAACCCCTCAGATGCTATGGTCAATACCGACCACGACATCTATGGGGTAAGGCAGAAGGAGGGGGCACCTTCTGCCTTCCCGCTGGAGCCCAAGAGGTGAAATCACAGGACAGCCTGGGGCCTTGTGAAGGCTCCCAGAGCTGTCAGAGTGAGCCGCCAGCAAAGCCATACCCGAGGCATGGCCTGACAAACAATCAGAAGATTACATATTCAAGTTCCCAAAGGGGACTAAAAAGTACAGTAAGAATGCTATGCCTGTAACTGGGGACAGACAAGGACAGAGAGCCCTAAGGCTAGAACCCAGCCTGCTTTGCCTACCTACTTGCAGTACAAGCCCTAGATAGCTAGACCGCAACTGGTTGACGTTCCCTACACTATTTATGTGCAGAAACGGACTAGCAAACAAAGACAATACCAGAGTCATAACCAGACAAGCTATGCGTACCAAACAAGAGTGGTCAGAAGACAAGCTGAGATCAAAACCAGATGGACAACACAGTACCATACGAGAGACAGAGGGTGGTCAGAAGACAAGCCAGGGTCAAAGGAATAAGCAATCCAATAACCATAGTAACATGGAAACAGGAACACAGCTAGTGAGTCAGAGACTATGGCTAGCACTGGTGTATAGCCACAAAGGGTTTTAAATAGAGCACCGAGTCCCTGGATAAGAACCTGATAGGTCCATTACTCGGCGCTCCATTAGTCAGAAACACTAGCTCACAGTAATAGAGCAGCTGAGTGATGAGACCACTGCTAATCTCCTCCAGCACACGCCCCTGCAGGGAGAAACAGAGCATTGCATCCTGTTACTAAGGATGCTGTCGTGTCACCAGGGAGCATGGCTCAGCAGCGCATCTTTCCTACCAAGGCGTGCCGAGGCTGAGGATCGGGCTGCTAGAACATGGACAGGTAAATTTCTTACAAAGAAAATAAAAAAAAAGTTTAAAAAAAAGAAACACAAAAATATTACAAAATTAAAAATCACACCTTTCCCCATTTTATATCTAAAAATAAACTTTAAAAAAATAAACATAAGTATCTTTATGTTAAAACTGTCTGAACTATTAAAATATAACAATATTTATCATGTGCTGTATAATAATATATATATATATATATATACGACCCCCAGACGAAGGTCCGCTGAAAAGCGTGGCGGGGCTGGCGCCATCCTGGAGGAAACACAGAATGGGTAATCAATGCCTTTGGATATGTAATTTATTCTTTTGTACTTGCACTTTATCTCGTTGCTTTCTTACTTGCTTGGATTAATGAATTGACCCCACTGTGGAATCTCCTCCAGTAGTCGCCTTTTTTTCCCTGCATTTATTCCTGTTTTTAATTATGTAGTTATTTAAATTGGTAATAAAACTGATATTTATTATAAGCGGTCTGGCATTAATTTTTAGGTGTTTGTATAATAATAGCTGATTTGCTGTTTTTTGGTCTTGTCGCCCTCTCAAAAAAGAATTTATAAAAAGTGATCAAAACATTTTATGTACCCCAAAATGTTACCAATAAAAACTACAGCTTGCCTGCAAAAATGAGACCTCACACAGCTCTGTAGACAGAAAAATAAAATGTTAAGAATATGGCAATGGAAAGAAAATTAAAAATATTTTTTAAAGTAGTAAAACATAATAGAAACTATGCCATCCAGAAATTGTTATTCTTTGGGTTTGGTGGATACTGAATGAGGCGGAACTAGAAGCAACAAAGGTGGTGAGTGCATGATCTGCAGAGGAGGAATCCAGCTTGGCTTTTCTACCAACTCAATGGATTGTTTCCGCGTAAGGAAGAACAAACAAAGCAACAAAATCTCTACATTTTCAGTCCCTTGAATCTGGACTCTGCACCTCCTGACATAATACATCTCTCTCAGATAAATATATTGGGGCAGATATATTGGGGCAGCCGGGCAGGCAGCAAATGCGCTACATTTATCGCAGTGGCTTGAGCTGGTTTATAAATTTGGTGCATCATGTCATCATGCCAATGTTTTGTTGGCTTACTTTACAGAATATTTTGGCGCAATATTGCCATATGTTGGCACATTTTAGACATTCCCCATTTCCTAGGCCACATTCACTTCCTATAACCCACACCCTTTTCTTATAAGCCACACAGTCTGGCAAAAATTAATTCTTAAAATATTTGGTTCTCATAGCAGGAATAGATTTCAATCATCATTTGAAAGTCACATAAATGACGGTAAATGTGCTGGGTCCGATGGCCCCACCCACACCATGTCCCTCCAAAGTGGCAAGGGCATGTAGAAACATCACTTGCGTCTAAGTTTAGGCCCAATGGCACTTTTTATCTCCAGTTTCCGGTGTAGGGGACAGGGTCATAGCCAATGACCCCCCTGTATCTTGGCTTTATGTTGTCTACATCACATTGAGTCCCTGAGACTTGTTCAGTATGCTCATACCCACTAGTTCTCCACTTGCATTCCTAGACCTATTATTAATCCAACTGTATATTGCCAAATGACTCACTCTAATTATTAGGTTTTACTTGGCGTAGAGTGCTGAGGATATTACTGTTTTTAACCTCTTTAAATTTCCATTACATATTATACCTTTTTGAGTTTTTGAAATTTCACATTCTCACATTTTCTGATTTTTGTGACTGCCTGTAAACTATATGTCAGAGAATGAGCCAGGCTATTTTTCTCTGGTAATTTTGGATTTGCTGCTATTTATATATCACATAGTTTTTATTCCAGGTATGAAATAATAGATTAATGGTTTTATAAATGCTGGTTTCCAATTGTATTATCATTACACTTTACATCCACACGGGGTATATGCTATGGATTGTCTACCACATAATTGAGGTCAGGGCTCTGTACAGGCCAGAAATGTTCTTCCACCCCAAACTCACCTATCCATGTCTTTATGGACCCTTCTTTGCACACTGGGGCACACTTATGCTGGAACAGAAAAGGGAATTTCCCAAACTGTTCCCACAAAGTTGTCAGCATACAATTGTCCAAAATGTCTTGGTATGGTAACGCGTTCAGACTTCCCTTCACTAGAACTAAGGTGCCTAGGCCAATCCCTTTACTGTTGGCACAATGCCGTCAGACAGGTAACTTCTCCAGGCATGCGCCAAACCCAGATTCATCCATCAGACTGCCAGACAGAGAAGTGTGATTCATCGCTCCACAGAACATGTTTTCAACTATCTGACGCTTCCATCTGACTATATTATGCTTGGTGATGTAAGGCTTGCATGTAGCTGCCCGGCCATGGAAACCCATAAAGCTCCTACTGCACAGTTTGAGATGATGTTAATACCAGAGAAGTTTTGGAAATCTGCAGTTACTTGAACCAACAGAGCATTGGAGACTTATGCACTTACTGGGGTTATTTATCAAATTGGTGTAAAGTAGAACTGGCTTAGTTGCATAGCAACCAATCAGATTCCACCTTTCATTTTGGACAACTCCTTTGGAAAATGAAAAATGGAACCTGATTGGTTACTAGGGGCAACTAAGCCAATTCTACTTTACACTAGTTTGATAAATGACCTCCTATGTGCCTCAGCACTCTGCGATCCACTCCATAACTTTACATGGTCTACCACTTCATGGCTTAGTTGCTGAGGTTCCTAAACGTTTCCACTTTGTGATAATACTACTCAGTTGCAAATGTGCCATCACGCTGGAATTTAGTGAGCTCTTAAGAACTAGCCATTCTTTTACAAATGCTTGTAAAGGCAAACTTCATGACTAGGTTCCGGATTTTATACACCTGTGGCAATGGGAATGAATGAAACAACTAAATTAATTGATTAAGAGGAGGGTCCCAATACTTTTTTCTATATAGTGTATA